>LNAC01000041.1:2183330-2264950 GCA_002007465.1 Ailurus styani | reverse complement strand
GGGGTAGGGGGAGGTGGGGGGGTGTCCCTGGACTAGCCCTGGAATGCACGAGCAGTTAAAGCCGATCACTCTGCACTTGGTAGACCAAGCACCCTGAGCCGCCCCAGCGATGTAGGTGCAGAGTGAAAGGTAACAGCACTTTGTTTCCTCGTTCAGGGAGGGGCATCTGGAAGACAGCTTGCAAACTGAAGCCGGCCCTGTGTCATTAATCTGCAAGTTTAATTGCAAGGCACAGCTAGTCTTTGGAAGACCTTTCCAATCCTGATAATGAAGACATGCGTGTGCTTGTAGACACCAACTCCCCCACTTTTTGGTTTTGGAACCTACACCACTTACCAAGTCTCACCAAAACCTAGAACCGATCAGAGCCTATTTGCACAGGGTGACCAAAACAAAAAGGGTGAGGAAACAGAGAGGTTGTGTGGAGCAGCGTAGCCTTTCTGGCGCCCCTCAAATCATACTACCCAGGCAGGCCCCTATTCCATCCATTCTCTGCCCAAGGCAAGAGCTGTCAGGAGTCCCACAGATAAGCAATTTAGATATATACTCGCTGAATGAAGGAGACTTACTATGGGTTTCCATTGCTGTCTGCCAAGCCTAGGAAATAGAGTGCGGACAGATGCTCTCTCAGGTTCTTATTTGAGCTCCAAAAAGGTTGGAGGCTTGGCACAGCCATGAGTCCCAAGGCTCTTCACTTCCTTGTTTTTTCTTTCTTTCTTTCTTTTTCTTTTCTTTTTTTTTTTTTTAAAGATAAATTGAAAGTAATATAGTCAAGAACAGAGAGGGTGATTGTTTTACCCCAGTGACTAATCTTTCTTGTTCTGAACATGTCTATCCTCTTTAACAAAGCTATTAAGATTTTAGATGCTTGGGCATAAAGCAACCATATGGGATATATCTGGGGAATTCTATTACCAAATCCAAATAAATAAGATGTCTCATCTATCAATAGCAGACAGCAAATCCTGTAATCAATTTCAACATGGCAAAGAAAACACAGGGATGGTTTATTTGACAAATATGAATTGAGCACTTACTATGTATAAGGAAATACAAGGTGCTAGAGAGAAAACAAAGAAGTATAAGACATTGCCCTTGTATTCTATGGTTCATGATTCATTCGAGGGAGAAATATATCTGTAACTAAATGAATGAAAAAAAATTACTAATGTCAAAATTGAAGGAATGGTAACCCCCCAGAGTTGTGGTGAAAAGATAACTCACAGAGATTGGGGAATACTTCATGAAGGATATGTGATCAGTAGATTAAATCCTTTCAGAATAGGGTCTCATAACTTGTATAGCATTAAAGACATAATAGATATTTTTTAAAAGTATGTGTTTACCCTGGGGCAAATAAAAAAAATTAAAAGTATGTGTTTAAATCAAGCTGATTACATGCTATGAATCTGTACTATGAGAGACAGACATGGACTGAGTACCTAGAGAAGGACACACAGAGAAGATGGCACTGAGGCTGGCCCCAGAAATCACGCTGTGGGATTCCTCCAAAATGGGCCCTAAGATTCGAAGTCCAGGCCTTAGCCACGTGATTCTAAGAATGTCCTTACCCCTTTCCTCTCTAAGCAGCTTCATTCATCTGTTCTGTCAATGCTCAGCTCATTTTCTACCTAAATATCACAGGATATCAGAGTTGGAATATACCTTCAAGACCTAAGTCTAGCAGTTCCTAAACTTGGCTGAACATAGTAAAAACCAACACAGAACCTAGTAAGGGAGCAGTCCTTCTTTCTCCCACTTCCAAAGCTCACTGTGTATATTTAAACAAGGGAAGGGTGAAGTCAGGGGCATTTCTTGAGGCAACCAAATACAGAATGAGTTCCTGCTCTGCCCTCACTGTGGGGAAGCTCACTAAGACTGCAGATTGCTGAGTTCCACCCCCCTGGGATTCTGATGAAGTAGATCTATTTGGTTTTTGACAAAGCTCTCCCAGTGATTTGAAAGACTTAGCAGCTGATCTCCAACCTGCTTCCACTGGTTTCTGAATCCCCTCTACAATTTTCTGCTCAGTGTGGTCCTGACATCTTCCTAAAGTCCTCCCTAACCTCCACATTTCTTTGGGAGCACTTCCTCCCCCAAATTCTTCCACCACCCCAGATCTTCAATGCGCACTATCATGTTGTACAACGTTGTGAAGTCCCTTCCAGGGCAATAAACCATTATTATGCTCTGTGCTGTGCTCTGTGCTGTAGAACATATACAAGGAATGGGTTTATGTCTCAGAGGCGGGAAAAGACACACAAATTGCTAAAATAACAAGTTGAATGAATTAAGTTCTCAAGGATGTTAAAAAACAAAAACAAAAATAAAAACATGGTTTTGGTTCAGCAATGAGAGGAAGAAGTAGTTTTTCTACTTAGGGCATTTCAGAAAATTCCTAGAGAAGCCGGTTTTGGAGGTACTCCTTAACAAATAACTACATTTTGACCAGTACGAAATAACCAGGGACAAGACGATGTAAAGAAATTATCCAATGAGAACACAGGGCAAGAACGTGCAGGTGTGAGAAACAGTGAGTTGTCAGGGTGGGGACATGTGGGATGAGGCTACAGAAAATGAGGTTGGAAAGTGAATTAAGGGCAAGTGGTTTGAAGGCTCATGCTCTAATTTGGGAGAGAATATGGAATACTTGAAAGAGCTCAAGCTTGGGGTACCTGAGTGGCTCAGTCAGCTGAGCATATGACTCTTGATTTCAGCTCCGGTCATGATCTCAAGGTTGTGAGATTGAGCCCCACATTGGGCTGCACCCTCAGCGGGGAGTCTGCTTGAGACTCTCTCTCTCCTGCTGCCCCTTCCCCTCATACATGCGTGCACTCTCTCTCCCTCTCTCTCAAATAAAAAAAAAGACCTCAACGCAAAAAAAAAAAACCACACAAAAAAGAGCTCTTTTAAAAAGAGAGCTCAACTCAAGCTTTAGTGTCAAAGAAGACCTCCATCTTTTATCCCCATTCTGTTGTTTCCTAGTGAAACTGTGATGCTGGCAATTGATCTAGTCTCCTCTGTGTTTCTGTATGGAGTAGAAATACATCCTCTTCTCAGGGCTGTTGTTAGGACACAACGAGTTAATGAGTATTAGTGCCAACCACGGCCAATTCTCTTCCCTTTACTTTGTTAGTAATAGAAAATCACAGAATATGTTTAAAGAAATAGATGTAATCTAACTTCTGTTTCAGGAAGAGAACTGGATACAGTATTGAGGGACATTAGAGAGGAAACAGAAAACACACAGGTAGAGAGAGAGAATAGAAGGGTGTTCCAATTATCCAGGTGAGAGCTGAGGTCCTGAATGAGGTCAGAGCCACTGTGAAAAAAAGGTGCAGAAGAATAACCACTGAAGAGGCAAAACGGAGAGGTCAGCAACAGGTGGAAAATGATCGCGTGGCGTTGTGGATGAATCAGGCTTTCAGCCTGCCCTTGGCTGCTAGAAGGAGGATAGTGACGCGGACAAAAGGTTGGGAAGCCGGCAGGAGCAGGCCTCAGGTGAGAGTACATTCCAGTGAGGACTTACTGAACTGCAGATGGAGACTGCGTGTCCTGGGGGAACGGTTAGTGCACAGCAGCAGATTCGGATCTAAGACTTGGAACTCAGAGTTTGGGTCTGGGGAGGAAGAGATGAGGGGTTGGCAGAGCTGGTAGGGGAGCGATGAAAATGGATGGGACTGGCTGGGGATAGGGTGCTGAGGAGAAAAGAGAAATGACATCTGGACTCCGGGAAAGGTTTGCTCTTGGGGAATAGAAGAAAAGGAGGAGCTGATGGAGGAGATGGAGGAGTGGTTGTTTTTCACAGATTTTTATGCAAAAGGAAAGTAAGTTTTTCTTGCTTAAGCAACAGTTATTTTGGCCTTTGCTGTGGCAGCTGAGGCTTTATCCTTAGCTGATACAGGAAGAAGGCAGGGTGTGCCAAAAAAAAAGAAGTAAGAATAAACAAAAACTCCTCTTTTAAAGAAGCTAGAAGGGAAAGGAAAGAGATAGAATGATAGTTTCCAGAGGGCAGAGGGTCAAAAGAGGTGTTTTCGTTTTTTTTCAAATCAACGCTCCTATACTTGTTGCCGTTCCTTCTTCTTCTTTTTTTTTTTCTTGTTACCATTTCTAAGTCTACCATCTCCTCTCCTTATTCATGAAATATTCTGCCAAAGTAGTTTTAAATTTATTGCTTGAGAAAGCAGCAGGTCTTATTCTTTGTGGTTACGATCATTCTGTTTATAAGTCAGCTCTTTGGGACATTTGCTGTTTGTATATTTGTGCAGAACTCTCTTCAAATGTGACTTAGAAAAATGCAAAGTTTTGCCAATTTACTAGGGGGTGATTATTTGTATTACTGAAGGGGTCCTTCAAAATATGAAGCTTCTTAGCAGGTAAGTGTATACAGACCCTTTGACCATACAACAGAGAGCCAGGGAAGAGAACATTAACTTGTTACAAGTTAGTGTAATGACCATGAATGTATGTAGGAAAGCAGAATTCAATAAATAAAAATTTTAGTTTACGGAACTTTTTCCAGGAAAAACTATCACATAAAGAGAGGAATTTCTGCAACATCTACACTGCGATCAATGGCTCCTTTGTGGGCTGAGTGACGGCCTCTCTAAGTTTCCAACTCCTGGTCCTAAAGTGACCTGAGCAGTAGGGAGCTGTGAGGACAGCTTTTGGGATAACCCCACAACAGCTCTGAACTGTCAAGAGTATGCATAATTAACCACAATCGCGGCAAGTAATATACTTAGAACAGAAACCCTGTCGGCATTTAGCTGAACTAAACATGAGAAAGTAACCATCCATTCCCCCATAGTGTAAATTATAGCTATGTGTATAATGAGATTTCTTATTTGCGTTTTTCATAAAACTCACCAAACTCCTTATTCACTCATTACTTATCCATTATGGGTTTTTTAAATGGCACTTTCAAAGTTTGCTTTGGCTCAGAGTGAATTATTAGCCAAGATTTTATTCCGGGAGTCATGAATCTCCTGAGGAGACTTCTTTACCTTTTGAAAATTCATAGCTCATTTTGTGGGTCCTGGTGGTTTGTGGTCTCTATGTATGCAAGTGTGGGGAGCAGTCTTAAGATATCCTAAGTAGTGAAACATTTCATAAGAGTCTCAAACCTTGAAGTAATTAAACAAGAAAAAAAAAAAGCAGAAAATGAGTAAAGAGTAGTCAATAAAAGTAGCAAAAATTAGGTTACCTCCTTGTAATTGTGCATATGCTTAGATAATCTGTTGATTTAAAAGGTGGAAGAAATGTGTGCTACAAAAATTCATTGAGTATTTGGATTTCAAGAAGCACAAATACAAAAGTCCATGAAGAGGTAAAATGGGGCAAGTCTGCCTCTGAGAGTAAAAATTTTGATGACTTTTAATAAACCACTAAATGCAATGTTAGATACACACGAGCAGAGGAAAACATTTTTGTGCGCACACTTAAAAAACAAAGGTGTCTCCAAGACCAATATTACTATTGTAGGAGAAGAACTCAGGGCACAAGGCAAGTTGGCTACACACATTTACTAACCAAGAGGACAAGGAAAATTCTCCCTGCTCCCAAATCTCTCTCCAGCTCACTGCCAGACTTTGGCTAGAAATGTCTTCCAAAACAGTCCCTAATGAGCTGAAGAACAAAGGTGGGAGGCATTATCTCAGAAATGAAACATACTGTCCCTTGGAATATTAGAAAAGTAGTTTCTAGATTCATAGAGATTTCTAGCTAGAAGAGATCATCCCAATACATTTTTTAACAGGTGTGACAATTGTGTCCCCCCAGACAATAAGCAACTGGCCCAAGATCACATAGCAAATTATTGGCATAAAAATGTTGTTTTTCGGGCGCCTGGGTGGCTCAGTGGGTTAAAGCCTCTGCTTTCGGCTCAGGTCATGATCTCAGGGTCCTGGGATCGAGGCCCGCATCGGGCTCTCTGCTCAGCAGGGAGCCTGCTTCCTCCTCTCCCTGTCTCTCTGCCTGCCTTTCTGCCTACTTGTAATCTCTCTCTGTGTGTCAAATAAATAAATAAAAAAAAAATCTTAAAAAAAAATGTTGTTTTTCAACTCTCTATCTAGAGGTCTTTTTTGCACTACCGAGCACTGTCTGTAATCAGAAAGGGTAAAAGAGGGGTCTGGTACATTTCACCACAGGGATAAATCCCCGTATTTGGGACATTAGGACTGGTGGGCCATACACCGAAGGTCTAGGGACTGGGGCATTCTGGACTGTGCCTGCAGATACAATAGTTGCTATTTTGCCTAATGCTAGCTTAAATGCCAAGGACAATTTAATGACATTAATATACCATCATACAGTATCTTGGTCTTTTACTGATATACTTAATCTGCAGGTAAATCATATCCCTAGTGAAATAGTTTGTCTTCCTTTACTCAAAAACAGAATTGCATCCTGACACCAGCTTAATGCTATGGCTTATCATTCACTCATAAGGAACAAAAACATTGGATGTTTTTGTAAGACAGTCATTTGTGTGTTTAGATATTATTCTGGGCAGTTGTCACCCTGTTATGAAACTGCATCTGTTTCAATTTTGTATCAAGCCAATGTATATTGACAGAAACCATGCTAAGCAGAACAAGATATAAATATTCTCTACCACCACAAATTGATTACAAGTGGCCTAAAGTAGTTCTCAACACTTCCATTTCATTTGGAAGTAAATTTATGCCTTTGAAAATATTACTTCTCCTTAATTTGTCCCAATGATTTTTGGAATTTAATTGGCCTTCAGATATATTTAAAAATCAAATAGGTGTAATTTCTTTTGATGGAATCCCAAACTACAGCTTTTTTTCCCCCTAATAATTGCAAACTATCAGGTTTTCATTTGGTTTCGAATTTCCTTTTTAAGGATGTCTTTGTATTGTAGGATTTCTTGGAAAAGCATAATAAAAATATTAATATTGAATATGATTAAATTGGTGTCAAAATAAAGCGATCATGTTGTTTCTCATGTAATTATAATGGAAGACTTCAAGTTAATTTGCTTATTTTAGCATATTGAACATGTGATTCTAACAGTTTAAAAGCTAAAATCCTTAGCAGGTAGAGGACAATGAAAAAACAAAACAAAACACCTCACATCACAAGAAAACCCTGGATATTAATCAGTTTGTTTAACTGGATGAACAGCCGTATACATAATGTGCTAACATTTCTTAACAAGTAGGTTTCTGGAAACAAACTGCTTCTAAAAATATTTTATGAGCTGTCATTAACTTCAGAGATGTTTTTCTAGGTTGGCAACCTTGGTGATCCATCTCGCAAAAGCACGGCTGGAATGGAGAGACCCCTGAAATTGCTAAATGAGGAGAACTGAGAAGGGTCCTGTGAAGTCATGACCCTTGAAAGGTGTTGGTTTACAGAGTGTGAAGCAGGCAATTCACCAGCTGCACGCACCCAGGAAGCAGCGCTGGACGGGCCGCTGGCTAGCCGGGAACAGCGCTTTGAAGGGCTGGTGGATCACACCGCCACGTCAGACTCAGAGTTAGCTTGCTCAAACTTCTATGATGGGGGAAAGCTCCTTCATTTGGATGACAGTTCGATATTTCAACAGAAGATTCTTAAACTAAAAAGCATTACCCTTTCTCTTTTTTCCCCCCGGACCATTTTTTAGGGCTCCAACTAGAAGGACAAATTCACTAAGGATGTTGCTCAAAATCTGAGTCACAAGATCTTACGCGAAAGGCTGTCCATCCAGCATGCACCACTGGACTGTCTGGCCTTCGGGTGTGGGTGCGGAGAGCTGCCTGGCAAGCTGCTCCCCTGTGAGAGGGACAGGAGCTCGGGTCTATCACTTTCCTACCGGGCTCACTGAACAGAATTTGTGCCACAGGAGCCTAGGTTAGCTGAAAAGCCCAAATAGGCAACTGTGGGGCAAGAGCAAGAAGTGAGGCACCAAGAGTTTTATGCTTTTTTCCCTCCACATTATAATTATTATTTTAGAAATTTTATTTCTCTATTTGACAGAGAGAGAGAGAGAGCACAAGCAGGGGGAACAGCAGCGAGGGAGAAACAGACTCCCCACTGAGCAGGGAGCCCAATGTGGGACTCGATCCTAAGACTCTGGGATCAGGACCTGAGCGGAAGACAGACAGACACTTAACCGACTGAGCCACCCAGGCACCCCTCTTCCACATTATTATTAATAATCTATTTCCTTAACAATGTCACAACTATTTCTTTGCTTCACTTTATCTATGTAATGGATCTACTCACTTGAATTCCCATGTTTTCAAAAAAGAAATGGTGGAGAGAAACGCTGATAAGCATTTTTAAAGGTCTTTGACGTCCTCGGGGCGGGGAGGGGGGGGAAGCAGCCTTTTGAAAAAAGTCCCTGAGGAAAATAATTAGAGACTTGGGAATCCTGGATCAAAAACCTCTAAACATCGATCCCTTCAAAGATAGCTTTTTAAGGTGAAACGTATTAATGTATAGTATGTGTGTACATGCATGTAGACATACTATGTATATGCCTTTTCTCTGATCCACAAAGTAAAGAACAAAAATACTGAATTATGGAATTCCAGGTCTCAAAGTTTAGTGAGCTATGGATGCTCTAGTTGGATAAACCATTTCCCTTAATTTGCTGAAGTTTCTTTTTTGTCTCCTTCTCCTCTGCTTTGAATGACACTCTCATACATCTGTTCTGCAGCGGTAGTATAGCAAGACCTTTTTGAAGTTTAAATGCATGACACCCTTTGTAGAACAGTGGTGACCTGATCAAAACAGTGATCAAGCAGAAATGCTTTTTTTTCCTGATAAGCAAGGCCAAATTTAGTCTCTTTCTAAGCAGAATGATCTCTCCCTCTCTCTCTCTCTCTCTCTTCCTCCCTATATTGAGAGTCAAATTTTTCTTCTACCCCCAACTAATAAAATCAGGAGGCTGCAATGAGGCTGAGCGGCAAGCAGTTTGATGTCCTCAGCAGGATACGAGGAGTCAGAAGTGGCGCTGTAAATCCAGAGCGGGGCTTCAACACTGTGTTAAGTGTGGCCCGAGTCTCCGAGATTTCCTTTTGATGCAAGTTCAGTATATTAATGGGAAAAGCATTCACTTTTATTTGTCTGTACTGTCTGCGACAGCAAGGCTGCCTCATTTAGCCTAGGCCAACGTGAAAATACACAGAGAAGCAATCTGTTGCAAATTAGCACAGCTCCCCTTTCATTTACTAGCTAGTAATTGGAAGGGGTTAAGAAAGTGTAACTTATCAGACCACGTGAGCTATCTGCTTGTGTGGACAGCGCGCCTCCCCCGGATTTCCCCGTGAGCCCCCCGGCAATAATCTTTCCTCAAAGTCCACTTGATCTGAAAGAAAACCCTGATGCATGTGAAATGCGCTCCCTTGGTGAGGGTTGACATGGCAGTTTCCTGGACTCCTGAAGGGGGTATTGATGACTCCATCAGAACCTTACCTTTCTTTAGATATAGTTTTACTCTCCCGCTTCCAAATGGTCTTGAAGTCACTGCAGAACTCGTACCACACCATAAACACATAGTTGGGTGTGATCTCCTTCTCACCGGACTTTGGCTTCATCCCAAAATATCCTACCGTTGTTTCAAAACTGCAACAGGTAGGATTAAAAAAACAGAGTTAGGTGGGGGGTAAGAAACGGTCTACACCCTTAGGGTGGGGATGCTGGGGGCATTTCCCACATACTCATTCCCTCATAGTGACTGTGGCTTATCCTGAGCCTCAGAAAACCTATTTGCTTGAACTGCTTCTCCAAGAAATTCAATGTGATACTCCTGGTCACACCTTACATGTAAGAAAATGGGCATGTCTGATTCTAGGGGGTATGCCAGTAAAGCTATGTGTTTGCTCTTCATCTCAAATCTATGTCATTTACCAGCTCTTCATCTTAAGTTTAATGATTACGTGGACATATACTGATGATGTATTGATTGTACAGCCTTAGCAGTGGTCAGTTAGCCCATCGGGAATAATTAATCTGCTGAGCGCTTCACGGGAAATCAAGAGACTATTATAACCTTATTCTGCCATCCGCTGGCTTTGTGATCTTGGGTCAATCACTCAGCATCAGACTCTCCTTTTTCTCAAGGGTGAAATGAGATTTAGAACAGATGATCTCGGGGAAGGTTACATTTTAAAGCTTGATACGCGACAAGAATACAAACCACTGGTGCATACGTAGAAAGAGCTATAACAGAAGGCAAGGCAAAGTTTGGGTAAAAAACCATCTTTGATCCTGGAAAGACGATCTCTAATCTGGCCAGAAAAGGATCCAGGTTTTCCAAAGTTGATTCTCAGGCATCCCTCCGAATCTCCTGACCTACCCCATGGCGGTTCACTGCACGCCAGACTGCTCAGGCCTCCCAAGCAGCCCTTCTTGGAGGGGCTAGCTTTGTAGCAATTTATAGCTCTGGGCTTAGTCCCCCACCCCCAACCTCTACTCACCCAAAGCCTCGCAAGCTCATTTGCCAGGAGCAAGAACACTTAAATAAATGGCCCATTTTTCTAGGGTGTTGGAAACTAATCAAAGCAGGAATGGCTGGCCACGTTTACTACTCGGTGCTCTATCATCTGTTCAGACACAGCTTTTTTTTTTTTTTTTTTTTTTTTTTTGTGGCCATCCTGAATCCTGACTTTCTAATGGAGCTCCACTCAATGGCAATTGTAAAACCCTGAAGCCCCGTCACTATTACGGAGAATACTTTCATCTCGTTCTCAGTTATTGGGCAATATGTATCTCATAAGATTTTATCACATTTCACAGATGAACTGTTAATTGATTCCATGGCTATGATTAGGTGAGATCCAAGCTGGAGCTGCAGCTCTGAGTCCCATAAATTCTTTGTGCTTCTGTAAATAATAAATCTGTTTTTAATGCAAATTAAAACTACTGGCCAGGGAATTTTGGCTCCCAGTTATTAAAAGACTGGAAGTGCATAAGCAGAGAAAGGCAATAACTGCAGTAATTTCTTAAGGGACTCTCTTATAATTCCAAACATATATAATTTGGAACAAAACCAGTAATGGAAGAAAGTCGCACTGTCAGGCAACTCCTAACTCTGTGGCGGTCAAAATACTGATAAAACCAAATGTATGCTCTATGGCATATATTTTTATTTCATTCAAAATGAAAATCATATTGACTGTGCGTAGAAACACACACGTAGAAGGTTATGTAACTGATAGGAACAGGCCATGAATTTCTTATAGAGTCCGGGGGCTTTAGAACTGGAAGGGACTTACAGGCCAACTCGTCCAAGGTTCTCATTTCCGAGATGAGAAAACAGAGACCTGGAAAGACTGAACGACTTTATTCGTTGGCAGAGCTGGGCCTACCACTCAGGTCCCCCGATTCTCAGTGAAATGCTTTATCCACTCCAACTTTCTGTTGCTCGTGCTCATTGACACAGGTATTTAAGAAATAAAAGTCTTTTTTCTTTCTTTTTTTCTTTCTTTCTGTTTCCACTTTAGACAGAGTTGCCCCCAGTAGAGTACACCATCATCATCATCATCATCATCATTTTTCTCTTCCTTCTGGCCCACCTTCGGTACAGAAACATCCTTACTAGTGCATTAATAGAGAAGAGAGGGTCTTTCCCTCCTAGTATTCAGAGAAGCAGAGGATTTCCCAGCAGGATATAGTGACGAGGGCAGAAACTCCAGTCACTGTGCCTCATGGGTCACCCCAGCACTGCTGGCGGTATCTGGAGTCTCAATTCTAAGACCCATATGCTGCAAATGCTACTGCCAGTTCACAGAATGCCAGTGTCGTTTGGGGGTTATCACAGAGCTTCAGAAAAGCATGTCGGCCTCCTGGAGGCCTCACTTTTCCCAACCTGTACCAGAGCTAACCATGGACCCTCACCACCTCTCACCCTGGGGGGTTTGTGAGGACTTGCTTGCTAAGCCTTGACAGGGGCAGAGACTAAAGGAAATAGTGAATTTCAGCATTACCTCCCCTGGTGTGTTTTAGAAACTAAGGAAGCAAGTGAACCTCTTCAGAAGAACCAGAGCCAACAAAGGCCCAGGGGGTGCCCTGGCTTTGGCACTCTGCAACTTTGCCATCTTCAGAGAGGAAGCTGCTCTGAAGATGGGCCTTATTTGACATCAGGGTTATCCCTTTGTTCAAGGAGAAGCTAAAGGGCTGGAAAATGAGCCTACGACTGCTTCATAAGGTCCAGACTACTGTCCTCCTGAAAACTGTTGATAGTTAACAGCCAGGCTAATGTTCTCCAGTGGACAAAGGGGCCATCGTGCTTTCTGCAACTTCTATTTCTCAGCAGATAACTCTCAAATAGCTTCCGACAAGACTGATTTCTAATCACATGTTATGTTTCGTAAAACTTCTTTCCTTCGCTTTATTCTTTATCCCCCCCACCCCCTTTTTTTTCTCTCTGCTCCAATTCCTTGTCTGATTCCTATCTTTTTCATTTGGCTAAATACTTTGAAAGCACAGACAACGACGTTATCAAAGAGCCGGTGGCAACGTGAGCTGTTTTGCTTTTTTGTGTTGAGATGCCAAAGTGGGAAGCATCCCCTTACGGTTTCACACACACGCCTTTAGAAACTGCTTAGGAAAAGCAAACACGCTGCAGCCTCAGAGTAAATTGTTTCTCTTGGGAATAAAACAGAAGACTTTACTAAATCTCACATGAATATTGCAACACTGACCACCAACCTCCTTAAAAAGTGCAAGCAAACAACTGTGGTTTCTACATTAGAGATGGGATCTAACATATTTCATGTATGACATGAAAGCTGCACTACCTTCACCACAAAGTCACGGAAAACGCTGACAACCAAAATTTATGAGCCCCCTCAGCATACCTAATGCACAGCAGCAGCTTTGGCCCCGCAAAGGTTGGCCCCCCTTTTTCCTTAAGCAAGAATCTTGAAGAAATATTAGAAATTTGACATCCGCCCCGGAAACCCAAATTTCTGTTTGGCCCGACACCAGTGTGCCCTTGTGGATGATCTCTTTGGAACATGCTATTTTCTGGAAAACAGACATATTCGTTTTACACGTGGAGGAAGGCAAAACTTAATAGAGGGAGAAGGCTGATCAAGGGGCACAAAAATCTAAGAACATCATCATGTCTTTCGATTGCTTTGGTTTTCCAACATGATCATGCTTGCTTGATAATCCTGACTCCAGAACATGTCTGAACTTAAAAGTGCAGGATTTGCCTCAACTTTACTTTCATCTGCATTTTAATTTGATTGGCAGTTGGAAGCAGGGCAAGCTGTTGGTGCCCGTCAACGCAGAGCCAACAGCACGGTCTATAGGCTTCAGAACTCTAGGAAATTGTGGCTAGACAGGAGGAATGGTTGGTTTCTGGAGTTTGTTCATTTGCATTTCATGAACTCCTCTCCTCACAGATCTGTAAAGCTCGTTGTCCTTCTAGACTATTTCCTACCCCTACCTCTCATTTAGTTTTCTAGTACTTCTGGAATTGGCACCAGCAAAGTGTATCACTGTTCTCTGTGCTGAAAATGAGAACGCTTTAGTACATTCTCACTCACCCTTTTAAGAGTAAAGGCATAGCCAAGCTGACTAATCTGGTCAGCTGACAAAAATCAAAACCTCTATCAGCGACCAGAGCCACAGATTACTGGGTGAACTGGATGGTTCCATTCTGCTGTCTATTAAGAGAGAGAAGAGCAAAGAAGAGGCCTGAAGTGGGTGAGGGGTAGAATAGAAGACTTCTGAGGTCGCTTCCAATTTCTGAGGCACTTTTTATATATAGGGGTCAGTCCCTCATCCCCATTTGCCCCTTGTTTACCGTATCCTCTCAGATCTGAGGAAAGACATAGTAAGTCTCTTAGGTGTTTGCAGTAATTGGTTTAATCTAGTAATGCTAAGAAGGATCACATTGTTCCTAACTTCTATAAAGTGGCTCAGGAGCAGAGAAATGGAAGAGAGGCAGAGAGTGTCATGACGTGATGCTTATCAATCACTTCTGAATGGTTCTGTGCTCTTTGAGGAGAAATACTTCCAAGCCTTGTCATGGTGCTTTCCCTTCAGCTCCCGATGGAATCTTACTGCTCATGGATCTCAATAAATGGGGCCAACAGAATGGCTAGTCAGACATCATGCTAAGTAAAATAAACCAGTCATAAAATGAAAAATGCTGTATTGACTCCACTTATATGAGGTACCTAGAGTAGTCAAAGTCACAGAGACAGGAAGTAGAATAACAGTTACCAGGAGCCAAGGTGTAGGAGGAGAACGGGGGAGTTAGGGTTTAATGGGTACAGAGTTGCATTTGGAGACAAATTGGTTCTGAAGATAGACGGTGGTGATGGTTGCACAGCAATATGACTGCACGTAATAATAACAATCATAAAAAGGAACAGCTAGCCAAGGAAAGGACTAAGGCCAAGTCAGAGCCACTTACCTTTTCTGTGCGTTCTCCAAGTGACTTTCTTCCATTTTATGCTCTTTTTTGGCTGTGAGAGAGAAATAATTATTATTAAAACAGTGTTTTCTTCCATCATATCTTTTATGTAATCTTCTGATTACACCCATGTGTTATCAAAATAATTCTGAGCCCCTCTCTTCCTCGGCACTGCCTACGGAAGTGGCAGTCATCTATTACTGGGCATCATGGCTGCCCTCAGACCTTTGGTGAAGCCCAAGATCGTTAAAAAGAGGACCAAGAAGTTCATCCGGCACCAGTCAGATCGATATGTCAAAATTAGGCACAACTGGCAGAAACCCAGAGCATTGACAATAGGGTGCGCAGAAGATTCAAGGGCCAGATCTTGATGCCCAACATTGGAATTGGGAGCAAAAAGAAAACAAAGCACATGTTGCCCAGTGTTTCAGGAACTTCCTAGTCCACAACATCAAGGAGCTTGAAGTGCTGCTGATGTGCAACAAGTCTTACTGTGCAGAGATTGCTCACAATGTCTCCTTCAAGAACCGCAAAGCTATTGTGGAAAGAGCAGCCCAGCTGGCAATCAGTCACCAATCCCAATGCCAGGCTGTGCAGTGAAGAAAATGAATAGACAGCTTGCTGTGCACATCATATTTGTGTTAATAAAACCATGAAACTACAAAAAAAAATAATTCTGAAGGCAGGGCTTGGCAGCCCCTATCCCATCCTGGATGGAACTAGCTCTCAACTGGCTACATCTCTCTGCCTTGCTTTCTTGAGAACAGCGAGAAGCTAATGGTGGCCATATAATTTACTGTTCTCACTGGGACACTCCTGAGAGTGAAAGAAGGTGATAACTGATAATTACATCTGGACAAAAACATAAATTGCAACAATGCTGGCCAGATTGGTACACGTGGCCACCCCAGCTACGGCTGGCCTCTTCGTGAGCTTTGGGTCATACTTGGCACTCTCCCCACCCCTCCCCAAACATCAGAATCCCAGGACCTTTTACAGCGGTTCTGCTCGGGTTCAAACAAATTCACGGGAGCCCTTGCCCACACCGTCTCTACACCCAGAGGTTCCTTTGGCAGTCTGGGGAAGCCTATGGTCTCCTTTCTCAGAATACTGTTTTTAAATGCTTTGGAAAAAAAAAATGCTTGAGACTACTAAGGAAATCCATGATACTGTGATACAGCTCTGAATTTATAGATTAAGAACCAGTGTTCTGTAGGAACAATTTAGGAGGTTTCATTTTTGGGTAGTGCTTTTACATATCATTCTCTCTAATCAGAAAATAATACTATTACACATGATAACACAACACTTCTTCACTTTAAAAATGTCTAGAAAAATAGGCAAGTCATTATCTATATAAGCCTTAAGGTTGTTTTCATTTAGGGCTACAATGACATATAATGAACAGGAAAAGAAAATCAGTCATATCTATCAGGGCCTATGATGTGAAACTTCATGAAAGATATTAAGGGATTTTTAAAAAAGATTTATTTATTTATTTGAGAGAGAGAGAGAGAGAGAGAGAACACAAGCAGAGGGTAAGGGCAGGGGGAGACAGAGAAGCAGGTTCCTCGCTGAGCAAGGAGCCCAGTGTGGGACTTGATCCTGGGACCCTGGGATCATGACCTGAGCCAAAGGCAGATGCTTAACCACCCAGGCACCTGATATTAAAGGATTTTAAAATACCACTATTTTACTAAGCTTAGTTCTGCCATGTACTACCTGTGTGACTGTGGTCAAGTTACTCATGACCAATTTCCTAGTTATTGACCCATCTGTCCTATAAGAACAGCCACAGTGACTACCATCATGCAGCCGTTATAAAGATTAAATGAGATAAGACACATCAGGGGCTTGGCACACAATAAATGATCAATAAATGACATGAAAGGGATTATTAGTACCCCATCATCATTAACCTCGTCATTGATTTTAAAAACGTCAATTTTATCAAGTTACTCCCTTGCTCAAAACCTTCCAAAGGCTTGTCATCACCCTTGATATAACCACTAACATCTTCAAATGTCCCATGAGGGCCTGCAGGTCTGCTCCCTGGCTCCTCTGTGACATCACTTCCTCTCTCCCATGCTCCTTCCTGTCCAGTCTTTCTGCCTGCTTGCTGATATTCGAGCACATTGAGCATGCGCACGGGGGGGGGGGGTCTCTGCACTTGCTGACTCGCTTCTTTACTGTTTTCAGGTTTCAGCTCAAATATCAACTTCCCTGACCACTGCTACACATCCCTGTCCTCCCCCCAACTCTCTCCACCTCCACATGTTACCTTTGTTTTCCGCCCAGCCTTTATCTACCTGGCAGACTATTCATTTTC
The DNA here is from genome assembly GCA_002007465.1 of Ailurus styani. Lineage (NCBI taxonomy): Eukaryota > Metazoa > Chordata > Mammalia > Carnivora > Ailuridae > Ailurus > Ailurus styani. Next base: position 2,248,232 of record LNAC01000041.1, on the reverse strand, counting down.
TCATGCATTTATTATATGATGACAATTGAATGTAAACTCAAGGAGAGAAGCAACTTCATCTGGCTCGTTTTCTGCTGTTTCCCCTTACACATGGGAAGGGTGCCTATATATTAAATAACTTATTTTAGCTGAAAAATGCATACATTGGACAAACATTGCTTAAAAAGAAAAAATACTAGGTTTCCTAAACATAAAACTTGATATCTAGAATACAAACATAGACTAAACAAGAATGTCAGGTTGAAGTTGTATACTATTACCTCCAAGTCCCGTAAATGTCAATTAACAAAAAATGATTTTTATATTAAAATGATTCTGCTTTGATAACATCAGCATTTTAGGTAAAATCATAGTTATTCTCATCTTTTCAAGTATGATTTCCCCATCCTTCTAGTACAGGTCTCTGTGAATTAGTCTCATTCTTAGCCAGTCAGACGCGAGAAGTGACCTATGTCTCTTCTACTACCAAGTCCTCCAAAATGTGAAACAAACAAGTAGTTTGTTCTTAGCCAGTGATTCTTAATTATGTGCATGGCCAAACACAAGGAAAAATTCCTTTGAGGCTTGAGTGATCTTCCTGGAGCACCCTTGCTGTTCTCCCTCACCAGGTGGTTTCCAACTGGCTACTTTCAGGTAGTTAAGCTATCTTTGCATATAAATTCACTGACGAGAAATACCCTTCCCACAAGGAATTAAGTGTTCAATAAGATTTTGGAATAGCTCTCTAAACATGGTTATTTGAGAAAAAACAACATCCAAAATGTAGAAAGATCTGTTACTAAGAGGCCCAATGCATACCACAGAACTTCTGAGGGATTAGGAGGAAAGAGTCTTCAGGCAAAATGAGAAGAACCTAGAGATATTAATTTTTCCTAAGCAAAGGGCCTATTACAGATAGAAAAGGCAGCCACTTCCATGGCGTGACATGGAAGCTCTACCAGCTTAAAATATTTCTCATGTCTATACATGTGACATTTCTGACCATATCATTATACGTTTTCAGTCTTCAAAGTGTGCTAAGGAAAGCAAAAAGACATTACCTGGAAGGAAAATATTTAAAGATTGGAGTCACAAACTCAAACTCTAGTGTCAGCATCATATAAGGCAACTGTAGGCCAAGGAGAAGAATCCTAATATTCTGAAATTCTATCCCTTGCTTCTCAGTACTGGAACTGACAGTCTTAGCGTTAGGGAAGCCAAGAGGCAGTGGTAGGAAAATGGGAAGCCTTACCGGATGGAAGGGAGGGAAGGCACTTACCACTGTTACCAGATCTTCCACCTTTTTCAGAGAAGCTAAGATTTTTAAATGAATGGTCCCAACTTAAAAAAAAATTTTTTTTTCAAATACTCTATAGGACAAAGGGAACATTCTTGTTGGCCATATCTGGTTCTGCAAACTCTGACTTAAGCCATTAGTAGCAACTGACACAATGACATAGGTGGGTTTGTTCTTTTGTACCATGTGCCAGACTCTATTTTAGGTGCTCGGGATCCCCCAGTGAAGAAAGCAAAGGTCCCTATAGAGTTTTCATTCTAGTTGGGGAAGACAGGCAATTAAACCCAAGAGAATAAGATCCAATGTAAGTGATTTTTGGCAAGGGATAGCAACAAACATTTCCAGAGGTTGGCTTGTTGCCTATAGGACACTTCATGTGGATTACTGAATTATGGTGCCGGGACAGCCATGGCATGCCACATAGGTACCAGGCACCCAAAAGGTGACCATGTCTAAGTGGAAGATGACCAGTTTTATGTGCAAATTGTCTTTACCCTACAGCTTTGACTAGCAGTGGTCCTGAACGTTATATGTGGGATTTACTTAGTCTTCTATTCTGCAAAACCTCATGGATGGTAGCATTTAGGTACTTCCTTTTCAGCTTACATTTCCTACTATGTGTGTGGTGGGGGTTGGGTGGGCTTCTCAGAAGAGTTAAGTTTGGAGGAGTTGCCAGATACTGACATGGCACCAGGGGAGGTAGAGAAGTTACAGGTATCCCCAACCTTGCCCTTCTCTCTTCTCTTTCTGGCACGAGAGGCTGTTTCATTGTTTGCAATGAGTTAAATATGACGATTTTCCAAATCGGAGGAATAAAGTAATTGCTTAGGATGACTGCAGTCTCACATTTTAAGATAATAAAAGCAATAAGGAAAACAAATCAGAGTACTAAAAATGAGAATCTTCACATCAATTGTGTCTTCTGAACTTCTGTATCGAGGCTGTGGACACACTGTGATGATGGTGAATATCTGGAAGCCCTTGGAGAAGGGTGAGTGGCAAGTTTGCTTGATGACCTACTGATGCATACTATAATTTTTCTGTCATTGGTAGAACTGTGTTGTTTTCTTAAACTTCAACTCTCTCCTTTAAAGAACAATATTTTTCATAATTCTATGTCATGGAGAAAAAGCAACACCACTTCTTTGGAAGGCATTTTTTTGTTTGTTTAAGAGATATTTATGTGGATTTTATTTAATGCAGCCTTTACTGAATAAAGACCATTTCCTTTTGTATAAAGCTTTAATACCTTGGAAATTTGTTTCCTGGTTCACTGATAGTCATTGTCTCATTAGTTATCATAAAGTCACCCTATAATAACCAGTGTGAAACTCTTCAGTACTGTGGCCAACCCAGTGAGGCAGAACTCAGTGTAAATTCCAACTTTTAAGCCCAGCCTGCCACTTAAGTGTCATGGACAAGTCACACGTTTCAGTTTCCATCTCTGCAAAATGAAGATGATAATGCCTCGGTGCACCAAAATATGAAGTCAACGTGAAAAGCGGTCAATGCTTACTGAATCAAAATCTCTGCAAGTCAGATCGCTGACGGCTGCATGTCCTGTTGAGACTGCTGGGAGTTCAAGCTTCCAGTAGGATGGCTGTTTTGACCAAGTTAAGTGCAGGTGTAGCATAGTGGAGAGAAGCTGGGCTTTGTGTCAGGTGGGTCTGCGTTGAATTTGTGTCCTGTCACTCATTAACTGAAAGACCTTGGTGAAGTCACTTAACTCCTCTGTGCCTTACCCGTAAAACTGGAATGATAAGATCTGCCCTGCAAGGTGGTTGTGACCCTTGGAGGTACTGAACATGAGAGGCTAATATAGCAACTAACGTACTCTAGGCAGTCAAGAATGGCAGCCATTTATTATTTGATTGGCTAGAAGTAAATGCTAGTAGTCATTATTCCAACTGTGTGACTTTGGAATGAGTAATATAAAATTTCAGGCAAACGTTCCTTTCTTTCTTAAGAATGTCTACAACCACCCTCAGTAGAGGATAATTTTGCTTTGATCATTTCTGGGTCAGATCCTCAGTATTTTCCCATTTCACTCACAAAGCCAATGTCCTTACCATGGCGCCTAACGCTTGTCTCCAGGAGGGTGCTTCCTATGTCAGACATAAAGTCATTTTATTTGCTGTTTCAGCCCATTTTTGTCTTATTTAATCCTCAGGAAAGAAAGACAGAAACTGATTTATAATTTTGCAAATTTATCTGGGAACCAGGGGGGTAGGTGTGAGGTGCCTATGATTTTTTCCATTTCATCATGGTTGAGTTCTCAATCTTTGACCTGATTAAATGAACCACCTCTCATATGCTATGTGAAAGATAATGATGTTGGGGTCTACTTTAAAAAGGTGGTTTTGAGAGCAAAGTTTCCTTCTTTAACCTCTAGGCTCTATAACGTATAACGGATTCCTTGGATGGTACAGGAAACCCGGTTCTCGGCATTGCACCTGAATTGCCAACTTAAAAGGCAAGCTGGACTATACCACTGCTGTGCTTTTGTGCTCATTAGCTTCCTCTCTGTCCAGGATGAAGTACGCTCATGTTGCACCGTAAGACCTTCACAACCTGGCTCCTGCTACTTCCCACAACACACGCCACGCTCCTGGCTTGTGGGACTCCTTGCTGTTCTCACCACTCAAACTGTTTTCTTATACCTTTATTTTTAGGATCACTGTTTCTTCTGCTCTGAATTCCTCCTCCTCCCTGCCTTCTCCTTCCCAAACACCCCCATTGTAAATGTCTTGTCTTCCTTCAAAAACCAAGCTTGAAAAAGTTCCGTCTTTCATGAAGACCTCCGAGGGGGCCTTTCCTTCACTGAGTGGTGAGCGACTCTTTCTGCGCAGCTCCTACAACACTGTGTTCACGTATGTGGGGGACACGGTACTGATGCTATTTGCCGTCAGTCTGCTTCTCTGACTAGATGTGATGCTTCTTGAGGGCAGCAACCAAAATCTACTTCATAATGGAATTTCAAAATCTGTGTCTCTCCACTTTAATGCCTTGCGGGTACCCCACTTACTTGACAGGTGAATAAAATGACAGCAAAGGACCCATACCAGAAGATCACAGTCCCTGCTCATTACCTCCCCATTGGGGGGTCAGAGGCCATTTCCTGCCACAGCAATTTCTAAACTTTGTTTTCATTTTTCAACAAAGTAGAAGAGAGTCCAATAGAATCAAACGTGAGAGAGTACTGATTTTCATCCAGATCTTATTTAGAATGATAGACTGCAGATACCAAGAACACTGACCCTTGAATTTTGTCTGTTATCAGACTATAATTTTAAAATAGAGTAATTATGAAAAATATAAAGTTTTTATAAATGCCACTTCCAGAAAATATTCAGACCATGAACAACACTTGTCATCTAAATGTACCAAAATATTCAAGGTTTTATCCTCAAGAGGGTGGTATTCATGCATGGAAAGTGGCTGAAGAAGGACGTTACCCTTCAAAGAAAGTGGGGGTTTTATGCCAAACATAATTAAGTCATATTTATGGATACCCATCTGGGAGGTAGTAAAGTGTGGAATGAGGGCAAGGGATAAAGGTTGGAATATCTTCCCAGTATTCTTTACACAGTCTATTACGCTTTAATATACCATGGTTTATGGACCTGACATGGTTGGTATAAACCAACAGGACGCACAGTAAAGAAGCTGTTTTTATTGCAGCTCTACAAATAGAGGAACCAGGTGATGCTAACAAGGAAACAAAGGGACCGCACTCCACTTCATATGCTATCCATCTGATGCGAACATGGCAGTCATTTTTCATTTCTTAGAAAATCACCCTGTCATGCACTTTCCAGGGGGAAGAATGCTTTTCAGCAACAGAGGCAACAGCATACTGACACCAGAAAGAGGGATGACTTTTTAACAAAAAAAGGAGATATTCATATATGGAACCATTGAGTTATGGGGGGAGGGGTCTTATGTTTACATTTTTCCTCTCGGTGTGTTTGCCCATGAAGGATGCTACCCTCCTCTCTAAACTTCTTGTTTTATTAAGTTCTCCTGGTGGTGGTTAAATTAGAAGGAAGATAATTTCTGGTCTGTCATAGACTTCCCATCTGTAAATAATGAGTTGGCTGGGAAAGTTGAGGAGCCTAAGGGGCCATCTCTGAGAATTTCCGTGTAAATTGGTGTGAGGCTGGGTGACGGCGTGCTATCGAGTTCCCAGTATCTGGCTATAATTTGATTTCCATGTCACCCGTCTAAGAATAAAGTAGAATGAAACTCAGGCTTCTGATGAAAGTACTAAGCAAAAGACAATGTATCAAAAGACTTTGAAGAGGCCTTTAGAGGCATAAAATCAAAGGAACCCAGATACAAGGAGTCTTAAAAGTCATTTAGTCCACCCTTGGGCTGGTGTTTGAATCAGGATCCTCCTGTGTTCAATCAGACTTTCTAGATCTCATCCTTTTCATCCTTTTCATCTGCCATTTTCAGTTGCCTTTATAATTGCACTGAACTGAATATTTTTATGGGCATCAAAGAAAAACTAAATACTGGTCTCATCTAACTTAGGCACCTGGGGCTTTTCTCAGCCAGGCTTCTTCATCTGAACTGCAGAATGTGGAAGGTGATTTGACCAACTATTCTCTCAGTGTCCCTCATCTCATATGTACAGAAATAGCCCCATTCTAGATGGTAGAGGGATGGTAGTTCATTACACACAATGATGGCCTTGGGGCAACAGGGCTTGATTCTCTCATAAATGGCTGAAAACACTGAGTCTGGATGCAATCAAGCTTACAAATAACTTATGATCTTACATCATTTACATTTTTATATTTCAAAACCTAGGCATAATATTCAAATACCTCATAAAATATCTTATTCGTATGATACTTTGGATTAGAAAAATCTCCCTGGTTCCATAATGAAAAGAACTATATGTTTCTTTTATATTCTGGGATGACTGTAGTCATTATTTGTGTAGGTGAGGAGTATAGTTTAAGAGATCACAATGTAATTCTAAGTGCTTATCAGATTATGCCTCTGGTTTATTCTCTATTGTAATTATTACAAAAGTAAACATTTATCCATTTACAATTCTAGAAGGTAATAGGTCTAAGAGTGTAATTGGGATCTAAATGAAATAAATTTATCTACAGTTCATGAGTCAATCCACTGTAAAAGCTTTATGGCTTTTTTTCTCCAATAGAGCTTCACCTTAAATGAGACTTCTGTCCCCCAGGGAAGTTTTTAACCACTCACGATATGGCCATAACGTTCAATCTTTAGATTGTATGAGGAGTTCTGCTCAATCTCCTTAAAGGCAACCATTTATTTAGCTGTTAATAGTCTATGCTCTTTTTCCCTCTGCTTCTATATAGTCCAGTGAAGTCCTTTAGTTCTGTATAACTAACAGTACACAGCAATTTTTCTTGGCATCGAGGTGATACAGACACAAGTATTTGAGAAAGTTCATCAGATAATATAACCTATAACCTAAGTATAACCTAGTCCAACAATTTAATATTATAGAAATGATAAAGTGAACACCCAAGTTGATGAAATGACTTTCCTGCGTTCGGGTCTCTTGACTCATAATCCAGTATTTCCAATGCCCCCTGCAGCTCCCCAACAGCCTATATTTTTCTCTAGAATTCTCAAATACCTAGGTGGTATCTTGAAGCTGCACTATACTGCACATTTTTTTCACAGGAGTATATACATCAGAGAGAAAGTGCCAAGATGGAATTTCAGCTTTCATTCTAAATTTCCTGACTCTTGATGCTTTAAAACAGACCATTGGGGTAAAATTTTAGAATGATCCAGTGAGAGACTCATTAACATTAATGGGAGTCAGGTGGTTGCATTCTCAAACAGGGCCTGAAATTCTCCATGTTATCTCATCTTATAGGCCCATATATACCTTTAACTTATCAGCATTAATAGAAGTGACATCTCTTTTGAAAAAATGCTTCTACTTGGAGTTATTTCTTTACAAATACCTCTAAACAAACATAAAGTATAATTTTCACTTAGAGAACTCCCAAAACTCCTGTTTCCTGTAGTGTCTACCCTGTCTCCCTGGCATCTCATTCCCATGGGAAGGTTCATCCCTTCCACAATGCTTTAGAATTTTTTCAAAGGTAATGTAGGGATAGTGTGAATTCTGTAGTCTCATCATTCAGGGAGAAGACACCAAATGAATCATCATTTAGAAAGTCTTAGGAATTGCAAAGAAGCTACTAGATTCATGAGGGCCATCCCCATTTCATTTCATCAAGAACCTTGATTACATTTCAAAGACAATGGGGTTCAGAGTCACAAGGCTCTAAATAAACATTTGGTGATAAGTTGCAGGTATATTAACAATGAAAGAAGTTCTCCTTTATCAAACAACTCTGTCCTATCTTGCTATTAGCACTAGCCTAAAGATGTATAATTTCTGTAAGGCATGGACTGTGCTTTTTAAAAAATTTGTATTCAAAATGCTTAGCATTCGAGACTACAAACTAGTGTTTAAAACTAAATAATTTGTTGCTTCAGTGATTGGTGAGAATGACTACAAAAGCAGCTGCTAGTTTGAACTTGTAAGCAAGTTCATGAGCAATGTGGTAACAGGCTCCATGCTCATTTTTCTATCTGATTTAAAGTAGTGCTTTTCAAAAGCAAGGGTCACTTTTTTTTTAAATTTCATAGCATTTCAGTACTTGGTTTTGAACAGGTATTTCTTTAAGCACTTCATTAACAATGGAAAAAAACTGGCACCTAGTGGCTTCTTTGGGTTTCCCATGACTGTCTCTGATGACTGTCCGTTATTGATAGCCATCACTTGATTCTTCATGTCCATACCTGTCCACCTGTATACTGGATAATATGAAACCTTACAGCTGAGAACTAGCTAGAAGAAACCTATGAAACTACCCAGTGTAAACCTCTCATGCCCTAGTTTATAAGTGAGTGAAGCTAAATAGTCAGGGACTGAATAAATGAATATTGGATTTTATGATACTAGGACAGTGTACTGAACTGTGACCCCTTCAGCCCACCAGTCATAGCTAACAGGATCTGAGGGCAGTCAACCCACTGGCTGACCAGTTGCTGATGAAATAGTTTAATACAATTGGCTGGAATAATCAGCCTGATGGTCATGGTGGCGATGATGAAGATGAGGATGAGGGTGAAGATGAGGATGAGGGTGAGTACTCAGGGTGTCTCAGGTAATACACTAAGGGATTTACATAAGTCATTTAACCTTTCCAACTTGTATCAGCATTCTACACTGTGGATAATAGTGGAAGCAAAGCTTCAAATTGCTCCATAACTTTCCAGCTGTTGGCCTTGGGCAAGTTGGTTCACTCGGCTAACATAGATTTTCTAATCTATAAATGGAGGTAATATATTAGACAGTTGTTTTAATAATTAAATGAGATGTTGGTAAGATGCTCAGCTATTGCACTTGGTGCATTAACTCAGTAAATGCCAATTACTGCCATCATCACAACCACTACCACAATTCTCAGTTGTCCAGTGATGTGTGCTTGTTCAGCTTTTCTTGGGCTCCCATGAGACTGGTCTTGAGTAGTTAAGCATCCTGCTCTTCCTTGAGGAACGTGTCTATCCCTATAATAAACTCCCCGAGACCTGAAGCAAAGGCACTGGATCCAAATATCCCACAAATCCGGTTTCCAAAGGATAGCATAGGGAAATGCTGGGACAGTTATACGTGATAGAACTCAGGATGTAAAGCAGGAAATATGGTGTGACTGAAATTATGTTAAAATGTATATCACAGAAATAAAGTATGTATCTATTAAAAATACCAGAAAGGAATATACCAAAGTATCACAGTTGCTATTTCTGCCTCTTTGGTTGCTATAGGCTTTTTATTTTTCACATGCTTTTTTAAAAATTGTTTTTTGAAGAATTAGCAGCATTTAATATAATCAGAAAAAGAAAAAACTGATGGTATTTGGAAGGAGCAGTTGAGCACAAGGAAAGTGAGTGACTTGCCTAAGGTCATATAACTAGTTTGGGGGCAAAAAGAACTCGTGCCCTTACTCAATGTAGTTTTCACCATCCTGCATTGTTATTCTTCACGTGTCCCTGCTTAAAAACTATAAAACTGTCATATCATCATAGAAAATTAGAGAAGTCATAAATGGAGAAAGAAGCATTTGAATGAATAAGTTAAATTTAAATGCCTAGCCATCTATATCAAAAGTCCTAAAGCCCTCTATTTGTATCTTATACACACATACTTACAAATGTAACTTTTACAATTTCTATAAAGTTACCATGCTACAGATCTTAGGATGAATGAATTGTTCAGGAATATATATGATATGAAGAATGGTTTTAATCACATTATAAAGATGCAGATAAAAGCAGATAAAATGCAGATAAAAGCTGTTATGCATGGTCAGAGAGCTTAACTGATTAAGACTGACTTTAAGTAATCAGAAATGAAGGGAGAGGGGAAAAGGCCATACTGACACATCAGATAAAATAGTACATGGCGCCCATTCCTTTACAAGGGAGATTTCCTCTTCATCTAGATTTATTTATACTAAACCACTTATATCTTTGTGACATAGGACATTTGTTAGGTAATTGAAACTCTCCCTTTGGAAAAATAAGTATTCATATATTTAATCATGAAAAGAAATGGACCATTTGAAGGTCCATAAGTAATCCCACAATGCCCATTGCTATCCTTAAACCAGTCTTCTTTCAGAACCCTGGCAAAGGCTAAGTATACTTGGGAAACCAGATTTACAGGGCGACTGAAAAACTGAAAAAATTCTAACCATCCTGATAGCTGTTACTGCTTTGAATATCAAAATGCTTTATCTCATTTTCTCCCTTTGGGTCACGAATTTGTCACAGCTAGGGATTTAAATTGGTCTGCTAGAGATGGTACCAAAGAACTACCCTAACTTCAATAGTTGTGATGCTATTGGGGCACCTGGGTGGCTCAGTCGTTAAGCGTCTGCCTTCGTCTCAGGTCATGATTCCAGGGTCCTGGGATGGAGCCCGGCATCGGGCTCCCCGCTCTGTGGGGAAAGCCTGCTTCTCCCTCTGCCCCTCCCCTGGCCCATATTCTGTCTGTCTCTGTCAAATGAGTAAATAAAATCTAAAAAAAAACCAAAAAAACAAAAAAAACAAAAAGACAAAAAGACAAAAACAAAACAGTTGTGATGCTACCAAGACTCTAGGCCAGGGAAGGTAGTGCTTGTCTGTTTCTCCGGAGATGTGTCCAAGAAAGAAAAGTACTGGGAGAACTGGAATTCCCAAAGAAGACAATGTAGAAGATATTTCCCACAGGAAAGCACACTGAATTTGCTCTGCCAGTAGAAGTTATGCAGAAGGACCGTTAGCCCAAGTCATCATTATTGGAGACAGTAAAAAGAGACAAGGAAATGAGGTTTCGTTTTCAAACTGGCCATGCTGTGCTTATAAGTCTGGTGGGGTAAATGTGCTGATGGTGAGTTTAATAGAATTTGAGGTGGCACCTTTGGAGTCACCTTTCAACAAGAATTGTCACCTTCCTCTTCCTCCCCTTTTACTGAATCTTTATACTTTCCCCAGATTTTAAAATAACTCCTCATGGTAGGACATCTGAGGGGAAAAAAAAGAAAACACATGAACACAGTGCAGAAGGCCTTCTTATGTAATGGCCTCTGCTAATATTTTGACTCCTTTCCATAAAGGCAGGTGTTTGTTTATAATCACAAAGCCATTTCCGCTGTTTTATATAGTCGAGGTCATACTGAATACATAATTCACTTTCTTGCCGTTTCATTTAATGGGTCGAAGCCGAGATCAACTTTCAAGTGAATACTTTTAAAGACAATTTATCATTTAATTGGTAATGACCGAAAATAATTATTGAAAAATAAGCCTTTCTTTCAAAGTGGGTATGAAACCTATTCAAATAAAATAGTTTTCTAGAAACCCAAGAAAGCATTTCAAAATAATTTTCTGACAACGTTGCTTCAGAAAGATCTTGTAGGAGTAAAATGTTTGGTTATGAAGGACTATTAATGTATTATCGAATATAATTGAAGCAGAGTTTTATCTTTTGATTCAACTTGGAAATAATCTGTTGCTCCACCCTTCAGTCTTCTGCTTTCTGTAGATTCGAAATGTTTTAGATGGCCACAAGTATTAAAATCATGTCCTATGATACAAAATAAGCTAAAATTTCTTTCCACGACGCTTAAACCTAATATATCTGTTCTGTATTTGGAAAACACAAGATAAGGGAAATATCTTTAACAGGAAAAAATACTGAGGGTCAGTACATGCTTTTTGGAAGCAAGTGTGAGCTCTCTGAATATGTAAGACACACCCCCCCCCTCAGTAGGAAATAGGTCACCCTTAAAATCGGAGAGGAGGAGGAAACGCTCAAATATTAGGTAAATTGGAGAAGTGCCACTGTCTCCTTTAGGCAAGAACCTGAAGTTAATTGTGCAAATGGTATAAAGCTGATTTCAGCAAGGAGAAAGAAAAAAAAAAAAGAAAAGGAAAGAAAAGGAAAGAAAGGAAAAAGAAAGAAAAGCTCCTGAAACCAGAGGCTTGAAATGTTTTACTGGAGAAAAACCATAGCATTCCCTCCTCCTGTGGGATAACAATGATTTATGAAGCTGAAGTCATTTCTTGTGATTGCCCTTCGGGGAGATTGGTTTCACATGATCTGCGAAGCCAGGCAATGCAAGGCTGAAGAACCACCCCACATGTTCAACTCAGGCTCGGATCTGCCCTCTTCAAGGGGATTCCAGAGCTCCGCGGAGGGGGAGGAAAACCTATTGCTTTCTGATCCATGAACCACCTTCTCCCCTCCCACAAGCTCATTAGGTGTACACACGGCTCTCTTATTCTCTCTCCTTTTTAAAGTATTACTACTCCTGCATTGTAAATGCGCAGCAGGATAGTAGCAAAGCCGAGATTAATTCCCCATGGATTTATATGGCTCGTTCTCACCCACGATGACTTGCACCTTTTCAAAGGTGCTTTTGCTGCTGTTTTTATGGCTGGTCACTAACTTTATTCTGGCATATGGCTGTTGGCGCCATGACACGGAGTGAACATTTTATACCTGAATTAAAGTGGATATTTGACAGTTTCTGTCAGAAAGTTCAGAGCAAAGAATTTGTGGGACAAGATTTATTGCATATTTTATATGGGATACATCTGTTTCTTTGCTAGCTTTGGTCCTTCCCTTAAAAAAATTTAAAGAAGGTTCCTAAAGAAATATAATGACTGACAGAGAAAAAAAAAAGCCAAAACAGAAGAAAAATATGGTCAAAAGTTGGGTATTCAGAACCTAGTTCTTAAAAACAAACCCCAAAAAACAAACAAAAAAATACACTTCTCATTCTGAGAAGGAAAAATGACTCAGAGTCATGAACAAAAAGCTCAGCGAAACAATGCTATTATCACTGGCAATTATTTTATGGCTGGTTTAATGCCACTTACATAATGAAGTTAAAAATTTTAAGTGCATAACCTACTATTTTCTGTAGACCTGAAACAGGACTGGAAAGAATAATCTCCCTTTGATGTACTTTTTAAGATTTCACCATCCCCAATGGCGAGCTAAATTAAGTCCAACCACATCAGTGTTAAACAACAACAAAATTACAGATATTTAAACATTTAAAATTGATATGCTTAAAGATAAATGCAGACAATTTCCAGCCAAAAATCCATCAAGACAATGTGAAGGGTATATATGAACTTCATCTTCATCTAAAAACTCTTCTTATGTAGCCAGTGAGCACTGTCACAGAGAGTCATAATTACATGAACACTGGGCTCAACCTGGAACCCCATATGACGAGACAAGCTACTTTTTCTTGTAACTGTGGTGGGAGAGCCTTTGGTTCTAAATACTGCAAAACTGAAAATAAAACTCCACTCTTAAGGATTTTGGAAAGTCAGTTTTTAATTACTTTAGGTAATATGCATTCTTCTAATAAAACTATGAAACATCACGGAGAAAGCCTTTGTTAGTGGCCCTCTGCATTCCACCCTCTGCCTTTCCCAACACACAGCCTCATGCTCTCCCATGACTCAATTACTGTTACCGGTTTGAGGTATATCCTTCCAGAACTTCTCCTGAGCGTCCCTGTGCAAATGCGCAAGGTTTCTCTAAGTCAGGCATATGGAAGTACGCTTGCTTGCTCATCAAGGATGCATGGCTTTTTTAGTTGAGACTGTCAAATAGTTCTCCACAGTGAGAGTTACATTTTCTATTCCTCACAGCCAGTAACTGACAATACCAAACTCGGTAATTTTTGCAAATCACATAGATTTTGGTACAAATCTTTACTGCCTGTTTTGCAAGTATCTTTCCCCTTGGTTTTGCTTGTCTTTTGACTTAGTTTATGGTATTTGATTCATTCATAAGTTTAATTTTGAAGTAGATAATACTTCCTTCATATATATATATATGTGTGTGTGTGTGTATAACCATAAATACACACACATGCATACATAGATTTTTTTTCCTTTTGTCCTTTTTATATTTAGGTCATGAATCATTTGGCATTGTGTGGGGTAGGACTCTTTTTTTGGTGGGGGAGAGTTCATAAGCATTGTTCAAACAACACTGATGTTCTAAAAGATAACCAGAGTATGCAAATAATGGCCATTTTGTCTTGTCCTCTGTCACATTGAAACATGTTACTTCTTTTCCCTTCACATTGCCCTGGCTAGGGCTTTCTGTCTCTGGATCAAGTTGACCCGTTTGTGAATATTGTGATTATGGATGTATTTGGATATGTTTCCATTGTATTTATTTTTTCACTTTTATTTACCAGGCTTTCTAGGTACTTCTCATTTCCCTTTTCCTTGATTTTGTTGGATTCACCAATTACCTTTGCTTCATTTTTCCTTTACTGGTTTGAAAATGATCATTTTAACTTTCTGGTTGGTGTATATGTTTAAGTTTCAACACCCACAACACAAATATCTGCGATGAGAGTATCTACAGAGTTAATTATAGCTCTTACCCTGACTCTGAGCAACGAAAGAACGACCTGCTTCTCCACTCCCCCCGGCCAAATCTCAGAGCCGCATTCCAGGCTACATCCCATGTTGCTATCATCTGCAACTTTACTTCCAGATTACACACACACACACACACACACACACGCACACACACACGCACACACACAAGTCCTTATGACTAATATTTAAGCATCATTTTATGAATATGTTTGTGCATTACACATTTTGCTACTCCACTTTTTCTAGGATTCATTTTCTTATTGGAGGAGTACAGCCTCAAGAGAGGATTTGTGAATAATCAACTCCCTAGGCTCTTTGTTCACTTTTTCCTTTCACTTTCATGATAGTTTGACTAAATGTATAACTGAAGAGTGAAAAACATTTTTCGTCAGAATTTTCCATTTATTGCTCTATTGTTCTCTTGCATCCAGTGTTGGTCCTGAGAAGTTTATTTCGCTCTCAGAATTTTTCCAAATCCCTGTTTCTCAAATTTGGTTATAAAGAGTTCATAGTATGTACACATGTGCATTTAGCATTTGGTACTTGAGGGGCTTGTTCAATACAAGATGAAATGTCTTTCTCTTCATTTCTAGGAAGTAATCTCATATGGTTTGAGTATTTATTCCTCTCTTGTATTAAGTAGATGTTGGATTAAATAGACTAAATTTCTAAATACAGTTTTTATATCTCAGCATTTCTACATGCTTCTCATCATGCTATATTGTAGAAGATTCCCTTGACTTGATCTGTCTTTGGATTCACTAATTTGTTTTCAATGATGTCTATTTTACTATTCTGTGCATGCATTGATTTTTTAAAAAAAAATTTATCACCCAAAATGATCAATTCTATGCTTTCCACTGGATTCTTTTATGTGGAGTGGTGGCCTCTTGCAATTCTCTGAGATTGTAAAACACATATTCTGAAGAGCTGCTCTGCCAACGAGTGTATTTTCTCAGGTGTAAGCTCTGCTTGTTGAGTTTGTTGACTTTCCTCAGTTGTTGATCCTGGATAGTGAGCCGGCATTTGTGGTTGAATCTCACCATTGGGTACAGGAGTGGGATATGATGCTACAGTCTATAATCAATCTAGTTGTCTGGGGAACGTAGAGGAGGGGCAGAATATTTCATGAGGCAGGGCACTCCATCATATCCCAAGACAGTCTCAGCTACCCAAGACAATACCCTGTCTCTCCTACCCAGGAGCCCCTTTCGTGGCCCTGTCCAGGGTGTGGCCAAGCAGGGTCTGCTTCTACAAAATAAGCCTCCCCCCAAGGGTTGTAATTCTAAGGAACTGCTTAAATTTCAAAATTCAAAGTTTTGCATTTCTTTCCCCACAGATTTATGACAATAAGATAGATCACACATGTTTTCCCAGGTTTTCAAACCAAATAAAATGCCAGAGTAGCAATCTCGCTATTATGATCACAAGTAATGATGTGGGGACATAAAAAAAAAATAATTAACCCTTCAAACATGAAGATCTATTTTAAAGCAGCTATGTGGAAACAAAGCCACACAGATGGCACACAGAAGTCTAGCCACACAGATGGTACAGAATGCTTTACAGGTAACTTTCCCGTTTTCAGAGTTTTCTTCACAGATTGGGCTTCTCTGAACTTACAAGGGAGAGGCACAGTGCCTGGAGCCGTAACATCCTACTGAAAAAATAGTGGAAGGCCATGTTGGAGTTGCACGCCCCTTCCAGAAGCCATGTGCTTCTTTTTTTACAGTTCTATAAAATGGCATCTGTGAATAAATAAGATTTCATTTAAGTGCTAGAAGCCACACACAGTTGGAGAACAAGAGCTTGGGGATGGCAGAACATGCTATCACCAGCAGATACCATATTGCAGTCCTGGGGAGGACTGGGGGTGGGAGTATGAGCAGGAGTGGGTAAGGAAGGAATTTGTAAAAATCCTGGGTCGCTTTATTATTGATCATATTAAATGTGAACATCATTTAAAAGGGACACCTTCCATTTCCTTCAGGCCATGAAATGCAAGTTGACTTGGGCAGGATCTGGAGTCTTGCAGTGATTAGCTGAGGCTCAGATTCTTACATACTTTCTTTACTTTCAAAATATCATACATTACTGATGTACTAGTTGCATATAGGTAGTGCTTTATAGCTCATCACACATTTTCAGAAAGTTATTGTTATCGTGAAAGACAAAGTATTTATCAGCGGCAAGCCAGACAATATTGCCCATGTTCAATATTGGTTAATATCTCAACCACTCTGATCACTGTCTCCATCTCCTCCCTTGGCTCTTCCTCTTCTTCTCCCTCTTGCATTGTGAATATATTCGGCTCCCCAGGTTGTCCTGTGGCTCTCCTCACTTCTCTCTTTACATAATTAGCAAGATACACAGTTACCATTCTTCTGCTGATGAATCTCANCATCTCCTCCCTTGGCTCTTCCTCTTCTTCTCCCTCTTGCATTGTGAATATATTCGGCTCCCAAGGTTGTCCTGTGGCTCTCCTCACTTCTCTCTTTACATAATTAGCAAGATACACAATTACCATTCTTCTGCTGAAGAATCTCAGGTTTCTATTGCCAACTCCAAACTACATTCTCAAAGTCCAGATTTGCATTTCTCTCGCTCTGCTGGACACCATGATGTGAATAGCTGTCCAGGAATTCAAATTATCCCTGAGTCCCCCTACCATAACACAAGCCTATTCTTTCCATAGCTTTTTTCTGTTTTAAAATTTTATTTAAATTCTAGTTAGTTTAACATACAGTGTAATATTGGTTTCAGAAGTAGAATTAAGTGATTCATCACTTACATACAATACCCAGGGCTCATCACAAGTGCCCTTAATGCCCATCACCCATCTAGCCTTTCATAGTCTTCCACAACTCCGTAAATAACATCACCAGTCACTAAGATTATCAAAACCTGGAAATTATTTTTGGTGCCTCCTTTTGCTTCAACACCAAGTTCGAAATCATTACCAAAGCCTTGTCTTTTCTACTTCCCAAATCTACCACATTTTTCTATCTCAACTTCCATCACTCCGGTGCAAAGTGCTACTGTTTTTCATATGAATTACTTCAATAATCTCCTTATATCTACTCTTGCCCACTTCCATTTATTTTCTACAGAGCAATCAGAATCATCATTTAAAACATAAATGAGGTCTTATTACTTTCATTTTACAAACTCTTCTAAGGCTTCTCAATGAATCATCCATGAAATCACAATCCCTTTTCACAGCCATCAGGGCTCTGCACACACAGTGTGTGTCAGTCCCCATGGCTCTAGCCCACTCTGGTTTCTCTGTATGCCAAGTTCTCCCCCACCTCGGGCCTGCCACCCATGATACTCCTTCTGCTTGTGGTGTTTTTCGTCCTACATTTCCCATGACTAGATACCGCCTTGGCTGAAATGCCAGCATGAAAGAGAGCCCTTCCCACTTTTTTAGAGCAGCTTCCTTAAAGCTCTGCTCCCCACCCCCAACTCAACCAAACCTAAACATCCCACAATCTATGATACACAATATTTACAATGTAATATATATTGGGCTAGTTATTTGTTTTTTTGTTTATTTCTAATTATAAATTTATTTATTCTGCTCACGACTACATAAACTGCGTCTAGCACAGAACCTGACTCACTGCAGGCACTCAATGTTGGTTGAATGAACTTTCTCTACTATTCTATGCATGGCAATTGCCTTCCTGCAGTCACATCTGTTTAGGATTGGCTCTCCAGCCTACACTGTGAGATCTTCAAGCCAGGGAACTGTCTCTTGCCTTTGCTTGGCATGATATCCCACACATGGGTCTATACATCATGAATGAATGNTTGCCTTTGCTTGGCATGATATCCCACACATGGGCCTATACATCATGAATGAATGGTTACGATTAGGCACTCAGTCATCTTTTTTCAAATCGTATTAGACCTGACACACAAAATCAACTTGGGAGATGTTATTTAGAGTAAGTAGTCTTGAAAGGTTAAAAAAAATTGGTAATAATCAGAGGCCTAGGAAATCATAGATAAGGTCTGTTTGGATAACAAAACTTGAACAATGGAGACAAGTTTGAAATAGTAGTCAGAAATAACTCCAAGAGAGACCCAAGGGAGCTGATTCTTTGGATGTCTAGCTCTATCACGGAGGTGGCAGTGTGATCCCTGGAAAAGGAGCACCTCTCAGAGTACCCTTTCCCTCCTGTGTCAAGAGGGCCTGATGATTGCTTTGTTCATAAGGATAGGGGAAGCACAGATGAGGTGGCATAATGTTGAATGCCCTATAGCCCACTGGAGAAAAATCACTCTGAATGGAAGGCAGTCTGGACCCCTGCTTGCTGCAGCCTGAGAGGCAATGCAAATGCGTTGAACAAGACTGAGGTTGAATTCCCTAGGGAAAAAAAGCCTGTTTCCCTAATATTGAGAAAAGGAAAAACAGACTAACAGGGTATGCTCAGGAATTGATGGAAAGAGTTGATACCATCAAATCAAGCTGTAGGAAGGTTTAGTGAAGAGAACAAAACAGAGTCAAAGGATTCTAGGGAAGGATATGCCAATTTCATAAGAAATAAGGAAGCAGTCAGAGAAACAAGGGTAGTTTCCTTGACATCCTTCCTCATCTATGGTTGAGTCCAGTCTGAGTCCAGTCCTAGACTGTACTATGTCTATGTCTAAGTCATGCCCAACCTATGAGTTTACTTTTGTGTAGGAACCAAGAGAGATCTACCTTATATTAGAATACTAGGTGTTATCCCATATTTTCATTAAAATGTTCCAGGTAGTCTCCAGAGAGCAACAAAATTGTGGACATACTATTCTGTGTGCCCTTCCCAGTTTTCTTAGTGTTGGCTCTTTCCAGAGTTACTCATTCTTATCTCTTTCAACCGCTTTCTGAATAAACAAGTTCAGAAAACACAAACATCTGCCTACGACTGATATCTTCACTCCGTCCTGAAACTAAATAAAGCTACAAGGGAATTAAAAGAGAGCCTGAAGGGATGGCATTTTCCTCAGGCTTGTTGCCATGTCTCCATTAGGTTCTGGGATATGTGCTTATTTTTATAGCTCTCTTTTGTGAATAGATGGTGTGACACAGAAGTCCTATTTCCAAGGTTCATTTTACGGAGTGGCCTCTAGTCAGAATTTCCAAGAAGAAAGATGGAAAATTATGGTCCAAGCTGCATTACTGTCTATCAAGAGACAAGGGAGAATCCTGGCCCTCCTCCACTCAGCAGCTTAAACTATCATTTATGAGCAGCAAAATGACCACTTTTGGGTCTCAGCAACATTATTTTGGGCTGAGTTTGTGGCATTAAGGCCCAGCTAACCATAATGATCTATTCTTATATTCCCATCACTTTCACATATGGATGATCACCCTCGCACTGTTTAGGAAAAAAGAATGCTTGAGGAATCTTGTCCTTCTAGATGGAAAGCACAACATGTAAGAAAGGAAGAAACTAGAATTAGTTTTAATTCTTGCCCTACCTCATAACAAATGGGTTCTAGTCATTTCATGTTATTGTCTTGTTTAGCTTTCCAAAGACCCAAAGAAGAAGAGAGGATAAGCAGATTATGGGCTCTTCTTTTGAGTGGACTTCCAGACAGATGTAACTGACTTAACAACAGAAAGGGAACAGAAAGGGTATTGGGCAAAGAAAAACATGATCTCCTCATGCAAAGGAAAAATCTACAGCAGTTAAAAGAATCAGATCCATACGTATCAATATGGACAGGTTTTCAAACAATCTTGAGTGAAAAATTAGGATGCAAAATGGTAAACCCAGTAGGATCCATCCTTTCTATTGTACTTTCACTTCCTTCCTACAGAAAACCTGGATTTCTGGTTCTTATTTTGGGAAATGTTGATCACTGAAAGCCATCCAAGAGGAATTTCAATTCTCTAAATTAATAGCACTAATAAAAAAAGCAATGCCTTATTTTTTTTTATCATTTAGAATTTTCTTTCCACACCAGGTTTTTGTGACAGTGAATAGAGTTTAGTCTGGCTGTAATTTGGATACTAGCTGTGCATAGCATCGACTGTATTCTGCTGAGGATGATCCAGAGAGGCTACCCAACTCCGCTGAGAATGAAAGATAAATATTTGTGGTTACAATGGTGTCATGATTTCAGATAAAAGGAGGGAATTAGGTCTACCACTTGGCTCATGCTCCCTCCTAAGCAAACCACGAAATTTTAGTGACCTAATAAAATGGGGAGAGAAAGCACATTCTCATTACAGTCTCTCTGACTACTAGGAATATTGGCACAATAAAGAAGTAGTTTCAGCGTCTTTTATTTAAGGATTTCAGAATTCCTCCCTGTGCGACTTTATGGCATTTCCAATGAACAGGGAGACAGACAGGTAAAATACAGTATTTCTTGGGAGATGACCTACGGCAAATCTCTTTATCTGCTCGCACCTTTATACATGTGCTACACATCAAATGCTTTGTTACTCCGTACAGGAAAGGCCCTGGTAGACGGCAAGTGCGCTAATAATTGCTTTCTTGTAGCTAGAGCTAACTGGTTGCAAACTCAAGATACAATTTGTAAGGACACAGAAATAGGACAGCAAAACTCCAGCCAGATTGAAGAAAACTTCCCCCTCTGCTTCCTCAAGGTCCACTCTGACAATGTTGATGGAACTAGCTAAATATCCAGGAACAAAAATCTGTTATGCAATATCTAGTCTACGGCGGTGCAACAATGAATGAGACTCAAATCTTCCCACTAAGTTAAAACAGACACCTAGGCAAACGTTCTGTCAACCTTATGGGTCTTCCAAGTGAGGAGCCAGGAGGACCAGACAAACCACCTCCTACTTCCTAGTTGCTAAAGTTTCCAACTGGTAAATAATACAGGCCCCCAAGATAGGGGAGTGGGGGAAATTTTTTTTTTTGAAGTTTTCTAAGAATGAAAAACTTCTTCCAACTTACACTTTTAGTAATATTAAGGACTGCATACATGGCTTCTGAGATAGAATGGTGAGAATGAGGTCAGCAGGCCAAGCCTTCCTTTGAGGCCAGTTTCCTGGGATTGATTGGTTCCCTTGCTCATGAGCTGAAAGCAGATGGAGGCCATCACTTTCCAAGATACCTTATTTGGTGTTGTTATGGACTGGAACTATTGTCTCAGCTTACAAAAGTGGTAAGGATCTTCAGACCCCTGCCTACTTGTAGAAATCACCCTTTCATCTGGGTAAAGACTAGGGTCCATGAATGAGGAAATTAGTTAACCCTCTTCTGCTGCCAGCATGTAAAAACCAGGTTTTCCACCTAAATACAACTCCCCAAGGTCTGAGACTTAGACTAATAGTCCCATGGAAACGAGGGGGGGGGAGGCACGTTTCTCCCATGTGACAAATTTAAATTCTATACTTGCAGAGGGACCTTGTGCTGACCAAAGAGAAATAACTAGATAAGGATTACTTTGATCTGCAACTCATTTTAGTGTTTCCTTTTCCAAGTGGACAAGTGAAGGGAGCTTCTGCATTTCTTAGGTAACACAGGATCCTATACTCAGGTTATCCAAAATTTGGGAATCGGGAAAGCTAAAGACTGGCTCCAAAGTTATTAGACACAGACTGTCTAACAAATGACAGGAGATATGAAAATCTCATAATCCTTGCATCTAACTAGTTTCTGGTCATTAGAATAAGATAGATTTTTTTTTTTTTAAAGTCACCCTGGCTATGTGTTCATTGCAGAAAGTAGATACTCCTGGCTCAGGGTCTTCCATTCTGCTTAAGCTTATTGTTTTCTTCCCCTAATCACATTTTTGACCTTGTTCTTTTGGTTAGATAGGTAGGAAGAGTTTTTAGATCTTGCAAAATCTTGTTTTCATCTCTAAAGTCATCCCATTCCATTTATGATTTAAATGAGGAGGGACACCTTTAAATGCTCCTTTCCTTTTTTTGGACAAATTCAGTCTGTATTTCCTGAGCACTCACTGCATGCTGAGTGATGGGGATTCTAAGATGAGCAAAATAGACACCTGCCCTCTCTTATTTGCCCAATAATTTTTCAAATATTAAAAAATTTCTCTAACACTTAAAAAGTGAAAAGAGGAAATGACGACAATTGCATTAATAATAACAGAGAGGACCTCATTCTCACAGGGGTGTGTCTAAGGAAAGCCTTTCCTCTCTGGGGAGTGGCTTCGACCATCCAAATACCTGTCCTTTTGAGCCCCTCTCTCTACTTAGTCCCCCACTCCAGCCCAAGCCACTAGAATCCCACAATGAATTCTTAAGTTGTCCTCATTGGAGTCTTCCTTTGACATCAGATAGAACTAGTCTGAGGTCAGTTTCCACAGTTGCTAAGGGAGGTAACAACAGTGCTTTCTTCAAGGGTTTTTAAACTGAGAATCGAATGAGTCTATGCTTAATATCAGGCTCAATGTGTTAAATAAATGCTAGGTAACACTATTTTTTATTATTCTTAATAATAAGTCATAAACATAGGAACCTGGGAAATCCTACACAAGAAGTGGGAGTGGAGGACAGTTTTGAGGGTGTGTGTTACCTTGGCTAGGAAAAAAGGAAGTAGGGTGCCTGGGTGGCTCAACCAGTTAAGCAGCTAAGCAGCTGCTTTTGGCCCAGATCATGATCCCAGGGTCCTGGGATCAAGTCCCACATTCGGCTCCTTGCTCAGTGGGGAGTTCTCCCTCTCCCTCTGCCCCTTCCCCCTGCTTGTGCACGCTCTCTCTCTCTCTCTCTCTCAAATAAATAAATAAATAAAATCTTAAAAAAAAAAAAGAAGAAGACAGAAAGAAGAAAGGAAATAAAGCTTGGCCCCCAGGCTCAAGCTGAAACTTCTATTTCCCCAATGTGAGTAAGAGCCCGTGCAAGGCTGGAGGGGAAGAGTGGTGGGTGGTGGGGTGGGGGTGTTCGTATGTTGAGGGGTATTGCAGGGGCCAGGGAGTCAATAATTGGACTCACTAGACTGGGGAAAAATCTTTTGTGGAGCAGTAAGGTTGGACAACTAGAATAGAGACCAGGAATATAATCTCTCAGAGAGTGACGCAAATAATCCACTCATGCAAATAATCCCCAAGAATGTAGCATTCTTTTTAGGAACTTCTGATTGCCACGGGCAAAGAAGGGGGGCACAGAAGGAATGCATGCTCCTGGTGTGGGTACATAGAATCTTCTGGCGAGGAAGTACTTTGACTATATCTGCAAGAGAAGTTCAATGCTCTCCAAAGGGGGAGAAACTAAGATACATGGGGAATTTCCATGTATCTGCCTAGAAACTAAGCACCAGGGGTTTCCATGTATCTGCCTAGAAAATACTGGGCTTCAATCTACGGCCGATTTGAATTTTTGCAACTCTTAAAAACATCATCATTCCTGAGGGAGTTCAGGCTCTGTTGAAAAGCTTTTCTGTCCCATAGGTTAGCACCAGGCTAACAATACAGAGTTCCTGAGACCACTTAGGATTTAAAACACAAACTCAGCTTTTGCATGTTTTTAAAACATCCCTATAACTATGGGTTGTTTAAAAATAGCTATACCCCAAAGAGTTTATTTCCAACATCTGACATGATTGCATTTTGCAGCCATTTGTTATATAAATAATGGTAGCAGAGGAGAAATATGAAAAAACATTGCCCCTTCTCAAAGCCCCACGGATTTAATGCTTTTGTTAACTCTGGATTCCAAATCTGGGGGTTGTTTGTCTGTTTGTGGTGTGTAAAATAAAATACTCTCTGCCTGCCTCAGCTTTTCTTCTGATGTAGCGCATTTTGCAAAGGAGCCATTGTTTCTGTAAGGCTTCCCCGACTTTCCTTTACTGACAACTGTGCATCGGTGTGGAGAGGGCTTCGGTGTGGTGGCAGCTGAGATGATGTTGGGAATATTTTTGGAGCAAAGGGAATTGCTTTTTGAGATGATGACTCAAGCAGTGTTTCGAACTGCTGATAATTCAAGGCTTGGTAATATGTGAGGCATTTGCTGGGGCTCCTACTTCTTCATCTCTCAGGTTTGATCCAGGGTTACCTCAATAGAGTATGGTGTGTGCGCACACGCATTTGCAGGCGTGAGAAAGACAGGAGGCAAGGTAATATATTGTACTTAGAGTGGTCAATGAGAGAAAAGCAAGGGACAAGCTGTTTTGCCCCAATTCTGTTTTTCTTCTAGAACATTACCTTCCCCTTGTCCATTTTACTATCCCTCCTGTCTCCTCTCCCCTGCCCCCATCACATATTGAAAGTTTATTGTATGCCATCTTTCTAATTTCTTCATCTCTGATGGTCATATTTTAAGAGGTGGTCCTTCTAATGGCTGCTACCTCTTCTAAAGCAATCCTGCTCTGTAATTCTTCACTTACAGCGTAAGAAGGAAAGACATAGTGAAGGAAAAGAAAAGGATTTTGGTCTTTAGTTAGTGAAACTGATGGGGACGTAAGGCTTGGGCTATGGGAATGTCTTTTGAAATAATGGTTGTTTTGTAAGGGTCACATTTGGAAAAGCAGGATGTATGTCATATTGATGAGAAAAAAGACCCAGAGAAAGCCAACTGGCACCAAAACAGTCTTGAAAGCCAAGGGCAGAGGAAGTGAGGCTTCTGACAAGCTCATCCAATGTGCCTGAAATTAGTCCATAGAAGAGATGGAGCAACAGCCTAGGGAATGGTTTGCCACCCGTATCACTGACCCTTAAGTGTAATGGACTTGGCAATGGGATGAACTGACTGCCCCAACACCTTAAACTCTTGGCAAATAATCTTAGATTTTAAACATATTAAAGACCTAACTCAAGTTCAAGATCAACCTCTAAAATCCACAAGAAAAAAAAATGTGGGCATTTCATTTAATTAAATATGAATTTTTTTAACCCATTCTCACTTTCTCAGGCTCCTTCATAAACTCAAATGTTATCCTAAGAGGCAGATACCTCTCACTCCACGGATGGATTTTGAGAGTAATAGTCTTATACAATCTCTACCTGAACTTTCTCATTTCTTTCTGGTTCTTGGAAACTTCTGAGGTTTTTTTCCAACCCAGTTCTATTTGTTCTCGACTATCTTAGTTAGTTGAGACCAACCCCCAACATGCCTGTTTTGCCAAATTCTGCTGAAAACCAAATTAAACTATNTTTTTTTTTTTTTTTTTTTTTTTTTTTAAGATTTTCCTTACTTATTTGGGGAGGGGGTTGGGTAAGTAGGGGGTGAAGGGCAGAGGGGGAAGCAGGGGACAAGAAGACTCCATACTAGCACAGAGCCCGATGCAGCGTTCGATCTCATGACCCTGAGATTATGACCTGAACCCAAACCGAAAATCTGTTACTTGACACACTGAGTCACCCAGGTGCCCCTGAACTGATCTTCTTAAACTTCTTTTTTTTTCTTTCAGAAAAATTAGAAAAATTTTATTTGTACCATGTCAATAGGGTCTTGAGCCTAGCTCAGGCTCCTCTGTCCCTTGACTACCAAGCTGATGAGACTGCCTAGCTCATTTGAGTCGAACACCTCCTCTCACACGCTTCTGGAATTGGCCTTTGGTAATAGCAAATTGAGGAACTGAAACCTTAATCATAGACAGGTATGTTTCTCACTCTATGCTAATTCACTCTAAGGTCCCTTGCCCTTTCTTTTCAGGGTGCCTCAAAGGGAAAAAAAAGAGATGCAAAACACAAACAAAGACAGATGCCAAAGGCCCAAGTCAAGACTCTTATTTGAGTTTGACTCTAGACCAAAAAACCAAAGGGCCACTGCCCACAGTCCACTAGGCTGGTTGCTCCTCTTCCCCAAATGCGGCTGAAACTCACCTCCCTGCCAGCCTCTCTCATTCCCACCATTATTGCTTTCAGCCATTTCCTGCCCCCTCCAAGAAAAGCCGGCATCATGAAAAGTGAGCAGATAAAGGTAAATCCAGGTACACTCTTTCATCTTTTTCTTATGCCCATTGATCCTGAACACGGAATCACTCTTCAAAGGGGGACCCCTCACCATCCCTGATCACCTTGGTTAATTCTAGAGCAGCGGCTCCACAGTCATTGCATAGGAAGTCAGAGGCCATGCCTCATTTAAGCCCTTCCCAAAGCTAACATCAGAATACCAAAACTTTCAACTGAAATATGGCACCGTGGCTTTGGGGCATTCTCAGGGGAATAGCATTACCTCTGTTACAGTTTTTGGATTTGAATTATGTAGGGCTGGTTTGGAAGCAGAGTAGCATCTGGAAGTCCAGTCCCTTTCTTCCTGAGAGTACCCATCTGCTAGAGAGCCCATGAGGATGGGTTGGAGGAGAGGGTAGAGGGCATGCATGTCACCCAGCCTGCCTGGGCTGCATGTCTGGTTCTGACCACACACTCATAGATACTCACATATAATGGATAGCAAATCATTCAGATACAATTAAAATGGACTGACTTTAAATACAAGGCATCCCTTATGTTAGTCAATTTTTTTCTACACCATGACCTTAAAAAATAAACCTAGAGTTATCTTCCTTTTCCAAACTGGAACATCACTTTCCTTTTCAGCCCAGACGACCGACCAGGTTTCTGCCACTGGAAGTAGGGAAAGTACTAGATATCCTATGAGGAAGCCTGCCCTAGTCTTCCAATTTCCAAACCAAAGACACTTGCAGATGCAGACATATATCCCACCCCTCCCCCATGGTCTAAGTTGCAACCTTCCCCTTGAATTGATACCTCCCCTTCCTGAGTGTGACCTTGGTGTTCAGATAACCTTGGGACACAGACAAGGAGTTGTCCCAGGAAATGTCTGCCCAATGCACGGGTGGAGGAGGGATGGGAAGGAAGCGAACCCGGCTGACTGATAAATAAAACACACAGAGCTTTTCATGTGCAGTCCTGCTCACTGCTCCTCGTTTTACTTTTACTTAGGAGTATGGTAATGTTCACATCCCTACTTCATTGGTTCTACTTATTGTAACTCAGAGCAACAGTACTTCATATTCTAACTCAGTTTTACTTTGGTCACCCCTATGCCCTCAGATGTTGGGTTTCAACATTATATATAAATGCCCAGATACTCTTTCCCCAGAACCAATCCCTTTACATTTTTCTACCTAAACTGTATACAGCTCACAAACTCTGTGCTTAATGAATACGAGCTGTTCCCCTCGTGTGGCAAAGGAGATGGCGCACCCATTGTTTGACTGCATGTCTTGCTTGGTCTCTTCATTATATACTTCATCAAGAAGGAAGTCTCAATTTTTATATACTTCAGAAATCCTGACAATGAGAGCAAAAGGCTTCCATTAAGCAGTGCGCAGAAAATAAGAACTGCTGGGATAGGGCATTTTAGGGACAGGGTGAGTAATGACAGGGTGCAGCTGGTGCCCGTGCTGCGGAGCTATGTTCCAGAACACTCCTTGCTTTTCCAGTTTCTCTTCTAAGCCCCTTCTAATTGTGCACTCACATAACGGAATCAAAATGGTAGCCTTGTCTGTTTTTCCACGCTTGGTAATATGTAACAGTAGACAACTGCCTTATCATTGTAAAAAGTATGTGTTGAGATGGGCAAGCTTGGGTCTGAGATCCAAATACGTGGTTGACGGGGTTACTCGGGGATGGCCGTGGGATTACTACAGAACGATGTGATTTGGACACTGCCTCCTGGAGCCACTTT
This sequence comes from Ailurus styani, assembly GCA_002007465.1. Lineage (NCBI taxonomy): Eukaryota > Metazoa > Chordata > Mammalia > Carnivora > Ailuridae > Ailurus > Ailurus styani. The sequence continues at coordinate 2,220,390 of LNAC01000041.1, read as the reverse complement.
CAGTATTGCACCATGGCAAGTCTGTCACCCCGTGGTCCCTTCTGACCACTGGACTCCATTCTCTTCATGCATGGTTCAGCTTTTGTGGCCTTTCGATAGTCAACCCCTTCAGCCTCTTTACAAGAGTTAACGTCAGCTCCTGGGAATTCTCTTCCCTTGGCTTGAGTGCTGTGTACTCTCTGGGCTTCTCCTATTTCTTCAGATTCTTTTTTTTTTTTTTCCTCCTTCTGTCTATTTCTATGGTATGCTGCCCCCTGAAACCCATTCTCTCCACTGTTTGCTTTTTCCTCTACTCTCTCTCCATTTTCAACCTCTTTACAGTTTTGCCAATCACTGCTTTGTGGCTATGTACCAGCTATGAGTGCTAGGCTCAACTCTCTATCCTCTGCTGGACATATCATTTAGGTACACACCCCATATGTTCTAGGTGAAGTCTAGGTCTTCAGGACATGTTCACCTTGCGGTGTTCGCTTCCTGTAAGGGTACTCACTGAAGCTCTGGGTCTCACTGTCATCCTAAAATTCCACTCTTCCACTTACAATTACTCAGATTTGTCCACCAGTAAATATCTGGGGTGCACTCATTATGTGCTGCGTCCCGAGGACAAAGCACCAAACACAACTGAAATGGTCTCTGCCTTCATGGAGCTTATATTTTATCGGCTGCTTAAATCCTGGAGACCTGGCCCAGGTAATGTCATCCATATTTAACTTCTCGTATCTTTTCCCATAAAATGCCCCCTAGTTCAGATTCTTATCATTTTTCCCTTCTGTTACTACACGGCTTCTTCAACGGTCACCTCTAGTCCCTGTCCCCCGGCCTCCAGTTCACTGTATACATTGTAGCTGGTATCACCTTTTTATTCCACAGCTCTTATCACATGACTTTTGTGCTCCAATCTTCAACCCAGTGTGAAAGGGAGCACTCAGGCGGCACTTACAGAGGGTAGAACTTAGGTGGGTGGAAGGATCCTGATCAATCCAGGCACAGCGGATCCTTTTAAATTTTCAGTCTTTAGAAGTTTATCTGTATGAATACAAATCATCTTGGCCAACTGATTCAATCTCTACTGTCTCTTTACATCTCTAACTTCCTTACACTCTCCCCAAAGGGGTTCTGCAGATGATTTTGCCAGGAACACCTCCCAGTTCTATCAACAGCCTCTCCTCCCCAACCCCTGTTACCTTCCTTTGGATCCAGTACTGGCTGGTCAGAAATCTGATCTACATTCGACAGGTGCACCTGGTCAGAATGGTCAGGAGCATGGTTAGAATTATCTTGCCTCCTGATTTCTCCTAGGCAACTGCGGCATTATATTTATAACACTCAACCCACAATGGATATATTTCCTCAACTGTTACATGCTTCATGGAATCAATTCAGTTCCCTTGGAATATTCTTCACATTCCATACATCAATGCTTAGCTCATAACTTATCTTCTTTCTCTTCCCGTTGAGCTACATGGTGGCTTTTATGCATATTCTTCTGTTCAATTAATTCAAAAATATTGATAGCACACCTACCGGTACTATAAGCAGTGAGTAAAACAGAATCTCTGACCTCAAGAAGAATACTTCTTATTGAAGCAGACAGAAATAATGAACACATGATAGTTCAAGTGGAGATGATGTGCTATGAAGCTGTATAAAGCAGAGAAATGAGAAGAGACAATAACAGAGTCTGAAGAGGTGTTATTTGATCAGGGTGTTCTCTGATATTGGAGCAAGAGCCAGAATGAAGTAAAGGAGCCAGCCATGCAGATATCTGGGGAAAGTGCATTTTGACTTTGACTTGAGGAAGAGCCAGTCTGCTTCCCACAGCAGAAGTATGCTGGCCAGTCCCAAAGCTTGGCAGGAAGGCTACGGGTACCAGAGCAGAGAGAATAAGGCAGGGAGTGATAAAAATTGAGAACAGTGAGGTGGAAAGAGTCAGATCACACAGAGCCTTGTAGGTTCGGTAAAGACTGCATTTCATGGTGAATGAAATGGAAAGTCTCTGGAGGGTTTTGAGAAGATGAGTGACCTAATCTTACATTCACTTTATTTTTATTTTTATTTTTTTATTTTATTTTTTATTCTTTGCCCCAGGGGTACAGGTCTGTGAATCATCAGGCTTACATCTTTCACAGCATTTACCAAAGCACAAACCCTCCCCAAGGTCCATAACCCATCCACCCTATCCCTACCCTCCCACCCCCCAGTAACCCTCAGTTTGTTTTGTGAGATTAGGAGTCTCTTATGGTTTGTCTCCTTCCCCATCCCATCTTGTTTCATTATTTTTCCCTCCCTACCCCCCACGACCCCCCACCCTGCCCCTCAAGTTCCTCATATCAGAGAGATCATATGATAATTGTCTTTCTCTGATTGACTTATTTCACTCAGCATAATACCCTCCAGTTCCATCCATGTCATTGCAAATGGCAAGATTTCGTTTCTTTTGATAGCTGCATAGTATTCCATTGTATATATATACCACATCTTCTTTATCCATTCATCTGTTGATGGACATCTAGGTTCTTTCCATAGTTTGGCTATTGTGGACATTGCTGCTATAAACATTTGGGTGCATGTGCCCCTGAGGATCACTACCTTTGTATCTTTAGGGTAAATACCCAATAGTGCAATTGCTGGGTTTACATTCACTTTAAAAGTGTCTGAGGGGCAAGGCTGGAAGCTGGAAGAGTGTTTGGAAGCTATTATAGTAGTCCAGGTGAGAAATGATGATGGCTTGAACCAGTGTAGTAGCAGGAGAAATGGAAAGGAGCTGTCAGATCCTGAATCTATTCTGAAGGAAGAGCCAACAAAATTTGCTGATGTCCTGGTTGCAGTGAGAGATAAGACAGGGTTTAAGTTTCCAACATCTTTGGCTTGAGCACCTTGAATCAAGGCAGTCCACCACTTTCTGCACATGTGAGGGTGATGGGGGTGAAGTGGGGAAATCAGAGTCTGGTTTGGGACACCAAGTTGAGATCCACCAAAGTGAAGATGTTGAACTGGCAGTTGGACCTACAAATCTGGAATGCAGGGGAGAGGTATGGGCTAGAAATAAAAATTTGGGAGTCATCAGAATATAGATGGCTATTTAAAGCCTTGATGAGATCACACCTGGTAAGTGAGCAGAGCTAGAGAGGGAGAAATCCATGGGCTGGGTCCCAAAGCTCCCCAAACTGTAGAGATCAGGAGGGTGAGGAACCAGCATAGAAGACATGGTGGAGCATCCATGAAGTAGAGAGAGGACAAAAGAGAATCCTGGCCTAAAGCAAAGAGAAGGAATTTTCTAAAGGATGGGTTAATCAACTCCATCAGAGGCTGCTGAGAGGTGGAGTGAGATTTGTGTCAGAGCTATAGGGTCCTGGAGGCTAGGATTCATATCTGATTCATCATTCTTTCTCAGGGCCTCACACAGAGCAGATAGCCCATAAACATTGAAGAAATGCCTGACATTTGTGATTGGACACAGGGAACAGGGTGTGCTCCACCAGCAGATGCCTGTCCTGGGGCAAAATGGAGAAAAGATGACCACTCTACAGATGGATCCCTGAGTGCTCTTGCCTCATCTCTGAGGCTCGACCAGGAGACACTCCCAGTCTGAAGAACTTCCAAGGTTGTAGGAGGTGGAGGTGGAGGGCTGGGAAAGGAATGAAAGCAAGAGCGAACGCGGTGAGGAAGAAGAAAAAGACCAGAATGGTCAGAATGACGTTGGGCAAAGATCATGATGCGTGAAGCAGAAAGAATCTGAACAGCATATTCTAAGAAACCAGAAAGATAAGGGGGGTGGGGAGGGGGAAGCAGAAGGAAAACAGAAAGCTAGAGAAGAAGGCAGAGAAAACCGAGGTAAGAGGGCAAAGAAAATTAAAAGCAGAAGGAGACAAGTAAAAACCCAAGGAGGGGATGCCAGCGTGTGAAGGAACAAAGGGAACAATGTGGTGGGCTTATGCTGAGATTGGCCTGAGGACTGGGGGGGGCTGGTGTGTGATTTCTGTGTGCCTCAAGAAAAGATAACTGGTAAATTCGGGGGAGCTCTCCCCAAAGCCTCTAGGTGTTTTGAATCCAAGAAGAAACACACTGGGCAGGGTGAAATGCTCAAGTAAACAAAAACTACAATAGCCCTGGGGTGACAAGTGACCTGACTGCAAGTTTGACAAGACCTTGGGCCGCTGAGCAGCCTGGGAGGCTCCAGCCTGTTCCTGGCCTCCAGTCTGTATGTACAACACACATGGCCATTTCAAGGGGAGAAGGGGGGAAAAAACTGCATTCAACTGGGTGACCTCTCTTGTCAGCTTTTGGCTAATTAAGGAAAGATATTACCTACAGATCTCTAGGTCTCGGTCCTATTTCCTGCTCGTTAAAAAATGGTTTAATGAGGAAAAAAAAATCAAGGGAACAGAATTGAAATTATTTTCTTTTCCCCAAATGCACTGAGTGGCCGTGGTTGCTTTGCCAAAAATGCTTGAACAATAGGATTTGACACGAAGACTGAAATCTAAACAGCATGAAGAAATCTCGAAAGCCGAGCAGTCCCCATTATCTCATGCTTGCACGACTACAGTCCAAAAGATGAGTGATGATTCTCCATTTGTGCAAGCGGGGTGGCGGGCCAAGGCCCTGACACAGCCACTAATTGCCCATCTGCTTGTTTACACAGACCAGGGATGGTGGCCGGACAAACAGCTCATTTCCCTTGAAATTGGACCAAACTGGGGGGAGCCTGTCATATGTGACAGAGGAGGAGCCGGCCGAACTCTCATGGGAACACGATTCCAGATCAAAGCCAGCCACCAGCGAGCTGAACAAAGACGGGCTGGAGTAGCCGGCTCTCCAAGGTGGTGTTGGGCCCCACTTGCTGCGTCCTTTCCACCCACACCAGCATGCCTGGAGCTCAGGCGATTCTGAGATACTCAGATCCTAGAATCATCCAGAGAGTGTCACCACCATGCTATGTTGCAAGTCTTCTGCAGGGACGAGGGCTCTCCCAGTGAGCTTCTCTGCCCTTTCAGACTTCACCTGATACTTAGCATGTGCCGTGCTGAGTAACTAGACCCCGAGCTACTTGAGGACGAGGACCGGAAGCCCCTGGGTCCCACAGAAGGACCATTAGCCAGAAAATGCCCATGGTTGTTAATGAGGACTAGCAGCTCCTGACACAGTTTTGTTCGTTTACATCAGAAGATAGGTTTTCTTGAGACCTGAGGTCCGGACCTCCTGGTGATGCCATCAGCTAACTACGGAAATCAGTAATGCCCGGCTTATATCGGACTCCTGGAAATAAGACCGTGAAGATTGTTTTAAGGACCTATTTCTCCTCAAAATGAGAATGGGCTTAAAAAAAAAACAGTCTATCTCTGTGCTGCTCATACATGGTGACGGCTAATGTGTAGCAATATGGCCATGAAGTAGGAATCATCCAGAACTTACTACAGGTACACCGAAGACTGTATACTTAAAGGGAGGAAGACCGACCTTAGTAAGTCAACTAAACAAATTTCAAATTTGGCCCTCTGAGCATTTAGAGTACCACATATTAGAAACTTAATAAACTCATGTTGAATAAACCGGAGAAGGGACCAATCCTCCCAAGAAGGAGGACAGCAGCCCCAGGATCCCCACTGATGGGTCTGTGGGCCAAGCTCAGCACTTGCCCGCAGAGGGCACCACTCACCCGCGACCTCAGCTTTCTGCTTATCACTGCTGTGTCCCAACCCTTGGTGAGCACCCGTGTGGCTCAGACTTTACCATCGGAGCTGCTGTGTCAGTGACAGGGCAGAGAAAAGCCAGAAAAAGAAGAGCTATCTTTTTTCCAGAAAGGACTGAGAACAGGTCCTTCAGGGCCTTTAGGATTTTTGTATTCTCAGGAGGAGTTATGATACTGTTTGAATATCCAGCTGGTGATAGCTCTGTTTTTCCCAGATCAGTAGTAGAAGAGTGGGAACATTTGGCAGAAGCACATTAAAAATACTCCTAAGGAGTGAACAGCATGGTTAAAAATACTACTAAGGAGTTAATCTGTGCAGATAATTGCATGCGAGTAACTAAAACCATTTTGCTTGAAAAGTAGAGTTGGCATGTGGAAGGCGTTCTAGATGATGTGGGATCCCACGTGCAGGCAAATTACAGGGATCCCGGCGGCCTGCTTGTATCATTGGGCACCAGAGCAGAGGTGGCTGCTTGGAGGAAAGGCTGTCCTCTGGGCAGCAGAGCAATCTCTGGGGTGACCAGGACAGCCACCTAAGAGGGAGGCAGAACGTGGGAGGATGGTACAGACACAGGAAACTCATGCCAGAGGATCTCCATGTCCCATTCATACAATAAGTGGACTGTTAACTTTGGAAAATCAGAGTCTTGGAAAGAGTGTGCCTACAACTAGTTAATTCTGCAACAGTGTGAGAAGGAGTTGTTTAAAGAAGAAAAGAGGACTTCCTCCCTCCACCCTCACACTCCCTGGAAGACGCACACAGACGAGTGTCACACAGCACAAAAGGTTTGTATTACACTGAAACTGTTGCTCAAAGAGGGGCTTACACATAGGAACAAAATTTAAAAACAAACAAACCGCCACCATTTATCACAGTTTATCCAGCCAGTGGTTTTCTTGATCCCTTTGGCTATTACTTTAGATATTTTTGCTTGGAATTTGTTTTTTTTCCTTTTTCCCGACAGCTCATTGATCTTGGTTGCGTTTGGATTATCACAGTTTGCGAGAAACAATCTAGGCTACTTTCCTAGCTTATTCCCCCCTAGCTGCTTCTTGGATGTTGCCCACTTGATATTTTTGGGAAATCTGTCTGTCTCTCTGTCTCTGTATGTCTGTCTGCCTCTCTCTATATAGACACACACAGGGTGTTTTAATCTCAGAGCATGTATAATGTGCCCCTGGAGAAAAGGTTTCATAAACCCAAGCAATCAATGCCATTATCTTAAATTAAGACAGGCAGAGTTTCAAATTGATCTACCTTGAAGACGTAATCAAAACTTAAGAACTTGAGTATAAATTCCACATTCCGGTCTCTTACCTACATTTTCAGGAACAGAAAACTGGTAGATAAACTAGCGGTTGAAAAAAAAATACTATTTTCAATGTGATTTAGAAGTGGCTCTTAAATCTATACATTCTATACGTTGTATCAGCCACTCCCTTGACCCCAGCCTGATCAGAAAGCATTTCAAAGCCTATCTATGCACAGTACAACTGCTCAGACCTATTTTCTCCATTATTCAGTAGTTCACAGTTAAGATCGTCATCTGTAACCACCTTGACAAGCACAGCAAGAGCTCATACAAGTACTAAAAACATATCCTGAGCTCATGTGACCATATTGTCTGCTGTAGCTAACAAGAGTCTTCATGAGTCTTTAAAACATTCTTTACCTTCTTGGGAAAAAACTCAACTCTGTGGATTCATAGAGGATTAAAATATGTCAGCAAATGCTTTTCTGGCAGGAGAATACCACTCTATCTTCAGCTGTATCAGAGTGAGTACCAGAGTGTAACCTGGCCACAGAGGGACCAGACAGCAAATTACGATCCACTAGGAAGGCATGCAGAACTTACCACTGGGTTTCAGACATATTCACTGAAGGTGAGAGTTACAGGAAAAGAAACACCCATGCTCCCAATTCTTATTTATTTTTTTTAAGATTTTATTTATTTGTCAGAGTGCGTGCACATAAGCAGGCTCCTTGCAAGAAGCCTGATGTGGGACTTGGTCCCAGGGCCCTGGGATCATGACCTGAGCTGAAGGCAGACACTTAACCAACTGATCTACCCAGGTGTCCCCCATGTTCCCAATTCTGTCAATTTTCTGATAAGCTATTCCTTTGAAAGTTATTCCTTTGAAAGGTATAAAAACAGTTAAACCCACCCCTTAAATTGAGCATTTCTACCCTCAGTAAGAATATGGCAGCTTGAACTCTCTCTTTTCTCTTACAGCCTGTGCTAGAAAAGCAAGTGACTCTTATGCTTTTTGATTTTTTAAGGCACTGCACCATATTGAGAATAAGATGAAGAAAAGGTTGTAGGGGAGGGCCCAGGAGAGTAAGTTCAAGGCCATCTGTCCCTGGGGAAGGGAAGGAGGGGAGTCTCCAACATGTCAAGAGCACAAAGTATTCACTTCTCAGAGGGCTGACTTGTTAGGGCTCCAACTCCAAGGACAAAAATCTCAAAAGAAATGGAGTAGAAACTGTAGCAAATGGGACTTTATTTATTTATTTAAAAGATTTTATTTATTTATTTGACAGAGAGAGAGAGAAAGAGATCACAAGTAGGCTGAGAGGCAGGCAGAGAGAGAGGAGGAAGCAGGCTCCTTGCCGAGCAGGAAGCCCGATGTGGGCCTTGATCCCTGGACCCTGAGATCATGACCTGAGCCGAAGGCAGAGGCTTTAACCCACTGAGCCATCCAGGCGCCCACAAATGGGACTTTATATCGAGTCCCAGGAAATCTATCCAGCTGATGGTGATGGTTTTCATGTGCTAAAACAGGCATGTAACATGTGAGTCATAGGGTAGGGTGGGTTTACTCATGAGACTGTGTAATTCTTCCCATGCAGTAGCACAGAGAAATAAGGAGTTTTCTTTAGAGGAATATTGAGGAGGAAGACAAAACCTCATTCCCTGGAAACACCATCTATATTAAAGGAGTTATAAGAATCAGAGCAAACACATCTTTAGTTTGCTATTTATCTGACCCCTAAAGACAACAATGATGCCTTTTCTAGGGTAAGCACCAATGGTCAGCTTTGCAAATCCTGATAATCTAAGCCGACTAAAAGCCAGAATCTACTAGTTAAGAGTCTAGATATCAAGGGCCATGAAACTGAGAAACCATCAATTAAATGCAGCAGTAGCTTGTCTCCAGGATAGCCACCATTAATTCTTTCCTTCCTTGGACAGAAACACCGTTCTCCCCAGAGAGCTGGCATCTATTGTTCCACTCCCTTGAAATTGGGCTGGCTTGTGGTTTTTTTTTTTGACCAAATGTGCCACAGTGCCTTATCCCTAGACTTTAAGAGGATTGGAAGTTTCTGCTTCCCTTTTCTTAGAACATTTTCCCTGGAAAGAGCTAGCCAGTACGTCTAACTACCCGGAGACCACCATGCTGTGAAGAAGCCTACCCCATGTGGCGGGGTCACATGGATTCAGATGCCCAGCCACCCCCGCACCTGTGCATCCATTCCAGCCCACGATCCAGACACGGGCATGAAGTCCTCAGATGATTCCAAAACCAGCCACCTTCTGAGTCCAACCTCAGGGAAACCCAGGGCAAGAACCACTCAGTTCAGTGTAGACAACCCACAGAAAGAACTATGGGAGATAGTAATACATTGTTGATTTAAGCTACCAAATTTTGAAGCGGTTGGTTATATAGCAAGAGATAACCAGAATATACCCTATAGATTTCTAATGCCAACAGGCTATCATCTCAACTAGTAAATAGAAATTCCAGAGACAAGGCTGTGTTCATCTTGCTCATCCTGCATCAGTAGCAAGTAGCACAGTACCATAATGAGACCTGAGTTAAATTAAGATTTAATGAATAGTTTGAACAGCTATTTCTGTGGTAGTATGGTAAAAGAGGAACTCAAGGTCAGCAAAGTATCTTAGATGAAACTAAATCTGACTTGGCTTAAGAAATAAAAGTCATAGCAAAGCAAAGCACAAGGGAACATAAGGAGAGGGTAAAGGGAAGGCAGAGGACATGTATACATATGATTATGCTGGATATTATACTGGATGACTGATGTCTGGTAGCTGATTTGATTTTTACAGAAACATTACAGTATTGGTATTATTGTCTTGTCTTTGAGATGAGAGAACTCAGCCTTGTTTGGATAAAATCAGTTTCCCAAAGGTCAGATATTTAAGAGAAGAGATTTGAACTCAGGTTTGTGTAATTCTAGAGCCAGCCCTCTTTTCACTACAGTCTCCCAGGAGATTGTAATAGAAACAATAAGAAAACAATTTGAAAGAGATGGAAAACCCATCCCTTGAATCTTACCCAGGGCCATCTAGCTCCATTAATTGCTGGCAACATGTTTGGAACCTATTTCACCACATGAAGCTCAGACCAATTACAATTAATGCCCCAGCCATGAGGACAAACTGGGAACCAATGCCAGAGGAAGCTTAAGTTTAAGAAAGCAGATGATCATGCACATATATCATGTTAGCAATGAGGCTTAATCCTAGAATCATGAAACTGAAGGGAAGATGGTTAGGGAAGAATAGTGCCCTCCTGAGAAGAGTAGCAATCCGGATTTTTTAGTGGATTCCTACATTACCTACTTGAATATATGCCACTTCACTAGAATGATTACAATTATTCCATATTTCATTTATTTCAGCAAGGAACTGGGATGGTGAGATGAGCTCAGTAGGCAGATGGTTTCAATGAATAATTTGAATGTCAACAACTTGGTAGACGCTAGGGGGAGAGGCGAGATGGTAAATAACAAAGATCCTGGTGCCAGACTCAGAAGTGGAGAAGGGGTATGCTATCAAGGAACAGCACTTCAAGAAGCTAAGCCCTTAAGTTTTGCTAACTTTATGAAAAGACATGAAATGACACTGCACTGCATTGCATATGGTGCAAAAACCCATTGTTTATCCCGGTTGATCTACTCAAATGCACATTTTTAACTTTCAGAAGAAAAATAGTAGAAACCAATCAAAACTTAAATATAAAAAATGGTAGAGAAAGGTAGATATGTTTCTTCTCAATTCAAAAGATTAATAAAAGGATTTAAAAATTAAATGATCTCATTCTCTACCCTCAGCTCCCAACCTTTCAAAGTCTCACAATTCCCCATCTGCTATAAAACAGAGTTTGAATGTTCTGGTAATTAACAGATATCAAAGATAAAGTCATTTACTCTAGCAATGTTTACTGTCATCTTCAATCACTTTTAGCCACTGAGATACAGCACTGGGACTCTGTGGGGTCTCAAGGATCATATGTTTGCAGTGCAACTCAGTGGCCACTAGGTGGTAATATTGTTGACTGGGGTAGCCATGACTTGAGATCCATAAGGCATGCCATCTTTAATGGAATTATTTAAATACTTTCCATCAATAAGATGTAACCATAGAAATCACACTTAGATGTAAAAAGTATTTTAATGGTGAAAGAATACAGTCCTGTAGAAAAACCATTGTTTTTGGCTTACTTTTAGAGGAGATGGACAAGATGAACGTGATCTTCCCTCTAGTGCTTAAGACTTTTCACTGAAATTATTATTATTTGCCATATGAATTTGGAACTGCAGCTATTCACACCACTAAGAGAGAAACACTTCCGTGATTGACTTTCTGAGCTCCCCTCTCTGAACCATCTGATAAGACAGTGATAAAATGACAGAGAATGTAACAGTAGCAGCAGGTGTTGACAAACAGAGTGCCAGGCTCTGTGCTAAATGTTCCTCACACATTATCTCATTCAGTCCTGGGCTTCCACCAGTGCTGCCACCGTTCCTCTACAGCAAAACTGACTCAGCAGAAGAAAGAGACCTGTATTATTTGAAAGAACGAAGAGATCTTTCCAGAGTCGTACAGTATCTGCAATATCACATATTATATGATATGTATTCTGCAAAACAACTCCCAGAAGGCAGTATAGGTGTCAAGTTCGTCCAGCATGAAGAAGACACTAACTGAGTAATTCAAAGAGAAGTCATGTGATGGCAACTGCAATCAATCACTGATTAAAACCGTGCTGATAGTTGTCGCGAATCCAGAGAGGAAGTGGTGGCCATGCCAACAATTACACGAAGCAATTTATCATGAAAACAACTATTATGCAAGAATGCAGGGCTGAAGACTGATTCCATAAAATACTTAACTACTTGTCACCACAATTCCTTCCAAAGCACAGATGACACTTGTTGCTGTTGCTGCTGGGGAAGGTAGAATGAGGGCTTTCTAGTAGGAGTCCAGGAACAGGAGTCCCTTGGCAGGCAAGTCTGCTCCTTTCATGTTTTTCTCATTTAGATGGTGAGAGAAAATAATTATTTCTGGTTCCCCGCAAGGTTCTTGGGACCCAGAGAAAATGAGTGATTTTCCACGTTATCAGGATGGCACAGTTCCAACAGCAGGACTGAGATCACACTGAACTGGAGTAAGTTACTGAAATCCTCACGGTTTCCTTATCTGGAAAGTCAGTAATAACAAAATTAGCTTCAAAGAACTGCCGTGGGGATTAAGTTGAAGCCCCATGCTTCAACTGTTGAAGTCAAGAAGCATCCTCCCAAGTCCCTGTCTGAAATGAACACTTGAGGGAAACTTTCAACCAACTGGTGTTTCTCACAGGAGGCAGGGGTGGGATAATAATTATGCTCTAAAAATAACAGATTGTATTTATTAACGCCCTATGGTCATACGACACAGCAATTTGGTCTCCTAAGTTTGGAGCTGTTGCAGCCGGCACACGTGGCGCACGCATGCGCATGTCTGTCTACATATCTGCTGCTCTAGAAAAGACCCAGTAAGAGTTAATAATACTCATCCTACACTTCGCTCCAAACCAACCTACGACCCACTTCTCTCCCACGAACATGTAGTTCCCAGATGCTGCGTAAAAACAGCGGACAAAGCCTTTCTTTCAAAAATTACAGGTAAGGCTTAAAATAACATGCATCCACAGGACAGGTCCGATCCTGAAAATCATCTTAGGATATAAATGAGCGAGAATTGGTGCTACCCTGTGGTTAGGTTTAGAAGGTGGCCTGTGTGAGGGTAATCTGAAATGTAGATCCCTACACTCTCACTGTATGTTCAGTAAAGAGTTCATCGAAAGACCTGAGATATCTAACTAATGGTGAGGTAAGAGGACCCAAATGTAATGGAGAACGGGACTATGGAAACAGGAGATAGAAGATGAGGGAAAAGTAAAACGCTCTACCTATCGAGCAAAGAGGTCTCTTCGTGGACATTGCAGTTAGAGCCATCCTAGGAGTGTGACTGAACCAGGAGCGCAATGAGTGATGGCAATTTACATCCAGAAGGAAGCGCCTGAGGGACTTTAGTGTGTGTGCGTGTGTGTGTGTGTGTGTGCCTGTGTGTGTCTGCACACACACAGGCTGGGAGGAGTCCACTGTCCAGAGCTGCTGGGGAAGGGTGCTGAGGAAGAGACCGTTAGGAAAGAAAGCCAAGTTACTAGCTCATACACCTGCCTCTCCTTTCATGAGACAAAGAAAATACAAAAAAGACCCTCCTCAAATTTCCTTCTAGGTGGTCCAATCCAGTCTTCAGTGGAGGGAAAGAGGCTGTGAATCAGAGCGTTTAATTTCTAATTCCTTGGAAACTCAACGTAAAGAGCTAAGTTCAGCAGGCTAAGAGCCCCCAATTGGCACCACAGTGGGAAAACCTGAAAGGAGAAGCAGTCTTGCAAGAAAAAAAATGCAAGTGCAAAGTACCACAGAAAGCTGTTTGTTTTAAAAAATTAGTTGTTTAATTTTTTGAAGAGGTACACATCGATTAAAAGATTTATGAAGAGTCTGTGTGTCATTTCTGAACCCTTTTCTACCATTTTCTACCCACTCCATAATGAACCCATCTGGTCATTTTCAGGGGTAATCTTCTAACTATTGAACAACAGCCTGAGTACCAGCTAAACCTGCGTGGTCGATATGGTAAGAACCAGCTAAATACCAGGCCCAGATTAGTTTCCTATTTGTCCTTTGTGATTTTTGTCAAGTAGTATCCATTCTTCTTCTTCTTCTTTACTTATAATGGTAATCTGGCTACTTTTCCGACCCTTGTTTTCCACTTAAATCATACGTTAGAGATTCTTCCATGTCAATGCATACTTTCCTCTTTTTTCTAAGCAGAGGCTTAGTATTCCATCGTATGGAAGTACCATAACTTGACAATTTCCTTATTGATAATCATTGAGGTTGTCACCAATCTTTTGCTGCTACCAACAATGTCTCAGTAAGTAGCACGGTATAGAAATCACTTTGCATGTGTAAGCATCTGAGGGTTTGCATCTGACAAGTCAAAAGGCATGTGCATATGTAACTTTAATAGATACAGCTAAGTAGACCCCCCCACGAATTTTAACAGTTTACACTTCCACAAACAATGGAGGACAGCGGTTTACTGTACCACAGCCCCAACGGAGTTCATTATCAAACTTTTGTAACTTTGCCAATCTTATAAATGGAAAATGGAATTTCTTTTGTACTTCTTTTATTTTGAAAATGGCATCTTTTCATACATTTGAAGAGCAGTTTCTGTCACTATTTATATTATTTGCCTTTGTACTGAATGTTGGTCTTCTTTCTTTCTTTCTTTCTTTCTTTCTTTTTTTAAAGATTTTATTTATTTATTTGACACAGAAAGAGATCAGATCACAAGTAGTCAGAGAGGCAGGCAGAGAGAGAGGAGGAAGCAGGCTCCCCAATGAGCAGGGAGCCCGATGCGGGCCTCGATCCCAGGACCCTGAGATCATGACCTGAGCCGAAGGCAGAGGCTTTAACCCACTGAGCCACCCAGGCGCCCTGTTGGTCTTGTTTCTTAACAATATCTCAGAATTCTTATATATTAGGTACACTGATCTTTTGTCTATGATATGAGTTGTGAATCTGAGGCTGACACATTAATTTTTATTGCAATAAGGAAGTACTTAATGTTTACTTAATGGTACTCTAACTTTAAATGAGGAATGGATGTTCAATTTTGTCAAGTGGCTTTTTTAGCATCTAAAGACATGATCATAGGTGTTGTATTGTTGAGCTATTAACAGTGATGAGTTATGGTGATAGACTTCCCAATATCCTATCATCTTTACATTGGGGAATAAATTCCATTTGATTGTGAAATGTTCCGCTGTATTTAAAAATTTTGAACTAGAGTGAGATTGATCTGTAGTTTTGTTTCTTTTGGGGGGGTGGGTATAATCTTTTCCAGGTATTTATATCAGTTTTATACACACATAAAGTTAATTTAGACATTTTTCTTCTTCTTGTGAAATTTTCATTGGAGAGAAAGGAAAAGAAAAAGAGAAGTAGAATTTTTGGAAAGACAATTTATTGGATGTTTAGCCAAAAAAGAAAAACTGAGTAAATTAAAGACATAAGGGGGGTGGTGAGTAGGGAGGAAAGATAGAAAAGAAGGGAAGAGAGAGAAGCTAATTTTGGGATTCGGAGCGGGGGGAATTGTGCTCTTTGTAGAAATTTCTGGGAAGGAAAAAGAAAATAAACCGATTCAAACTAACCCTTTCAGAAAAGACTCTGCTTAATAAATCTTTGATAAAATAGTAGTTCCACTTTCCAAAGATTACTGCTGTTTTACTTCAGTGACCCAGAAATCACAACAGACTATCTTAATTCTTAACCATTTGATGTTATTTTGAGCCAGGCCTGCCCATCTTGTTTTGACAGTGAGGTGTACAAGAAGACAGTTTGTCCCACAGAGAGTGCAGGTTCCCCCGGCCAGGGTTCTTCCTTCTGCAAGCTCTGTAAAGGATGTAAGAACTATTGCTTCTCACAGGTTACACCATGCAGATCATCGGTCCTCTTCTCTGTAAGCTTAATGCTTGAATATGCTAGAGGTTGAAGAGATTAGTCTATAGTTTAAGGTCCAATTATGGACTTTGTCAAACTAATCTAAGTATTTATTAAGAAGGGATTATATGCATTTTTGTGATATAGACATTTTCATATCCAGGAAGTTTGACCACAGGTGTGCATTATCAACCAAAAGTACATCTCCCCAAATTCTGGCATGACTTACCAGTTTTGAAAGAATCTGAACAGGAAACTCACAGTGGGAGAAAAAAAAAATAGCCTCCAGGCACCTTATAAGATTCAGGCTGTTTGTTCACTAATTCCACAAAAAATTATTAACACCAAATATGGGCTAGGCTGAGCCTCTATTATGTCAGCATGAGAGAGTGAGTAGGGCCAGTCTCAGCTGTCATGGGTAATCTGCTACTTAGGTAATCCTTTCTGCATTCAGCGTGGGGGGAAATCAGAGTTGTTGTTTTGCCTGTTTTTTAGGTTTTGTGAATTTATCTATTTACTTTTTAGAAAAGGTTCTTGACATAAAGAACATGTCTAATCAATCTGGTCAAAGAACCTTGGAGGATAGTTTGAGGAACTAGGACTAGTATGGCTCATTCAGATTCATTGGGATTTGGTTCCACTCGTGGATGCCAGCTAAAACTGATGCAGAATGAGATGGGGCCAAGTGTGGGAGAGTGCTTGCTGGTCTTAGCACCAGTTTAGGTTCCAGTCCTCCCCGCCAAAGCTATAAATACAAATGACCAATTTAACAGCCTGCAAAGACCACCTACAAGATCTATACCTGGCATCTCATCAGTTGCTCTGCACCTTCTTTCAATTACAGGATCCCTGCCATGTTTATGGGGGCTTTTAATGTGAGCATCACAGTTTTGAAGGCCATATCATTATGACTATGTTTGATCTGAGGGTGGGAAAACGTGAGCTCAAACAATGCCTGCACAAGGTTACTGAACTGAGCTGTAAATTGGAATCAACAAGAGTGTACTGTGGGAAAGAAACACCATGTAAGGAGAAAGGATTAGATACCATGGATTGTAGCTCTGGATGGTGGAGGCATTAAAATTACTTTCTATTCTGCCCAGGAAATGAAATGAGTTAAGGACAAGTACCGTAGTTTGGTCAAGTAACTATTTAAGGGCATTCTGAGAAGGGAAGGATGACACAAAGACAAACACATCATCTCCACTGGAGTGTGGCAACAGGATATGATTTACAAAAGAAAAATGAAATTGTCATGATTGTTAGAAGAACTGAATTGCAGCTCATACAAAAATTAGCCAACTATGTATCCACTGAGTCACCATGCATGTGTGTGATTTCTCGGGAATAAAGAACTCAATTGCTTAAGACTTTATGAATGATAAGATTTCTAATAGAAAACTGGCTTTCCTGCCAAATACTCATATATTATGAAAGTATGGAAGTACATTTTCTCAGTTAGGGTTATTGTAATATGTCTTGCGCTTAGCAACTCTAATACTACTGGAAGTTCTCATTTTACACCCTTTCTGCGGGCTTTCTCATTCATTCCTATGACTTGAACTTCTACCCCCTATGAGACTGTCGTCTCATCCAGTGCTCTCCCATGAACCCAGTGTCTCTACCAGGGTGTCTCATTCATATGTCAACGTGTTCAAAGTTTGGTGCATTGCTTTCCATCCCAAATCTGGTCCCCCTCATCAGTATCAAGCCAGTTATCCAACCAAGAAAAAGGGGGAGGGATCCTTTGCTCCTGGTTTCTGTACTTCAGTTGGGTTATCTAGTCCTATAACTCCTAAAAGCTTTATAAATATGACCCTTCCTTTGTTATTTTTCTGCAACTGCTTTTGCTCTTACCATGATTTGCCTGGACTACTGTAGAATAACCTGATAGACCACCTCCCTGTCTTTTACTCTTCCAACTCTTCTTCGTATTGCTCTTGGTTATAATGTATTTCTTAACAACACAAAGCAAAAGGACCCCATGTACCAAAACAAGCTCAGTGTGACCCTGTCAC
Organism: Ailurus styani; assembly: GCA_002007465.1. NCBI lineage: Eukaryota > Metazoa > Chordata > Mammalia > Carnivora > Ailuridae > Ailurus > Ailurus styani. The sequence goes on along the minus strand of LNAC01000041.1, from coordinate 2,202,878 downwards.
TCCCATACTATGTATTGAAGGGTCCCTGTTGTCTATAAGACAAAGTTCAGATTCTTTAGCAAGTCCTATAGTGACTCTCCTCCCCTTTTTGGTCTTGTGCTCTTCTCATACGCCCTAAGATCTAGCCACGCCACGTCTCTTGCCATTCCCCAAATACTTCATGCCTTTCATCCTGAGACTTGCAGTTTTCCTCTGCCTGGAATGCCCTTCATAACCTGTCTGCTAAGAATTCCTAATCCTCAACTTCTTCGTCTGAACAGGGTGATAGCAGTGCTGATTCTAGAGGTTGTCACGAGGAATAAACAAGAAAGAAGCTCTTCTCCCAACTGTTTTCTGGGTATGGCCGCACTCTGCAAATGTGAGCAATCATCCATTGATCTGCTGTCACTGCCATCATTATCAGTACCTTGGCTTTTATTTATTTATTTTTTGGGGGGGTCAAATCTGAACAAAAACATCTGTGTTCCAAGTCTTCCCTGACTTTTCTGGAAGTGTTAGGCATTCCTCCTCCCTCATTCTATACGCCTCATTATGGTACCACATTACATCAACTTCAAACTTGGACTGTTCATGTTTTAGCACCTGCCTCTGGTGGTACATCTTATCATTTATGACACACTGTGGTTTAACTGCCAACAATTTTTCTTTCTTAGTAGCCCTTGTCATAATGATTTTTTTTTACAATGAATGGCATATTTAGATGAGATCCTATACTTAAAACTGTATCATTGCCATATTATAGTGCATATTTATAGTGGGAGGAAATTCCTTCCTTCAGTGAAACATCTACAGATAAAAGGTACTACTGCTTAGAGTGCTATAGCAGCCATATGTATATTCTGCAAGATGGCAGAGCCCCCCTGTTGCGTCACAGGGGAACAGCTGGATGAAGTAGCATGCTGTCATCCCCTTCAAGTAGGCACTCACCCCCACCTGTGAGCCAAACAATGGCCAGCACCAGGGCAAAGGTGGGAAGTGCTAACTTCAGAAACTGCATTCCAGTAACTGAGGCTTCAAGCTGAGCAAGAATGGGAAGAGGGGAATGAAGGAATGAGATGAGAAAGGCCATGGGACCATGTGTCTAGACAAGTATTGACCAAAATAAATATATTATGAACCACATACATCATTTTAAATTTTCTAATAGCCATGCTTAAAAACTAAAAGAGACAGGTAAATTAAGATTAATAATAATATCTTATTTTAAAACCCAGTATATTCAAAATATCATGTTACTGTGTAATCAATATAATAAAGAAATCAGCTCAACATCTTCATGTGGCTAGTGACTGCCATTTATATTGGACAGTACAGTTCTAGACTGAATTTTGACCAACTCAGTCAGGTAATAAGATGACAGTGATGGGCTATTTCAACCGTGGTTCTTTTCACCACACGATATTAGGAATATTTAAGATTCCAATGATATTACATCTTATTTTTATATTGTAAAATTCTGTACATATGGTAATTTTCTTTTAAATTCTTTTTGTGCTCTGCGTTAGCTGTTTTTGTTTTAAACATGATTTGAGGTTATTTCTAATGTCCTTCCCAACTTCCTTTCACTACGTTGGTTCATGGAGAAGGGACTCCTTTATTCAGTTGGAGATCTTTTCCCAGTAAGACAGTCCCTGAGAGAGGAACAAGGAGTGCCTGAGGTACAGCAGGCTCTTGAATAAACACTTTTTTTAGTTTAAGTAGGCTCCATGCCCAATGTGGGGCTTGAACTCATAACCCTGAGAGTAAGAGTCATGCTCTACCGACTGAGCCAGCCAGGTGCCCCTGAATAAACATCTTTGAAGACACACTGACTGGTGACCTAAGCTGGACACTAGAGGTTCTCAACCTGGGCTGTACACTGGAATCACCTGGGGAGGAAATCAATAATGCTAAATCCTGGTCCCACCCCCACAGATGCTGATGGGAGGTCTGGAGTTCAGCCTGGGTATCAAAATATTCTTAAAAAATCTCCCCCAGGTGATTTTAGTCTACAGCGAGCGTTGAGAATCACTGCTGTAGGATTTTCCTAGAACATCTTACTGTGGCCACAGCCTTGCCTTGCTGACATATGGTCCAGTTTGCCTCAACTCAATTTCCTGTCAGAACAGACCAGAAGTTTCTTGAGAAACCTGACAGAGGAGAAGCAAACACATAACCCCAAACAGTGATTTGCAAATTCCTTTTGTAAGGCACTGAAGATTTTCGAGGTTCTAAATCTATTTGTACTTTCTCTTTTTCCAACAACAAGAATTAAGATTTGCGAGGTAAGTTTTAAGACACTAGCTGGTTCCAAGAGAAAGGAGGATAAGGCCGTTCCAGTTCACAGACTACCTACACACCTACATATATGCAGCGCTGAATTTCCCAGATATAGAACAATAACAAGAATAAAAACAGAATCTAAGTACATATGAGTCTCATTTCAAGTTAATTCTACATAGGCCAAAAGCAGAAATGAGTAATTGGGGGTCAGCAAAAGGAAATCCTTCATGTTTTTTCTTTAGGCCATTCAGGTTACATTTACATGGCATAAGGCTAAAGCAATCACGTATAAAACATACTTAATCTTAGTCACATAACACACAAAGGCTAGAATCACTGTTCTTAAGATGGCAATTTGTCGGATGACATTGCTTCCGTCATATATGAGGTTCAGCAGTGGCCAAGGGAGAACTCCCGAATTCTGCCTCAACACAAACAAGCCCTCATCAAGGAGGAGGGAACAATGATCTCTACACCAAAGAAACAGTTGGAACGGAGCTCCTCTGACTCATGGACTGGGAATCTTCCTGCCAATTCCCAAGGTGGTTTGGCCATACCTCATGGATTCACCCTGTTTAAATGGTCTTTTGTTGATGATGTGGTATCATGTGGCCTTATTAATAAATAGAAAGAACATGTTGATACCTCCCCAAATGTTCCTACATGTAGTTGTTCTGACTTTCTAGCAAAGACAAAAGCTCCCTCTAACTACCCCATGCTTTTTTTATTGACATAATTGACATACAACATATTAGTTTCAGATGTACAACACAATCATTTATGTATATATTGCAAAATGATCATCATAGTAAGCCTAGTTAACATCCATCACCACACATAGTTACAACATTTTTTTCTTGTGATGAGGACTTTTAAGATCTACTCTCTTAGCAACTTTCAAATATACAATACAGGATTATTAACTATAGTCACCATGCTGTACAATACATTCCCATGACTTACTTATAACTGCAGGTTTATGCCTCACACTTATTTTTGTTTCACAGCGTAAACTGGATTTAAGAAATCGGAATAGGGAATATCCAAAAGGCATTAAACTCCCATGTTCACTAATAGAGATCAACCAAAGTTCCCTAACCCTGCCAAAATCACGGAGGAAGGAATATAACTTCATAAGATTTCTAAATAAGTGCATCAATGTGCTGAGTAAGTGGTCTCATGCATCTACCAACCCCCAAAGGCTAATGAGTGCCAAATGACTGGACATGTGACATTCACCTGGCCCCGATTTTCCATTCGGAAAAGGAATTAAAAAAATACGACACAAGTTTCCAAGATGCTACAGTGATAAACCAGGGTTGGGATCACCGTCTGCCAGTTCAGGTTGACCGCAAACCTGAAAGGCATGACCGCATCAGCTCTGAACCTATGTCGTGTGTCAGGTAACATGTACTGAGGATCCCCTGGGGCTCCGTGAAGAGACAGAGAAAAAGTTTCCCCTCAAAAGGTTTACAAGAACAGGTGTAACGTTAAAGGATTTGACATATTAAAAAGGATTTGAAAGGTGATATGAAAGTAGCAGAACAATTCTATCTACACTGAGTACGCAGCCATGATGGGAAGGTGGACTGGTGGAATCAGTGGAGCTGCTGGTGGTCAGCAGGGACACACGGGTTCGTGGGCCTCAGGGAAAGGTCCAATGAGTGGGGGAATGTTGCAGAGTTTTGTATATGTGCTGCTGACGCCATTCCCTACCTTTCTGGAAGAACTCTTCTAGTTTGTCCTTGAAAGGCTGGAGGTACTCCTTTGGTGACTCCTTGCATACCACGATCATCTGTTTCTCATTTGCTGTGAAGGAAAGTTTGGAATTAGATTTCCTTAAGAACATGTATTTGCTGAGCTTCTGCTCTGTGCTACGCTCTGCAGTGTTAATTGTTCAAAATCCTTATCAGTTATGGTAATCTAAAGTCCTGGGGAAAAAACAAAAACAGGTACAACACACACACTAACACTAACTTAGTTAGCTCACTCCACACCTCTCTTCAGGAACAAAGAAACACACCACCTTCAACTTTCCTTTTAGAGATACAGAGAAAGCTCTGACTTGGGACAGGAAAAGTATCATGCTTTTGGTTTCTCAAAAATTAAGGGAGGCAAAAAATACCGAATTCCCAGGGAATTAAAGGCCCTGATCCTCTTCAGATCCCTACACCAGAAATAGAACTTGAAATAGATTTTGCAGCAATTCCCAGGCAGCCGATTGCCTGGAGCCACCCACATGCCGGGAGGAGGGGCAAGCCCATTCCAGGGAAGTCTGCACCCCGCTTCCCATTCCCCCCGCCCTTCCCATTAACACGCTCCTAACACATGTGAAATTGTTTTCCATGTGATTTACGTCAGATAGAATTCAAACACACTGATAGTTTCTCAGATGTAATATGTAACTTAGAATACAGTGATTTTTTGATAATCATGCCCCCCTCGAATCAGACAGTTCTGATTTGGTGATATGGAAACCATCCTAACCCACAGTTCACCATCACTGTGGGAATGGCTGGAAGTGCCATTTACCGAGATGGGGAAGAGTGGAAAGTGTGATCTTTTTGCTGGGGAGAGAAGATCAAGGGTGAACTCTGAGTCTTGTTAAGTTTTCTTTGGTCTGTGTGAATTACAAGGCAAAATCATTCACTAAAAGCAAAGTAGAGAAGATACAAGACAAGATAAAACCATGAACGTGTGCTCTTTGCTAATTAAATTCAAACTCCAGGTCCTTTTCATCACAGTACCATTTCTACATTTCAACTCCATTTCCCACATATATTTGACCAACTAAAGCAAAATTCTGTTATGTTTCTAAATGACGTCAGCCAACAGTCCCACTTCCACGTCTGCGTTCATGTGGTTCTCTGTCCAGTCTGCTTATATCACATACATACTTAACACTGCATTTGACAAAGTTCCACTCATGCTAAAAAGCCTCTCTGACATGCTACCACCACCATGAAGCCCTTTCCAATCCAAAGTTTTTGCAGCCTTCCAATTTCTCTAGTACCTTCTGTATGGTATTTATGCCTTACCTTTAATCATATTTAGTTGTGTATTCATATTAATCCCTGTAAAGTCATAGTGCAGGTTTTATTAACTTGTCCCCAAACTTCTCTAGAGAGTTCCATGCATATCTGGCCAAAAGTGTATGATTTCCTTATCTTAACTACATTCTTATGTGAAGGAAGGTTAAAAAAAAAAATTAGCATTGTTGACCCAAACTCAGAGTGGGCTTTCGGGAGTGCAGTGTGACTTCCTCATCTTATCCCTCCGTCCTCCCTTTCTAGGAGACGTACAGCAAGGGTCCCAGTCTCCACCCTGAAACAATGTGATTGTCCCAAGATGATATGAAAGGGCTCAGTATCTTCTAAAGACCTCTCAAAATACCTACTACTTAATGGTGGCAGGCACACGCAAAGTAGCCAAGATAATCCTCCATGTTGGGTAATTCCAAAGGTAGGCCTAAAAGCAGGAGATTGGTCAAAAAAACTTTGGAAGATGTCTGCTTTCAAGAATTGGCATGTTTTCCATGAACTTTCATGGTCACATGAACTTTCCTGATGATATTCTGCTATGATTCTGAGAACACAGCAAGCCACGTTTGCAAGAAAGCTGGAATTTCTTACAATATAAATTGGGAGAATATTTTAAATCTTTCAATGAGCCCTCTACCACATTCAAATCCCAACAATTCCATTTAGAGAGAACTATCTTGCATAAACACAAATAATACATGGTGAGGCCTGTCTGTACTTTGGTAAGAGGACATAACTGAACCCATGACAATAATTTCTTGAAGGTCGCTTCTCCCTAGCCAAAGCAAAGCCAAAGGCAGAGCTTGTTTTTCCAATAACAAAAGCAAAACCTCCACTTCTGCCTGAATTAAAAAGATTGACCATTGTGGCTCTCCCTTTGTCTTGGCTGTGGTGACAGAGCTCATGGGGTCCATGAAGTAGCTCAGATTTTATTGAGGCCCTAGGGTGGTATGGTAAAGGGCTTATGCTTGGACCAAGAGTCCTACCTGGGCTCAGATGGGCTGTGGCTTGTCTCTCTCATCTGCAAGATGGGGACCCCCTGACTGATATGAAATCAGAATCAAGTGAGAGAACACACACAAAATGGTTTGCACGATGCCTGGCACTGGCAAGCGGCCTCACAAAGATTACCTGTTATTTTTATGATTTAGTAAAACTGGTCAGGAGACATGCCCCAACCAGAATGGCAAGGGAGTCATGGCTGAGAACCAGTGACTACAAAGGCCACACACTGTATTTACGGACGTGTGCCCCCATGCAGCTCTCCTGTGTAGAACACAGGGATGATGATTTCTGTTCCCCTGCTGAACACTGTTCAGTACTGCCCACTGTTAGCATTCACTGAAGAAACTCCTGAGAAAGATGAAGCAAGTATGAAGCAAGAGCCCTGGGCAACTGAGTTTCGCGGTTTTCAGATCAGAACCTGAAGCCAGCACGCACAAGAGTATCTCCCTTGCTGGTCTCGGAGGTCCTCTCTGCACCCTGACAAGCCCAGCCTCCCCCGTGGCCTGTTAGAATGAAACTTCTCTCCGCGATCAGAGCAGAGGGCGGCCCTCTGACCGACCCACTGGACGGTCTCAGCAAAGTCGAAAATTCCAGGGGACAGGCAGCTCGCTTCCTCCCACTTATTCACATGGTGAATCTGAGATGCTTCCTGGCAGACAAATGGGAGACCTGAAGACTAATTAATGATGACACCGGAGACCGGCGGTGCCAAAGGAGAGAGGTCACTGACAAATCCACAAATGTCATTTATTGTCCAACCGGAGGGTGCGTATTCAATGTCACTAGACCACCAAGGTTGCCTTGGTCTCAGGCTGTGCCAGGAGTTCCAATGTTTAAGGCCAAAGTCACCCTATATTCACATTATCTATTACATTTTTTGGCAGAATTAAAAATATATTGGTTCCTGAAGTTAGCTACTAAATGGTCATTGTGACAGATACATTAAATACAGAAAACCAAAACATAATGGAATAATAGACACTAGATTTGAGACAGTTATTTTAACTCATTGAAAAGTTAAGTGCTTGTGAAGCATTTTAGTGAAAGACAGGGCCTTGAGTGTTTTAAGATTTCAGGCATTAGACTGTTAAGGCCATAGGTGGTTGTCTGCTTTTTTGTTTTTGACCCCTAAGAACAAGGAATAAAGTTTGTTGGAGCCACTTTATAAGTACGGGTAGGTTACAAGGATAAAGAGGCAAGGCCCAGATATAATTAATCAAAACCTAAGACACGTTGAATTGCCCAAATGCACATGGGCAGTTTTTCGAACATAGAACATGTTTCTCTCTCTGAGTTGAAGGACCTGTGGGCTTAGTGGAGTTAGAATACATTTTTAGAGGAAAGGAGAGATTCATCTGGACTCTGGTTTTTTCCACCTGGAATTCTCTCTTCTCTGCTTCCCTAATTCCTACCCCACCCCCTCCACGGTTCTGTGCAAGTGCTATCTCTCCCTCAGTTTTACGAGACACCCATCCTTTCCAAAAGCCCCAAACCTCAAGGACCATGATAGAGGATTGTTGTAGCAACATTCGGAACTGTGACTAAAGCAGATTTTTAAGTTTATCAGTGGAATTTACGTGAGAGATACCAATCAGAGTCAGATATGAAGGGCATAGAATGTTGGGTTGAGGAGTTTATCCGGAAGGAATTCACTCAACAAATTATCAATTCGCCAAATATCCCCGCATGTGCCAACTAGGTGCCACGATTTGTATTCGGTAGTGAGGACATATCAGTGACAAAAAACAGACTAAAATCTCTGCCCTTAGACATTGTAGTGAATAGGTCAGCAACAACAGTTTGTTAACGAGTAGGGCACAGCAATTTCTGTTTCTAGTCATTTGAACTGCATGCAAACAATAGAATCATTATCTTCCATATTAACACACCGTACTCCAGGGTTTCTTTTTAGTAATACCATTTATTAATACCAGGACAGTATAGTGTCCTTCCTGGTGCTTTCCATGTGAAATACACGCATGAGCATGTGCGCATACACACACACACAAACACACAGAGCTTTTAGTTTTCTACCCCAAAACACACTTTTATCAAAAGAAACTAAAGACAAAATTCAGAAATCAAAAGCACAGTATTAGCACAATAAAACTACGCAGTTCTTTTTCATGGTATTGGCCTTGAACTGAATGGCTAGGGAATTATATTAAATCCAGTGCATTAAAATAGTAAAATAAAAACAGCTTTTGGGAAGCTACAATTCAGGGATTTCTATGGAAGAGAAAAATTACATATAAAGTTAGCAAAATATTAAGAATTTGTAAACTTTGGTTAGTAAAGGTAGGCAGAAAAGAGAGTGTACTATTTTGTGGTTATTTTCTGTGCCTTTTTTAAAGGCTACGGAATGGAAGACTTCACACTGACTTAAGTCAAATACAAGTGATAAAAGATAGAAATTTTAAAAACGTGTATTTTGAGTTCCTGAGCTCTGATGTTAAATATTGGGGGTGGGGGGGCATTTTAAGGCTTAGTGTGGTGAGTGGTGAGTGGTATCAGAGGAAAATCCTGGGGTGAAGGAAATAGAAAATCTACTCTAGAAGAGACTTACATTGATTATATTCCATAGGGGACTTCTAGACACATTCTGTTGAAGAGCCCCACCCCTGCCAAAGCCAGATTTCTAGGCTTGAATCGGACAACTGTACCTAAATGACCCTGTTGTAGACAACCTATATGTATGTAATCAAAGGTGTTTTCATTCCTTACCCTTCATTTGGGAATTCAACTGATATAATTATTGTGTCTAAATCCTTCCTCTTAGTGACTGTATTCATCCACAGGAAAAAAATCTGTATCCAGAGTGGTCAAAAAACTTGGCTGGGAAACTGGGTATTAGGCGTGAAACCACAGGCCTTACATGCCTTGTACCTGGGTCAGAATGTGACCACAGAACAATGTAGATCCCAGGGGGACAGACACACCCCAGGGCTGCTTTGCAGCCTACACAGGGTTTTTGCCTCCAAAGCCGATGAGAGCATTAAGCTGAGTGAAGGAAGCCCATCGCAAAAACTGCATATTGTATAATTCCACTTACATGAAACAACCAGAATAAGCAAATCTAGAGAGACTGAAAGTAAATCATGGTTGCCTAGGGCTCAGGGAGGGAAGGATGGAGAGATTGAGGGGGTGATGAGGTTTCTTTTGGGGATAATGAAAATGTTCTAAAATTGTTTGTGGTGATGATAGCATGACTCTGTGAACACACCAAAAAATCATTGAATTGTACATTTTAAATGGCTGAATCATGTGGAATGTGATTATATCTCAATAAAGCCATTTTTTAAAAAGCTAATGAGAAACTCTTGAGTCTTAAACTGGAACTATAATGAGCAGATAAGTGCATGTCCTACTTGTGCTTTTTTTGCAGGGTAGAGTGATTTTCAACTCCTAGATGTGCCTATGTCTTCAACAGTCATCTTTATTAACTGTGGATCTGAACTGGAAAATGAGTTTGAAATATCCCTGTACTTGAGAAATCAACACATTCGTCTTCAAAAGGTACCAATAAATGTTATCAAAGTAGAAGACCCATTAGATAAATAATCAGACTTCAGACAAATACTAGAAAGACACTTCAAGAATTTGCTAACTTTTAAAAAAATTTCAAACAAAAGTTTAGGCATTTTCTTACGGTATAATGCTTACGTACCTATCTACAGTACCTACATACATATCAACGAACAGTACTTTAGAAAATCGTCTTCCTTGAAGTACTCTTAAAGATACATTTCTTTGTTTTCCATACCCTCTATTGACTGGGTAAGTTACTAAATACCTCTCTGACTCTTAGTTTGATACACAAAATTTCATGAGGACTAAATGAAATGTACACGAAAAGTCCTTTGGATATTGAGCAGTAAAATGTTATCTGTAACATTCTTCACCTGTTTGAAATATTCAAACACTGCTAAGCCCAGCTAGATAGCATACTGTATGAAGCCTTCCTCTTTTCATTTCTAGTAACGAGGGAACCATACCAACCACCCCACAAACTCTTTGAATTATGTTGACATTCCTAATATTTATGTGTTTAGTAAATAAATCATTATGTTATAAATACCCTAATCCCTTTCACAGCCAAACGATCCTTGAAAAATTGCTTAGGCTTACTTTTCCTATTCCTCACTGTGTATACTTCCAGACCCACAAAATTCACCTCCCTCCTATGAGGACACAGCAAAATGCTCTCAAGTCACCAAGGAACCCATCCTACCCACAGTGCCCCTCCCCCCCTTTTTCCTTTCTAATCTCATCTTGGCTCACTGCCCAGCAGGGTTCCACTCCGTTGAACACTTGCTTTTCCTGAAATACTTTTCCCCTAGCTCTGTGCCCCCACCCCTGGCTTTCCTCCTACCTCTGACCGCCCTGTGTCTTTTGCAGCCTCATCCTTCTGTATTCAACCATTAAATGTAAAAGTTCTTTACCATCTCTTTTCTTCTCATGCTATGGTCTCTACTTCAAGAAAATCTCATGCAGCTGAACACTGCAGTAACCATCACTAGGACTGCGACTCCCAAGGTGACATGTCTAGACCGTTGTTTTGCCTCCAAAAGAGCTCTTGAATCTGTCACTCCCCACCAGACTGCCTTAGTATCTTCTTACCTGGTCTTCCCACATCTACCCTTGCCTCCTTCTGATTTGCTCCTCACAGTGAAGTCAGTGATCTTTATAAAGCATACATCTGATCCTACCAATCCCCTGCTTAAACCTGCCAATGGCTTCCACTACTTCTACAGATTGGCCCTTCCGAGGCCCTGCATGGCCTGCCTCTCTCTACTGTCCTGGCCACACTCTGTGCTCTAGCCACACGGTCCTCTCCCAGTTCCTCAGATGGGATCACTTCCCTCCCACCATCAGTGTGTTCCTTCGCCAGTGACATTCTTCTCTACCCCCAGTGACCAGGCCTAGATAGTGGTTAGTCATTGTTTTGATCTCAGTTCAAAGGTCACTTCATGAGCATTTCTTTTCAACCTCCACTCCACACTAACGAAGTCTCCTCCGTTACAGTCTCCCAGCACTGTATACTTCTCCTCTGTAATTATAATTTTCATGATTGACCATCTCTCTGTTAGGCAGAAAGAGGGTATTTTGCATACTATTTTATCCCCAGCATCTACTATAAAGTCTAGCCCATAGAAGATACTCAGTGACCATTTGCTAAATAAATGAATACATTACCAAATGAGTAGAGGGAGGGAGCACTACACATGCTGTACAGATCTTAGTGCCTTGATAACTTTTGGCTCTAGGATCACATACACATACACAGACACGTATATGTACACGGATACAGGAAATATATATTTATCTTTATGTGTATATGTATAATTTAGGTAGATAGATGTAGGGGCTGGAGAAAACACAAGTAGACTAGATATCATGCCATTTTCATTCACATTCATTCAGATATGAGATACCAGTTTTTTTTTTTAAATCTCAAAATCTAAATTTGGAATTATAGGAAATAGTTACTATTGGAAACAAAAATTTTTGATGAATTCTTGGGGTCAAGCACCCCACCAACCCTAGATGAGGGTTTGGATGGTTGTTATCTAAGATTCTGGCTTCAAGGAAATGGGATGTTGTCTTTCATAAGAGAGGAAGAAGAGTTTGGGTCTTTTTCAGAAGGCAAGACGGATATAGAGAAAGGATAGCAAGAGAGGAATAAAAGCACTGGTGACCTCTGGTCTCTGGAGGCACCCTCATAGTTTCGGTAAAGACTCCTGAACTCACAGGGCTTACTGTGAGCATGGGCTGTGAACGCTAAAGAAGGGGCTGAGGTTTGCAGTGAGTTTAGACCTCGTGCAGAACAAAGACCCCTTAAAAGGAGGAAGAGGTTCTCCCATGCGTCCATCTGGTCCTCTTTCTGTCAAATCTTATAGACAGCTTTTTTTTTTTTTTTACAGAAATGGGATTTTGGAGTAAGTTGTTCTTAGATCACAGGAGACAGGGTGGTCTCTAGCCCTACTATGCATATACATGGGTTACACAAATATTCATGCATTCAAAATACTGAGTATCTGCACGATGGGACTATGTTAAATGTTGAGGGGCAAACTATTTAACCAGACCTATTGGTCATCTCTCCTCTAAAAATTTTCATAAGAATCTAGAAACAGAGACAGACAAGGAAACCTACAAATTGTAATATAGTGCAGCATCATGAGACTCTGGGTAGGGGTTTCCAACTCAGATCGGGGGGTTTGGAGGTGGTGACCAGGGAAAGTTCTCCAAAATAGATAAGTTATGAGTTCAATTGCAAAGGTCAGGAGGAGTTAGCCAGCCAGTCAAGGAGAATGAAGGAAGAGGGAAGTAGTTTCAGAAAGAGGAAATATGATGAGTAAAAGTAAAGTATGATAGGAATGCATAGGTCTCCTGGGATAAGTTCAGTGGTACTAGATAGTATTGACTGAACCTCAGGGACACAGAGCTGTTCTTCTTCTCAGATCTTCAGTGTCCTGTGGCTAGATTTTGATTCAAAGGAACTGGATTCAAGGAACTGGATTCAAAGGAGCTGGAGCCACCCTGACTGGGGGAAAGGAAGTCACAAAGTGTCAGAGAAGTAGGAGGCTTGTTATTTTAAATACAGTGGTCAGGAAAAGCCTCACTTTGAGGATATTTGGCTAGAGACTTGACCAGAGTAAGGGAGAGATCCATGAGTAAATTTGAGGGAAATCAAGAGTGTTGTTCAGGACACATTAAGTCTGAGATGTCAATTAGGTACTCACGTTATATATAAAAGTCTGCAGTTTAGGCTGCATGGCTGGGATAGAAGAATGTAGCTGGAGAAGGGGTTGCAGGACAAACCCTGGGGCACGAAGGCAGTGGAGGACAGGTGAGCAGCTGGATAGAAAAGTAGAGGTCTGGAGTCACATGATCTGAGAGGACACCAGCATTGCAAGAAAAAAAAAAGGCCGTCACCTCCGTGCAGTACTATTGAAAGGTCAAGGAGAAGACAGAGAAGTGACCATTGATTCTAGACACATGGAGGTCTCTGGTCTTCTCAAAAGCAGTTTCAGGACCCGGAGGATGGAAGGAGGAAGCCGTATTGGGGAGGCGTGAGGTAAGTAGAGACAGATTCTGTAGCCACTTGTTTAAGAAGTGAAGCTAGAGAAAGAATAGCACAATGAAGAAAATCCTTCCAGCCAAGAAGTTATTGTCTAGAGGAACTCTGATCAAGAGTGGGTGCCCCTTTCCCCAGAGGAATGTTGTGTAAAAATAAAACCCACCAGGAAGCTTGAGCCTAGGGGAATCCCATGATGCTGATTCACTTCACAGAGGGAGGCTGCTCAAGATCAAATTCACCTTAATGTCCCATGATCATGAGAATTCTCCATGAAAAAATTTAAGCAGAAGTGACAGGGCCAAGTGAGGACATGCCAACATGCTTTAGGACTTTTGGAAAGCCTTTGCGAAGCTGGGCCACTGACCACAGCTTTGCATGGAATTGTCTAAAGCACTATTCAAAAGTCCCTCCTGTCAAACATCACAGCTGAGTCAGAATTTGCACTGTGATGATGTGATGTGTGGTTATAGATGCAGCCTTAGTCCGTGAGACATTAGTATGAAATATATTCATTAATCACCTACCCACGACTAGGCCTAAATATAGATGGACTGGGCATGACTTGATTTATAGGGTGTTAAGCGATCCATCCATTTATTTAAAAATATCCCTTCCTATGGTTCCCATGAAAATCATCACCACCAGAAGCTCTCCCTTGAACTGAAGATGCTAACTCCAGAGGATCTCTTTAGACATGAATATATATTAGTTAAAAAAAGAAAACACTATCAAAGAAGAATTCATTAGCACCTTAGTATAAATTTATTTCTCAGACTTGATTGAGAAGACTAGGAATTTCAAGCAATAGATGGGGAAGCTGGGTTATATGGAAGAAAAAGGCACATTCAGCAAGGTTCCGATATCAGGTAGACTGTATAGTTGGGAAGCCTTAGGCAGGCCCCCCCCAAACACAAAGTTTCTGAGCATCTGAAGGAAAGGGAACTCATCTTGGGAAGGAGAGAAGCAAGGCCCTTCTAAAATGTATTATGAAGCTAACACACACATAAAGAAATGTGGAAAGTATTTACAAAAAAAATAATAATAATAATAGGAAAAAAGTCATTCCGGATACCATGACCAAGAACAGTCACCATTTAATACTTGGGTACATTTTTTTAAGTGTCTTCGCCTCTGTATCACACACTCCTGTCCATAATTTTATAAGGACTGCTTATATATTATTTTTATACACTTTTATTTGATACAGAAATTTATGTACCATTGTTCTTTCTATTAAAGGTATCTCGCATACTTTCTCATATTATTTCACAGAATTCACAAGCATTGTGTTTAACAGCCATATCACATTTCATTGAGTGGATGTACCCTAGTTTATCTATTAGTGCTCCCCCCAGTGGAACAGTAAAGTCCCTTCTACCTTATTCTTATAGTCACTCAGGCTTTAAGTCACATCTGTGCGCACAAAAACTTACTCCATTTAAGATTGCTTCTTTAGGGTAGATTTGAGAAGTGGAATTATGGGTAAAACAGGAAAAATGTTGTTAGGGTTCTTGATACATAATGGCACCAAACTGTTTTGGTACAACCCGGGTTATACCAAAATGGGAAAGAGAATGGAGGAGAGAGATTTTTGAAAGTAAAATTGTGCCTTCTGTACCACTTTGCAGAGGTGGCTGGCTATACGTAAGCCAGAATTGTACCCATCACTGTAATACAGTGCCTGTGGTCCCCACATTTGTAGTGATTACACTCTAGAACAGGAACAGTGAGATGACCATCCATGCTTTGAGGGAGTTTACTCAAAGGTGACAGTAATTGGTGACATACAAACGTTGATGCAAAATAATCTGGGATTAACCACAACATAAGGTGAGGTTTGGGACCTGTGCATAAAAGCAGCCTTTTTGACAAGCCCTCTGTACGCCATTTAATTTGAATATAAATTACACTATTGCCAACACCAGTGGAATTATCTGAATGGCGGTGGGGGAGAGTCTCCAGGCCTTTTTACATTAAACACTCCTGAGATTCCTGAGATATACATTTATATAATTATAAACACATTATTTTAAGAGGTTCAGACCTGTGAAGCAACAATATCAAATGGTCTGGACACATGATTAAAATCAAAGCCATTTGTGGAGAAGAGAGAGAACCTACATTTTCGGACAACCAACCGAGTATTGCATTAAGGAGTGTCTTTAGTGAAAATTAAGACGTTACTGGTGGAATCAGAGCAAAGCCCCGTTGGGTGGTATGCCTCATTCTCACAGAAATTATATTTGTGGTCAAGCAATATACATCCTGCCCGTTGCTCATATCAGGACAATGGTTTCCCCATAGAAATGCTTAAAAAAAAAAAATCCACCTCTGGAGCCATATGCTTATTACATGGTAGTTTTTACTAAAATTATGTGACAGATTCTCAAGGTGCCTGGGTGGCTCAGTCGTTAAGCATCTGCCTTCAGCTCAGGTCATGATCCCAGGGTCCTGGGATCAAGCCCCACAACAGGCTCCTTGCTCAGTGGGGAGCCTGCTTCTCCCTCTCCCACTCCCCCTGCTTGTGTTCCCTCTCTCGCTGTGTCTCTCTCTCACTGTCGAATAAATAAATAAAATCTTAAAAAAAAAAAAAGAAAAAAGTGACAGATTGTCTCATACACATAAGTCTTGAAGGCAACAGCCCTGTCTCTTTTGGATTCAAGGAAATCAGTAAGGGGAAGAGGGAACGGTGCTGATCTTAGCACTGTTTCCGCCCAGCAGGGCGATCTCGGGCTACTGAGAGACCAGTGATTAAGATACATAAGCCCCATCAGCAGAAAGCAACCTGTTTCCACATGGCTCTACCAGGACAGCTGTTAGCCTTCCGCAATGTCTCTGACCCCTGGGCCCACGTTCCCTTCTCGGCCTGTACGGGTTAGTCACATTAACCATAATTTTCTGCTCTGCGGAGTGTTTACATCTAGATAAACCATGAAGAAATTTAAAAAAAAGAAAAAAAGAAAAATGGAAAGGCATAAGGAGAAGAAAGAAAAGGATGGAAAGTTATTTTAAAACACACAGCCTAAACCGGCGGTTGGATTCTGGTATCTATTCTTGGCTACAGGAATCACTGGCAAAGCATGAAGCTGGCAACGACTGCTAATCAGTTTGCCACTGTTTTCAGATTTAATGCAATATTTGGCTCAGATGTTTAAAAAAAAATCCCCTATTCCAGCTAAAATATTTACACAGTCCTATGTGTCTCACTTAATGCCTGTTAAGCAATCGTCTTTTAAAACTCCACAGACACTTGTAAATCTGTCGGGAGAATTGCGGCCTATAAACAAGGCTTCATATAAAGAGGGCTGCACTGTCAGTTTGCTGGGAGTCGGAATTTCTTCAGATGTGTTTGAAAATAAAGTTGAAAATCAGAAATAGTTTAGAGTGGGTAACAGAGTGGCCAATAGACTGGCTGGCGGGATGCTGTCAGTGGTATTAACGGGAAGCCACCAGACACTGACCTCAGCTATTTAAAGTCCTGCTCTCCTGTAAACCTGTCATTGATCCTACCTCTCTGTTGAGTTATGGCACAGGGAAAGTGACTGGTCCAGCAGCCCCGGGAGTCTGCATCCCAGGGCCTGGCGGGTTAGAGAAGGTGAGCCGGTGAGGTCTGCAGTGGGAGGTTGTAACTCGGTTATGCAGGTACATAGGAGTGTGTCAGGAGGGATGGGGACTCTTAGAGGAAAAGGGGAAACTCTGAGCAGGGCTGAAATGGGGGGGAAAGGAGACAGCAGAAAGCCTGAGGAAGAAGCAGTAGCCCCTGGGAGAGGGTAGGCATACCAGATTCTGAAATGCCAATTAAAACTCCCTAAAGTCTTCAGCCCCGGTGTCAATGAGCCTATGTCTTCAGCCCTGATGTCATGAAAGGCAAGGGAGGCCTATGTGAAGCCCCCTCCTGCTGGCCTGGGGAGCCCCAGGAACTTGTCCATGTCTTCCAGATGAGTCAGGTGCTTGTGACAGGATCATGTTCAATTGTTTAATTATTCCTATTAGATTAGCTGCCTTTTTAGTTTTACTCCATGTCACTGACTTCAGCACGCGGTTGACTGTGATTCACAATTAACTTTATAATAGCTCTAAGGAAGAAAAAGAATACATTAAAGGTATATATACCAGTTTAACAAGCCAGCCCCAGCTTAAATCACTCTGTTTGCAGGGGGGAGGATGGGTGGTTAGGGGAAAGAGGCGTTCTGGAATGAGAGAACAAATGATGGTACTTGTAGCTCCCAGGTCGCGGGCCTTGAACAGGAGGTGGCAAAGATCTGTTGATTCTCTTTATGATATCACAATCAGGAAGGGCTTTGCAAATGTTTTCATGGATCTGCAGGACAGCCGGAGGGCAAGTTCTGCTTACCTTCTCCACCCCTGTCAGACCGCAAGTTTTAATCACTGTTCTGAGGGACAGATTGCTATGCTTGAGGGAAGGGAAATCAGAGAAGACTAAGTAGGAATACACTTCTCCTCCGGAAAATGAGGGTAACACTCGCTCTTAAAATGTGTTTATAAATGACTTGATATTCCAGTTTGTTTATTTAAAATTAGCAGCTAACTCAGGGCTTTGAACAAATATTTGCTAAACAAATGAACTGACTGAAAAGGTCAAACAAGGCCCTCCTCATATTTTGGAGGGTTTGGGTTTTTTTTTGTTTTTTTTTTTTTAATACCTGGAAATTTGATAGTGTTTTTAAAGTTCATCAAAATAGTCCAGAAAAATGTTGAAAAACAACAGTCAAATTAGCAGTTTTAGTGCATTAGCCATTACAGATTTTCCCTGGGCCTTTCTCCTTCTGTAAGTTTTGGCACAGGTGAAGTTACTGGTTTAATGGTGCCTGGTTGTCTACACTGAATTGGACATATTGCTTTTTATCTCTGTACCCAATAATTCCTCGAAAATTAGATCAGGTTCTCAATGTGTGTGATTGATAACAAATGGCCTTTAATGGCCAAAGGTGTCTTGGACCTTCATCTGCCTTCTGTCTCTCATTTTATTGCTTACAAGAATTCTATGAGCTCAGTCCCACTATTATCCCTTCTGTTAGGTAAGGATGAGGAAAATTTCACATACTGTGGCTGCATCAGAATCTGAACCCAGGGATGTCAGACCTGCTGACCTTATGCTATCCAGCCTCCTACCCCAACAACCTACAGGGAAGTTCTAGAAACAATGTGAAATACCCATGAAAGTTAAGGAACAAGGCAATAAAAGCTGAAAATCACCGAGTGCCACCAGTGGGGACCCCTTCAGTTTAAATGGAGAAACAGAAGGCCATGGGAGGTTAGCTGGAGGTTGTTACTGAGGGGCACAGAGGAGACCCAGAGATGGGCTGCAGACTCTCAGGCCATAATCTCTCCATGGGTACCTAAAGAGTAGAGTCACAGTCCATGACCTCCATCCATTCTTAGACCCGTGCTCAGGCCAAGAAATCTGGGAAGAAATCTGGAAGAGATAAGGACCTTGGCAAAAACTCCAATCCTCTTCGCTGGGGCTGAAGAGGTCTCCCTCCAACCTCACTCATTTCACTGTCTGACATGAAGACAATCCATTTGTGGACTGTGAATCTTCCACAGGGTCCAAGATACACAATTTACTTGGGCAGGAAAATATTGTGATAATCACAAAACCACCCACAAATCTTTCAGTGAAGACATGTTTTGACCTGACACAAGTTTATGGTTAACGTAGCATCAACTCTGGCTTGGAAATCAAAAGACCAAAATTCTATGACAGCCATTCTGCTTCCTATCTTGGGTACCCATCTTCTCCGCTACGTTGGTCTGCCCTAACTGCCTCAAAGGATGAAGCTACATACACATGTGGGTATCACCATTATAACTACACCAATATCTTTTTCTTTATTTTCAAATGGGAATGTAAAGGGCACTTCATTAATGGACTTGCCAAATCAACGTTACTTTCTATTCCTCCTGCCCGATTCCCACAGCATGCTGAAAGCTTGCAGCTTCCCTGAGCAATTCTCCCCACCCTTAAGGAGAATCCTGATCAAGACCGATTGTGTTTTTTCCAAACCTATTTATGCAAGTTGTTCTTTTTATTGTAATTACACTGTTGAAAAAGATTTTTTTTAAGATTTCATTTTTAGGGCGCCTGGGTGGCTCAGTGGGTTAAAGCTGCTGCCTTCGGCTCAGGTCATGATC
>LNAC01000041.1:2055305-2183212 GCA_002007465.1 Ailurus styani | reverse complement strand
TAAAAAAATAAAAAAAAAAGATTTCATTTTTAAGTGATCTCTACGCCAAACGTGGGGCTTAAACTCACAACCTCGAGATCAAGGGTCGCACTGCTCTCCCGACTGAACCAGTCAGGCGCCCCAATAATCACATAATTTAATTGTTTGATGGTACACTGTAGCAATGTTGAGTGTGAAAAAGCATTATTTCTGCAAATTTAAGTAGAAGCAGCTAAAATATTGCTGTTAACTGTAGCTGCAAGAGAACAGTGGAGACGAGGGAGACATGGCAACTCAGTGCAATGCGGTACTTGGGTTTGGGCCCCAGAACAGAAAGAGGACATTAGTGAAAAAAACTGGTGAAATCCCAAGACATACTAGAATTTAGTTAATTGAGATGTATCAGTGCCAGTTTCTTAGTTTCGATGAATATATCACAACAATGTAAGACACTGTTAACATAAAAATTAACACCGGGGAAACTGGATAAGGGCCCTACGAGCATTCTGTACTCTTTCTGCAACTTTTCTGTAAACCTAACTTGGTTCTAAATTAAAAATAAAAAGTTCATTCTTAAAAAGGTGTGCGAAACGGGCGCCTGGGTGGCTCAGTGGGTTAAAGCCTCTGCTTTCGGCTCAGGTCATGATCTCAGGGTCCTGGGATCGAGGCCCGCATCNCGAGGCCCGCATCGGGCTCCCCACTCAGTGGGGAGCCTGCTTCCTCCTCTCTCTCTGCCTGCCTCTCTGCCTACTTGTGATCTGATCTCTCTCTCTGTGTCAAATAAATAAATAAAATCTTTAAAAAAAAAAAGGTGTGCAAATGAAGCTATAATTAACTTGTTTTAAATTAAAGGTTAAAGGATCCAAGTATCATTTTCTATGATTCTTGAATTGCACCAACTTTTTTCATGAACTAACCACATTGGGTAAGAGTTCTACTCTATAATGATTACTTCTAGGTGGTATCAATGCCAGGATTTTTGAGGCATGGGTTAATTCAAGAGCAGATCCTTGAGAGCCATTTAGAAAGAAAATACCCAAGATCCAAACCTGAAACAATTTTACAGTTGACTTTATATCCTATATCCTGTCAAAGGCCAGAATTCCAGAGATTCTTAGCTCTTCAAGTAACAAAGTCTAGGGAGAAACCAGTAAGGTTTCTAAGGAGAACCGTAGAAGGCACTGAGATAGCACAGTAATAACTATCTTAGAAATTCAGAATTGAAATTCATTTTCAAAATCATCTAGCACAGGAGCACCTGGGTGGCTCAGTCGGTTAACTGTCTGCCTTCGCCTCAGGTAATGGTCCTGGGATCTCAGGATCGAGACCCGTGTTGGGCTCTCTCTGTCCAGTGGGAGCCTGCTTCTCCCTCTACCTCCCTCTCCCTGCTGCTCCCCCTGCTTGTACTCTCTTTCTCTGTCAAATAAATAAATAAAATCTTTTAAAAAAATCATCTAGCACAAACCCCCTTCCTAATGGTGCTTACCCTACCCACTTACTGTAACACAATCTTCCAATCAGAAGAGGAAAAGGGACCCACTATCTCTCACAGCCATGAGCTCTCCCTTAGTACAGTTTTAAACTATATCTCCCTAAAGCTGCTATCTGTTCATGCTTGTTTTGACATCTTTGCCCATAAGGAAATAATCTAATTTCTCATCAGTAGCAAGAAGTTGAATCTTTTCTACCATCTATTAATTTGCTCATTCATTCAGTCAACTCTGTGGCAGGTACTGATGGATACAGTAGGTATAAACACTGAAAAGGTCATTCGATCTCTACCTACATGGAGCAGGGGCCAAGGGAGGGCAGGGGGAAACATTTACAATTAAATAAAAAACAACAGCACTATCAAAATGGGGAGTCCTAATGCAGAGTCACTGTTCATCATAGTCTGGGTGAGCAGAGAAGGCCCAAAACATGGGAATATTTAAAATAAGGACATTCTGGGCTGAGGGAATAGCCATTGCAAAGGTCCCAAAGTGAAAACAAGTGTATTGGATTGGAACACACAGGCTTCTGAGGCCGAGGTTTAGTGGCCAGGATGGGGTGGGGTGGCATCAGATGAGATGGCAAAGATAGAAGTGGTCAAACCATGGAGAAACTTGGAAGGCACAGCAATAGGTTTTGAGGTTGGGTTTTATTCTAAGAGATAGGAATGTGAAACAAGGTGGCCTGCCTTGTCTGATGAGCAGAGACTGGATTAAAGGGAGGGCAAATGTGGAAGCAAGGGCCTCAGCGAGAGAAGGTGCTGGTTTGGACTAGAAATGTGCTGTGGATATGGAGAGCACGGAGCCCGTCTTGGAGAAAGAATGAACAGGATTTGTTCTTGGACTAGGTATCAGAAATGAGGGCATAAAGGGAATCAGGGAAAAGTATTATACATTTTGCTGATTATTTTGTTAAAGATTTTATTTATTTGTGAGAGAGATAGCAAGACCATGGGGATGGAGGGGTTTGGGGGGGGGGCGGAAGGAGAGGGCAGAGGGGCGTGAGAGGGGGCGGAGGGGGCAGAAGAAGAGAGTCAAGAAGACTCCCCACCGAGCATGAAGCCCAACCAGGGGCTCGACTGGGGGCTCGATCCCAGGACCCAGAGATCATGACCTGAACCGAAGGCAGACGCTTAACCAACTGGGCCCCCCAGGTGCCCCACATTTTGCTGACATTCTGTGAAGGGATCTCCTTCATGTGACCTTGGTCCCTCCTCTCAAACCATCAGCAAGGCAGGCAGTGACACCTGCCTTTCTACACAAGGACACAGAGATGTGGAGGGATGACATGACAAGCCAAGGGTCACATGGCTTGTGGAACAGGATCTGAACTCAGGGCTTGTGACTCAGACTGTTCCATGACAGTAGCTTTTATTTCAGTGTTTTATGTTTCTTGTCAGAGAAAAGAAAAACAAAATAAATTCTATTAACTGTGTTGATTTATAAATAAAGGGTAGAAGCAGAGGAAGAGCACAGAGGAGGACCCCGGCAGGACATAACTCATCCTTCCCACCTAGAGATGTCACAACCGCGGCTTCAAAGGAAAACACAAACTTCTTTTCCATTAATTAAACAAATGAATCAGGTTTCAGTTTCGGTATCCTCTCTCCTTTCTGTCCGACTTGTCTTTGAAGGCATTCCGTTTGGGAAATGGGTGACCTTTACCCACGATGCTGCACTTAATTGAATGCTTTGCATCAAAAGTCACCATGCTGATCAACATTTTACACCCACTGCCTTCCTGAAGTACTTACCCCTGTCCCTCGTGTCCATTTTGTTGAAATCTCTTTACAAAAATAAATCATATCAAAGTTTTTCTTTTATTATTTCTAAAACTTTGCTTGCAAAACTAAATATTTTTAACACCATGGCAACATGGGCAGGACTCTGGCTAATGTATCCAGCCCCCTTCCAGAGTTCAGGCTTAGCAAATCTCCTGCCTCGGACAAATGGGCCGCGAAGGAGTTTTGAACTAATAAATTAGGCATGGTCAATAATCATTCAAGTCATGTCTTCTGGAGCTTCCTTAAAGGTGATAAATTAGCCATGCAGTCCTAATGGCTGATGCCCCCCTCTCCCTTCTTGAGCACACCAAGACGCGTTGAGCAAACTGCGAATTGCATGGCTTCTGAATGAGTTTAAAGAAAACCTCCCACACTTCCCCAAGGACTTCCTCAGACATCTGCTCCCCTGACCCTTCCAGTATCCCAGGCGGGGCAGGCCAGGATGATCGGCTGCAGTGTTTCAGCTGAGGTTCAAAGAGCTTACCGGATCTGTCAGAGTTGCAACGGCTTCTCCCATAGTTCATAAAACACAGAACTAGATGGCTAAACGATGTCTCCTGAATCCCAAGCTAGGATTACTTTCCACACGCCGGCTTCTGCCCCTGAGAACTTATAAGTGCTCTGGTGTGCTGCTGTTGTGTTGGTGCATTTAATAAATTTTCACCTGCTCCGAGTTCAAAGAACCCATGTATCCTATGTGCTCCGGGAAAAGCAGTTCCCTACTTGCAGCCACAAATTTCACCCAGTTCTTCCTACCAGAGACAGCCTCTTGGGCTAGTTGGTCCTCCATTAGCTCAGTACTTAACTGCTTAATTTCTTAAGCTTCTGAAATTTTGTGGTTATGGTTTTCTCTTTCATTCTGTGCTCTTGACTTTATGCTTTCAAATAATTCTCTTTACTATCTTTAAAATAATTTTCAGGAGGAACTGAAATCCTACAATGAGTGTTCAATCCAAACAAGTGTTCAACTGACCATCTTTCTCCGAAGTCCTCCAAAAGTCTTCAGAAGTCTTCTTTCTCCCCTCACCAGAGCCATACTGCTTATGGACCATGCTCAATGAGTAATTAAAGAAAACAGTAATGGGTGCCTGGGTGGCTCAGTCCATTGGGTGCCTGATTCTTGATATCGGCTCAGGTCATGTCCTCAGGGTTGTGAGATGGAGCCCCATGTCAAGCTCTGCACTGGGCGTGGAGCCTGCTTAAGATTTTCTCTCTGCCTCTGCCCCCCACTCCCCTCTCTCTTTTCTCTCTTAAAAAAAAAAAAAGAAAAAAAAAGAAAAACATAAAATTAAAAAACCAAATAAACAAACAAAAAAACCAAAAAAGAAAATTCATTCTCATAGATCTCATGAGATCTAGTTTTGTTTTTCCTTTCCTTTCCTTTCCTTTCCTCTCCTTTCCTTTCCTTTCTTTTCATTTTAAAGANTTCATTCTCATAGATCTCATGAGATCTAGTTTTGTTTTTCCTTTCCTTTCCTTTCCTTTCCTTTCCTTTCCTCTCCTTTCCTTTCCTTTCTTTTCATTTTAAAGAATATTTAGACTCTCTTAAAGAGAGAGCTACTTGATAGAAGTCATTTATCCTGCACAGTCAGAGCTGGTCCAGAGCACAGAAACAACAGTCTGCTCTGCTGTGTGACTTGACAGATCCCGGAATATTCCCTTAATTTTTCATCTATGCCAGACCCACATTACATGTAATTTCCACAAATGAAGAGATAACAAAGGTGTCAAAACCACACGGGTTGCCTTGGGTGGCCATTGCTATATATCTGGCTACACACATCAGACCAGTGTGCTTACCTTCTGAGGCATAAAGGAATAGAATATGGTCAAGGCAATTTTCAGAGAGAGACTGAGACAGAGAGAGTGTGTCAGAGAGACCAAAAGAAACTGAGAGGTGGTAGGAGGATAGAGGTTGCGACAGGTAGATTAGTGGAGTAGTTATGGGTAGAGGCCAAATAAACCTAAAGCCAGTCCAATTATTACATGTAATACCTTTAGAAAATGAACTAGAAAAATAAGTGGGGTTTACTCTTCAAGCTTTCTCGTTCTAGATCATATTGTTCATGCCTGAGGGGTGGGCCTATAAACAGTCGAAGGGCAAAACGTGGTATAGTACAAAGAGTATCATCTTTGTAATCAGATAAACCTGCTTCTGACAATTTGTAGCAAAGTTCCTTCAACTTCCTTATGGTTAAAATGCAGGTAGTACTTACTTGGAAGTAGTTTAAGAAACAGAAACAATGTGAGCAAATTTGCAGGTATTTAGTAAGTGCTCATTAAACAGTAACCGTAATCATGAGTGATGGTGGAAATGGATATGCCCTGTACCTTGGAACATACCGTGCCTGGGTCCACTGTCCATCCTTGAAGGGAAAATTTTATCCCTGAGATTGTTTAGAATTGCTGGTACATAATTAATAAAAAGGGAACCAACTTTTAGTTGCCTTTCGTATTGCTTTTAGATTTTCTATAGACGTACCCAATAAAAGGACACTAAGTTACATTTGAGATAAACAAGGAATCTTTTTTTTTTAGTCTAAGTGTATCCTGTGCAATATTTGAGACATAATCCTGCTTAAAAAAAAGTCTGCTTTATCTGAAATTCAGATTTAACTGGGTCTCCTGCATTTTATTTAATCAACCTGACAACTCTACGGATACCCCCATATTGCCTGCATGGGGGGGGGGAGAACTGTAGCCATTACAGCCCCCTACCCCCTGACTGCATCTATTACAAATTCAAAGGAATAGTCATGACAGAGTTTCTTCAAATCATCTTCTTTGCTTCCTGAGATAAGCTCAGTAGGCAATTACTTTTCTAAAATTCTGTTCTGGGCTCAGTAGGACTAACTGACTTAGTGTGCCAAAGGCCCAACTTTCATTCAAGCAGTGGACAGATAACGTAGATTCCTGACCGAGCAGAAACCATGCTTGTGAGAAAGATGGAAGTCAGAGAGGATGGTGGTGACTGAAACTTACACTAAGGAACTGGACAGGGGGGCCGGGACAGTACCCTTCCCAATGCCCCTAATAATGCAAACTTCATTGTCCATCACTAGATTTGCAACACCAGTTATTAGCATATCTCCTTAAATTTCATGGCCAAATCTTGATTAGCTACAGTATTAAGAAGAGGAAAGGACACTCCACACCACCCCAAATCCAAACGTGGAAAATAAAAAACCTCGGTCGAGGGTAAGAGAAAGGATAGTTCTGCTGATTAGTCCTCCTGCCTTCTTCTCTCCCACCATCTCCCACTCAATTGCTGGGGACACCAGTTCTCCTGCAGGCAGCTTCCCTTCCTGATGCCATCAGTGCTCAGAGTCTTGAAACCCCGCCTCACACACACCTCACCTTCCAGCACCACACAAATACTAGCTCATCAATGTTTTTGCCCCAAAAGCTAATTTGTTCATTATATTAAATGAGCTAAATGGCAAAGAAGAGGATTGTTTCCACCTTGCAGGAGAAACAATAGGTAGTCTACTGCTTACCATTAGTTTCAAACAGAAAAGGTTTTCCAGCATGTAAATAATATAGCTGACTCACTGATCATTAGAAATAATGTATTAACTTTACAAGAAAAAACTATGGCTAATCCTTAACCTTACTAATCTACCTACCTATAACTGAGAGTTGACTATAACTTATGTTTTTAAATCTCGTTTTAATTGTAAAAATGTCATGTATATATCCAAATAGCTAAATGATTGCTTCTACATCAGGCTCTGCCCAGGGCCATGAGAAACTCCCAGGTAAAAACGTTCTCATTGCCTGCTTTTATGTGTAGAGGTGTGTGGTTCCCTCCCCAATTCCCCTTTTAGCTGATTATACTGGTATCGACAGTATGACTCTTAAATACATGAGTATTAATTTTGGGGTGGGCCTTTAACAGGGATTGGAGCTAAATGAATGAATTTGATCTACTTACTATGTCTGGAAGACATATTGACTCTAGTTTGGAAAATCTACAAACAACAAAAGCCTTTAACAAAAAGCCCCTCTCTTTCTTTCTTGAACTGTTACTTTCAAGTATGTATGAATTAATTTTCTCCTGTACCTTATATTTTGAGGGGAATGTTCAGGTCCTAGTGTTGTACAAAACAGAGGTTCATCAAGATTCCTCTGAGCTAATTTGGTCGCTCCATCAGAATAAGGACATCAGGATTGAAAATGCCTAAAGGTGTGACTGATGTACTTTAATGTAAAGTTAGTTCAGAGATACGACTGCAATTCGAACTTAGAATGAAGACTTTTAACGGTTACTGAATGCCTGGACTATGCATTTTACACAGCATCTCATTTAGAGAGCGCTTAAAAAAAGTTAACATTTTAGAGTAAATATTTATAGGATAAATATTTATAGAGTGATAACAGATATCAAAAAGTCAACAGAGGCTCTTGCCTTTCCTAAACTGCTGTATTCCCAAATATTTCTAAATGGTTCAAAAGAAAGGACATGTTCAAATACATATTCTTAAATATTTAGAGAAAAGCACATCATGAAAATTATCTTAAAAAACACACACACATGGACACACACATCTCAGCCAACATTCTCAAACAAGTTTGAATATCTTACACCTAGGGCTAACTACCCATTACATTTCCCCAATTTATGGGATAACACGGCTAAAATGTATCAGTTTCAAGGCAAGACTAAGTATATAGCTAGTTGGAATAAAAGGAATAGCCGCCTTTTAATAACAGCAGCTACGGAGTAACTACAGTTAGGTCATAAGAGTGATTTCATTTTGTTCTTCAACTCTTCCTAACATGCTGACCTCCCAACAGCTATCTGAAGAGTCCCTGTCTCATTTTCCAGCAACCGAAAATTAATTCAGCTTTCCTACTTTCATAGCCACAATGAAGTCTGTATAATAAAATACTACCAGAGGATCGTATCAGATCAGTATGGATTTGGGGTTGGGGATGCCAGGGTAATTTTGGATGACACTAAGGTTATTCATTTTGGCTTCCAGGCATCAAGACATCAGAGAGGATTTGGCCCATTCTATTTGTTTCCATGGAGAACAAATTCAGGGGGGACAGTGTAGCCAGGATAACAAAGAGCAATATTAAAGGGTATAGGTCATAATTGTGCATCACAGCTCCTCCTATTGTTACCCTACAGTGACCATTGAAAGTGACCATTGAACCAACAGTGGTGTTCTTTATATTAAAAATGATATTAACACCCCTTCTTAAACTTATCTCACAGACTGCATGTTTCATAACACATTACTAAGTACTCAGTGAAAGAATATTAAAGGAAAATCAATGTTTTAGGTTTTAAGTTGAGACATGCTTTGAACAGAGTTGAACCATTTTTGTTTTTTGTTTTTTGTTTTTGTTTTTTTCATCTCAGGACTTCCCAGAGCCTTTAAATGAGCTCACGTGCACCGTCAATCTGTAGGACATGATTTTGGTCATGAGCAGCTCTAGGTTTACCTGACTATAAACTCCTCGTCAGAGAGTCACCAATTCACGTTTCATGTCATACTGGGGAGGGTCCCTACTTGAGAAATCGTACATCTTACCACCTCAGCAATGGTGTGTGTGTGTCTGTGTGTCTGTGTTCCTGGTGTAACTGGCATGATCAGGAAGGATACAATGTACACTTATTGCCACTCTAACAAATCATCACAAACTTAAGTGGCTTCGGACACCACAAAGGTATTACCTCATAGTTCTATGGGTTAGAAGTCTAACGTGAGTCTGCTGGGCTGAAATCAAAGTATGTTGACAGGGCTGAGTTCCCTGCTGGGGGCTCCAGGGGAGAATCTGTTCCTTGCCTTTTCCAGTTTTAGAGGTTTCCCACATTCCCTGGTCCACTGCCCGCTTCCTCCTTCTGCAAAGCCCCCAACATTGCAGCTCTCTGATCGCTCTACTGTACTATCCGCCGCTGGCCACGGACAAGGAAAATTCTCAGTTATTAAAGATTCATTTTAAAGATCCATGTGATTAGATTAGCCTCACTTGGATAGTCCAAGATAATCTCCCCATCTCTACATTGGCAAAGTTCCCTTTTGCCGTGTAAGGTAATATATTTCAGGGATTAGGCTCTGGATGTTTTTGGGAGCCATTATTCTGCCTACCACACATGGGTTGGTAAAAATACCTTGAAGGTTCTGGCCAGCAAATAAGGTCAACGAATAAGAAAAAGAGCAACTCGTCCTGTCATTTGTTTTTTCATAATTATTACTTATCATGGTATCAGGAGAGTTAAATTATTATCTCATTAAGGGCTATAGAACAGTAAACGAAATATGGAACATGTTCCCAAGCACCACGGATTTGGTCCTGTCTCCACAAGATAGAGAAGAGAGCACAAGTGGGAATCAGATTCTCCACAAACTCATCCAGCAGGCCCCTCGGTGACGTGGGCCTGATTTGACAAGGTATGTGTTTTCCAGGAAAAGGTACGGATCCCTAATCAGCTTTGCTCAAGTTCTCTTCACTAATGGACCATGCACTCATTACCTCCTCCGACACGGGCACTGTAATTGTTCCATTTAACCCTCTTTATGGTTTTATTACCTGACAAGACCTTGCTTCCACCAAACCGGTAAAAAGCACATCATCTGATACCAA
Organism: Ailurus styani; assembly: GCA_002007465.1. NCBI lineage: Eukaryota > Metazoa > Chordata > Mammalia > Carnivora > Ailuridae > Ailurus > Ailurus styani. The sequence continues at coordinate 2,173,362 of LNAC01000041.1, read as the reverse complement.
AGTCCACCATCTGATACCATCTTAACCCTACACAATAACTTTGTTCACTTTTGTGTGTCTATGTGACTATTCACTTTTATGACCCATCTCTCCCATATGTCTTCCCTTCCCCATCCCCGCCCACAGTAAATTCTTTTCCTGTCTTCCTCTGATCTGAGGGTCTGCATGTGTGGCTCTAAGGGTGTGTGCGTGTGTGTATGTGTGTGTGTGTGTGCGCACATACGCACGTGCACTCAGGAACTCTCTTTCTGTCCCTGGTACCTTCATGAGGATTTATGCCTTGAATACCTAACTTTCTGTTTTGATCTGTGATCAGATACGGAGACCTCTGGGTCACAGGCAGATGCATCCCAAGTGCACACCTTAAAGTCCCATCTAGCTTGAAAATGTGGCTAGGTCATCACCTGGAACTTTGCAAATTTTGCGAGCACTAGGAATTTCCGTTTTCTCCTCCTGTGAGAGATTGACAATATCTGCTTCGCAAGGTCATTGCAAAGCTTAAAATAGATGATAATGTAAAACATCTGATAGGTAATAGTTGCATTGGATAAACTGCAGTGATAGGATTATCATCAACTACCTGTTCCGTTTGCCTACATAAAAATGCGCTGCAAAGTTCTTGTCTCTGTGAAAGATGCTTACCGGCCAAGTCCACCTGTATCAGTGGCATTTGCACAACCAACAAACTGGTTTAATTCACACCCTATTGCTAAGGTGTGGTTCAGACCAGTTTTCTTCTCAAGGGCTGGGCCTGCCTGGAGAAAGGGGGCCTGAGACGTCTTGAAATTTGCTAATCACATCTGGTTTAGCTTTAGACATTTTCTGGGATTTTGCCAGCAGCCACGACATTTTAATGGCTACAATAAACCTCAAAGCCTCATCAAATCTTTGCTGTATGTGTGAAAATTATGTCCTCTTCAATTAAACATTCAATCTAGGCTCACACCAAGGCCTTATGGAAAAGGACGTGGAACCGAATGGGAAGGGAGATGAAACGGACCGCCACGACTCTGGCCATCTCGCCAGATGGCATTTAGGAGAAAAAGAAATTCATTAGAGAACCAACGGTCTGTATTTTCTTTAAATATTTACTAGGTACCTTTCATGTGTTAAAAACACTGGCATCTCTAAAGATTAGCAGGGTATTTTTGTTTAAACATCCAATGTGGGGGGGTGTGTGGAGCGCGGAGTCCCACTTCTCCCTCTTGCCTTGTGGTACCCTCACATCTGTTGGTGTCGTCCAGCACAAAGAAGGAAAACAATTGAGGCAATGTTTGGTCTTCCCTCATTTTAAGGTAGGTCCTCCAGCTTTAGAAGTTCTTGCAAATTCCTTACAGTTGACTGAGGACAGGGGTCAGCGGAATACCGAGAGATGCGGAATGACACCTGGAAACCCCTTGCAGAAAACAAGGTGCACCACGGCGGGGGGGGGGGGGGCCCTTTGNGCCTCCCACTTCACTCTTGTCATCCCTTGGTTATGAATCATCAAACACGTGCAGATGTCAAAGCGAGGTGGCCCAGCCAGGATGCCTGAGAGAGGCAGCGCCTGGAAGGATGGCAGAAGGGGAAAGATCACGTACACATCAGGTTTCTGCTCAGAAAACGCCACAGGAGGGCAGAGGGCCAGGAGAGAAAAGGGGATGTGTATTCGGGGACTGCCGCCGAGTGAACCAGCCTGGCTCTTCTCGGCCACGGCGAACTCTGCAGCCAGACTGAGGACCGGCCTGGGCACTAATTCTACCACTGGAGGGTGACAGGAACAACGGCCACAGGATGGCTCACACGGTTTTACTACAATAAGAATGAAGCCCCTTGTCTTAGACAAGGATAAAGCTGTCGGTGTTTTAGGAAGGGGAAAGAATGACCACAGACAGGTTCATCTATCACATTCCTAAAGGAAGCATCCACTTGGTTGAATGCACACTCTTAACCACATTAACGGGAGAGGAAAAAAAATCCACATGTTCCTTTAAAAATAATTTACAAGGTAGAAATATTCACTTGTAACCGCTCTCCTTATTTAAGAAAGTTTTATGCCCAGAGTAAAACTAAATGGCTCTCCCTGCCACCAGGAGATCTGTCCCACTTCGCTTCCCTTTCCAGGCTGCTCTCCATCTAAGACTTGGGATTCTGAGCACTCTTTCACAATAAACATTTTTAAAATGTTTATTTTATGTCTTAGTGTAAAAATATTCCTGGTTCAAGCTCTTCATTTCCTCAAGCTCTCCTTTTGGCACTCTGCGCCCCATTTCCACATTAACACGCTCCCTAAATCCTCCGTGGAGCTCTGCAGTTGCAGTTACACAAGGTCCAACGCAAGTATTTATATACTTGGATAAGGAGATGTCTCCACAGTGAAAACACAAGACTTGAGCAACGCCAAAGGAAAATTCCTGCTCAAGACAGACATAGTTTCACCTTTAAAAAAAAGCCAAAAGGGCTGCCCGCATTTTGTTGTGAATAATTAAAAATGTAAGTTCAACTAAAATTGAATGCTTATGATGGGTCCTGTCACTTTTGTTAGACTTGTATACATAAACCAAGTATATGGGGGTGTGTATGTGCATGTGAGTATGTGTGTGCACGTGTGGGATACATATAAGGCAGCCTAGTCAACTAGCATAGAAACTGCATGAGTTCTAATCCAGATAGACCTGATCAGAGCCCAGGAAATGGGCCTCTCACAGGCTGTGCGAACCTAACTTCTCTACACCTCATTTTTCTCATCTGAAAAATGGAGTTAGTATAGTTTCTGCTTATTAGGGTTGTTGGCATAATTATATGAGACAACAGTAAGCATTCAATGAAGGGCTGCTGCTATTATTATTAAGATGACATCTGTTATATGTTGGAAAATGTAGACGTAAAAGACAGCTATAAAAAGCACAGATTAACACTAATAAAAGGGATATGCAAATACAGTGCCTCCACATAGAGCAGAAGAGATGGAAAGTTTCACGAGGGCTGCAGTGTACCATAACTGAGCTTTGCACCAATTCCATTCCATGAACCAGACATAAATAATCCTCTTCAATTATTAAAAAAAGCTTAGCTAGTATCATAATAACAGAACAGTTCCTGTTACCTTCTAGTTGTCTCTTCAGTTTTCTCAAATCTTTTATAAGGTCTTCAAACTTGACTTGGGAAGCCAGAAAGAAATCTTGTGGTTCAGGCAGAGGAAAAACACTCTTTTCAGTTCCTGCTTCCTAAAAGACATGGTTAAAAGTACATTATACTTCCCAACTGTCACTTTCAATTGAAATTCCAAAGCATCTTTCATTGGATGTGCAAATAAGAATCAGAGAAACACTCCTCCACTATTCCTCAATTTGGACTGGCTACTCTGAAATGCTTTCGTGTCTTCTACAATATCACTTTGGTCTTGCTGCCACTGAGGTTGGCTCTGGCTCTGGCTCTGGCAGGGCTTTCATTCTATTTTGCCTCATGAATCAAAGAGAAAATTGTCAGGTATGTCCCGATCTTGGACACCCTACTCCCATGGAAAAAGGCACAGGGGGAACACATGAAAGTACTTAAATTTCAAGTCCCTGTTTGAGTTTCAGATGGTAGCAATTAGCCAACTCATCTTTGAGCTGTGCCAACGGGTGTGACTCAGAAGGTTCTGGACAAGACAGCACCGTAATGGAAGAATCACCATCCCTTCTGTTGTTACCTACCTACTGCTACAGCTGAGGGCTCCAGAGGTCTGTGTGACAGCAAACTCTTCCCAGTGTCTCCAAGTTCCAAGACACTCTCCAAGTGTCTGTGTGATAGCAAACTCTTCCCATGTTTCTAAAGATTTTCCAAATGTTGTTTGGCTTCTCTTAGTAGACAATTGCTGAGGGCATGGTTGGCCATAGTTTTGGGCAAGCTCCCCGATTATGCCTACTAGATGATCTAAGCTGGGAAATCACTTGAGGGACACAAGCTTTGGGAACACTGAAAGATAAGCTGGGCCTCAAATACCTCTTCCAGTCCAGCCTGCTGTCTCCCCGAGTTGTTTAACATAAGCTCTGCATCTTACACATATCTCAGGCAGTCTTCATTTCTTCCTCTCTCCGCACAGGCTACTTTGCCAGCTTTCCTTCACATTCCATCTTTCCTACTGCCATTAGGACTCATTCCAAACTCTGAAACTGCTTTATAAGGCACGTTGTGATCTGGCCTCTGTCTACACCCTCAGCCTTCTTCATCTTCCCCTATCTCCATCTCCCTCCCCTAAACGTTCCTAAAGTAACCGAACAGGCCATGCCCTCTTGCGTCTGGACTTTTGTCTATCAGGCAGTCCCTCTCTAACTCTTCTACACGAACTCCTCACGCCTCCTTTGTTCATAGCATTCTTCAGGTCGCAGGGCAGATCTCACTTCCTCAAAGCTCGGCCCTAGCCCCCCCAGCACGTGGGTGTTTCCAAGAGCCCCTGGTGCGTACCGTTATCACAGCACTTAACAACACTCGTTTCAAAATTGCCATGTTAGCTTATGTGTTTCCTCCACTAGACTATAAACATCGTGAAGGCAGGAAGTGTGTCTTATTCTTGGGACAGCATGTGACATCTGGCGTATCAAACTTTCTTCCTTGAGTAGAGCCCATAAAAGGCCATTCTGAAAAGTGTGCACCTTTAGCAAGAGATGCCTACCTTACTGCCCTACTTTCTTGTGGTTTCAGGAATGCTCTTGACCCATCCCCTTCCTTTAAGATCTTTGGCTTCACCTGAGATGCTAAGGAAAGGTGGTTCCCCTCATTTCACTGAAACCTTTTACATGATCAGTGTACTTTCCCCCATCTCCCTCTAATTATTTTACTACTTTGGAAACAATGGAAGCTGTACCATAGTCTGAGGGCCAAGATGGAACACCATCTAAGATGCTCGCCACAGATCCCATGGCAATCTACCCTGGAAGAACTCCTACTCTTTTTCAAAACTTTATCAGATTCAGTCTTGGCTTCAATTTTCTTTCTTTTTCTTTCTTTCTTTCTTTCTTTCTTTCTTTCTTTCTTTCCTTTCTTTCTTTCTTTCTTTCTTTCTTTCTTTCTTTCTTTCTGTCAGAAAATGAGAAAGTGCTGCTGAGCAAATGAGCCTAGTAGCAGCTCTTGAGAGAGCTGCTCAATTAGAGTTCAAAAGACATGGCTCTAGCTGGGTTTCTGTAAACTTTGCAGACTTAGACCAAAACCCAGCATGTGTGGAAGGAGGCTTGGAGCAGGAGTCACCTTTCTTCAGCTAATTGCTCATCACAACTAACCACAAAAATCATCACTTATGCTCCTACAGGGAGGGGAGAGCTTAATAAATCACATAATTCTATACTCTTGCTGAGTGAAATGAATTTTTGCAAGGTGAAGATGGGAGAGCAGCACATAAATGTTGACTTCTGATTTTTCCCCAACTGGGCCATCCCTGGTTTGAAACTATTCTTACTGTGAGATTTTCCTTGGTGAAGTTGATTCTACTGCCTTCAGCTCTCTTTGAGAGTCACATGTTGTTGGTAAATTTCAGCCCTCTGACACAATGCATCAGACTTGGTTGAGGCAGGCACTACAAGGTACATCTGCTTATGTTAACCCTAGATTAGAAATGTGACCTCTCGAGATTCTTCAGGATAAATCTTCTGTCACACTGGTACCTGCTGTCAGAACTTTGAGTGTCTACATCACCTGAAGCTTCGACATGCCTGCCCCACTCTACTAGAAAAAAGCTCTCACCTCTTTCCTCCTAGTTATCTACAGATGTCATTCATTGCACTCTTGGAGATATTTACAATAGATTCAACCTAGTAAGTCTTTGTCAAACACCTAAATTACAGATGCCAAAGAACAGACAATGATGAGTTCAGGACCCCAAGGAGCAATGCCAAGCTAACAGGTAATTGCTCACTGATATCTACATGCAAGGCAGAATAAGTCATGTCATGACAGAGGTTCAACCCAAGTGCTCCAGGGCTTCTAAGGAGCACAAGATGAGGAAGTAAACAAAGACTTCATGGAAGAAGGGCTATGTACAATCATGCTACCTTTTGTTTTATCTTTTTTCCCCTTTTTTAAAAGTGGCTCAGGCTCATTATATCTAATTGAAAGACAGAAGAGGGCGCCTGGGTGGCTCAGTGGGTTGGGGCCTCTGCTTTCGGCTCAGGTCATGATCTCAGGGTCCTGGGATCGAGGCCCATATCAGGCTCCCTGCTCAGCGGGGAGCCTGCTTCCCCCCCTCTCTCTCTGCCTGCCTCTCTGCCTCCTTGTGATCTCTCTCCCTCTGTGAAATAAATAAATAAAATCTTAAAAAAAAAAAAAAGACAGAAGAAAGTGAAAATCTCTTCCATTCCTACCACCCAGAGATAATCAAACATTTTTACATATATCTGATATTCCAAGTTTTTCTGCATGTTTATGTATATTTATGTTTATATATTTGAAATTATATATTATTTTAAACATGTTTGTAATATAAAAGCAGCTCAAGAGTATTTTTCAATGTTGTTAAATTTTCTCCTATATACTTTCCATGGCAGTGTATTATTCCATGTCAGAACTCTAGCATAATTCACTTGACCTTGGTCTCTACCTTTGGACATCTACCAAAAATTTTGCTATACTTTGTTATTACAAGCGATTTTAAGGAAAATAGTGATACATGTCCTTATTTATTTCCTTAGGATAAAAGTTCCTAGAAAGATTATACATATTCCTAGGGGTTCTGATCTAGAAAGGTCAAAGTCTTGCTAACCCATACGGCACATTTGCATGAATGAGGAAAGGGTGTCCTCTATAAATAGGCACAGCACCCTGGGGAGGCAGCTTGACAAGCACATGACACCTGCATGTGAATTTTTTTGAAGGTGTCCTTTATAGGACATAATTTGGTGAGTTAAGGGCAGTCAAGATATGAGCCCCATTATACCTAGAGATCTTAAACAGAGAATAGCTCAGTTAGCCATTCATGATAGTTCTGAGAAAGGTTTGATCCATTTACACTGCCAGCTCTATATACCTAGTTGGCAATTTATGCCTCCTATTTTCGTTGTTGTTGCTGCTGTCATTGCTGTTGTTTTCATAAATTACCTGCAGTCTCTTGTGCCACTTTTTTTTTTTTTTAATGAAAGGAGACCAGTTGTCCCTTCCATGTTGATTCTGAAAAGTATGTTGTCTATTACGTTGTAAATATATATATTGCTACTGGGAGCTTTTTCCCAAAAGGACTTTTAATTTATTATTTTAAGAGAATATTAATAACAAAACAAAAGATCTATAATAAGGCTAGTGACAAGGATAGGTCCAGTTAGAGAGAACATCAGATGTAAAAACACATCAGTGACAAAACCATAGGGTGTGATTGAAAAACACAGGGTCTTGAGTTAGATCACAGTGTGTGTGTAGGGGGAAGGTCATAAAAGCATGGTTGTAAAAGACTGGAATTAAATTGGGTAGAGTTTTAACTCATTTTTTGAAAATGGGGAGCCATTTCTGTTTTTACACAAAAAAAGTGATACAATATGACCAGAACTATAAAAACTGGTGGGGCCTCAGGTGTGGGGTGGACTGGAGCGGGAGTGATGGATGAGAGGTGGGGAGACCAGCTGGGAGGCAACAGGAATACTCCAGGTGAGTTACCTTAAAGCCTGGGTAAGTGGGGGCACAGGGATGAAAAACAGGGAAGAAACATGAGAAACAATTTAGTTGAAGGTTAGAGAGGAACCAGAGAGGAGCACAAGCTTCATGCCTGAATGACCGAAATGATAATGTCCTCGGCAGAAACAAGAGAAGTTTGAGGTGGGGAATGGGAGATGATTCATTGCAGATACACTGAGAAAGGTTAGATGAGGAGGGGAGGAGACAAAATGGTAGACTTCATCAATGTTTCGCTTGTCTTCTGGAGGGAATCATAGGCCTTTGGAAAACAAGGCCCTGGAATCTTTACTTTTCTTCCCTTGGTGCCCAGGAAAAACCCTGCTCACATGGACAGCAAAGCAGGAGTCCTGACAACAGTTTCCTGAGACTCTTCCCCTTCATACTGATTGCTAGATTTCCCAACACCTTACAACAGTACCTCTTTCTTCACAAAGTTAGGACTCCTTGTTCTCAATTTAATGAGAAGGAATATAACATAGGAAATTGTGCTCAGGTGGATTCCCACCAAAATTTTTATTTTTCATTGCACGTGTAATCAAAGCAGAGAGGATGGATTTCAAATTCCACTTCTTCAACTTGTTCACAGATGAACACTACTGATAAGGTATTGGGTATTACTGCCTCTTAATTTCCTAAAATTTGGTCGGGAGCCCAGAACTCGTTTCAGATACAACCAATTACTGAATGGATATAGATTTCATGGAGACACTCACGATCCAGTCAGAAGGCCCAGATAACCAGGGGTCTCTCTAAAACTGCATTATATAGCAGATTAAGAAGCAGTAGACTGAGAGGCAATGAATAATGCTTCTCTTTCCACGAGTCAACTAAACTTTCTTGGCTTCAGCGTTCCCATCTGTAAACCAAGGAGGCTGGAGAGCTCTCAGATTCTATGTTGGACTTGAAATCCATCCATCCATCCATCATCCAATTTCTGAATGCCAACAATGTGTAAGAGTTGAAATCCCATTAGTGCAGTTTTCCACATAATGCCATTTCTTACCTGATCATAGTAACGCAGGTAATATTTCACAACATAGTCCACCAGATTAATCCCGTTATCCTAGGTTTAAAAAAGAAGCTTAAGTGAAAATCACATGAGATTGCCATATTATATAGTTGAGTACTGAAATCTCAGTTTGTGACCCTAATACTTTTAATTTGTGATACCTGGTCCTGATTCTGTTTGTGACTGACAGGATCTTCCTCTCTCCTCTTTGTCCCATCTTTTTTTTTTTTTTTTTTTTAATGGCATCTATACAAAGAAGTGACACTCCGCTGTTCTTTGTGGGGGAAAAAACCAAACAGATAATCCACAAGACCTCTGAGGTAATGGCTAAAACAAACAAACAAATACACACACTGTCTCATTATTTTCTGGCAGAAAGCCAAGACAGGAGGGAGTGGGGGAGTGCCAAAGGGAACCAGGGACTAGAACAGAAAACCATCCCTCCCTTCCCACTTTTCAAAAAATGTGTGTTCTTAATGGCGTGAAAAACAATCAGGACAGCTTAAAAGGAACGCCATGCCACTTTATGACCCTAGGAGGCCAGGGGCAAGCAGGCCCTCCCACAAGGCAGCCTTTGTGTCTTGTTCACATGGGTCTAATTCTAATTTGCCTGTGTGTTTCCCCTCCCTTCACTCCCCCTGCTCCCCCTGGGACGCCTAGATATGGGCTGGTTGTTTCTAAAGAGAGAACTCTGCAGGGGTGTGGAGCCAAATGATAATCAGGCTCAGAGAGTTTGACAGTAGACCCCCAGCCCAATTGTTGTGGGCAGAAGAATAACTCAAATGCTCAGCTCAACTGGTCATTCAACATTGCTCCTGACTCAAGAATGAGTAAATTACAAGAAGCCAACTCTAAATTCAAACAGATTCAAGACTTGTGCCCTGACTGATACTGTGTGCTATCTGTTTTCTTCCCTCGTTACAGTTCAACATGCAACTGTGTTCTTTTAGAGCAAACCAATATTGGGGATTTTGTCATCTCAGTAAGATCAAACATGAAAAACCTATCTTTATTCAAAAGTCAAAAGAAAGGAAAGAAAAAAATGTATTGTTAGAGGGAGAAAGGAGATGAATGGAGCAACCAAGAATTTTTTTTTAAAGTACAGTTATAGAAGGAATATATATGGCAAATCATGGAATCTAGTTATGAAAAATAAATACCCGACTTTTGACGTCCTTGAGTTTGGGCAGAATTTCTAAGCTATATCCATCTGCTTGTCCCCGAGTCCTATTTCCTCCATTCATATAATTTCCAAAAGCCAGAATGAGAGCTAAAATATCCTTCACACTCTTCATGTGCAGCAAGCCCTGTGATGGCAAACACCGATTATTAGGGAGCTGAACTTCAAAGGCACCTATGTTCATTCAACAACAAATATTTACTGAGTACCCATCAGGCTGTTTGGTGGCATGGTGCCAACTGGCTTGGCAGCTGGTGAAATGGAAAATACATTTTATTAAGACATTTAAGAGTCTGAAAAAATATATTAATCAGTCATCGTTTTCTAGCCTTTCAATGAATTATGAACTGTGCCTGTCTAAATATTGTGGATTAAATATTGGTATATTTTTTACTCTAGCCAGTTTTATTTTTTAAATATTTATTTTAAAATATTTGTGAATTGCCAAAAGAGTTGCTATAGTCAGACTTTACATTTGGTGACTTCTAAGCAGAAAGGGTTAGTTTAATATCATTTGAGGATCTATTTTTGGACAAAGTATGTATATAAACAGTACGGTTAAATGCAGGATAGGTTTAAGAGCAAATCTGTTCTTCTTTATCCCTGAGTATACTTCTCAGAGGTGAACTACGATAATGTATTTCAGGGCCATAGTCTATGTTTATTAAGTAGTTGCTGATATGTCTATTACCTTTGACAATTTGAATCTGCTTAGGGTTTTCTTTACCTCCTTGTCCCACTTATTTTCCCCTTTTTTTTCCCTCATAGTGCAAATTTTTATTTTTATTTTTATTTATTTTTTGAATTTCTGAATATTTATTGAGTACCTGCTATATACCAGGCAAAGGTACAGAAACAAACTGTCCAGAGTTACTTTTAACTGCTTCAGCAATGCCTGAGTCCTCATCATTAAAAAAAACCCATTGTGCTGATTTAGTATCCATTCAGTCTTTGGTTAATCTTCATGTACAGTTTCCTCAAGTGTACTTCCAAATCTTGCATAATGCTGTAGACCATTAAATATTCCAGAGGCTGTCTGTAAGACTAGAGGAATCATCATTGCTTTTATCTCTGTTTGAAAAAGTAGCAGCCAGTAAAGTAAAACCCTTCCTTTTAGTGGCAGTGGGACAGTATGATACTCGACTACAAGGCGTCCATTTTTAGGAAAAGCCAAACCACAGGGATATAATATACCACGTACTACGCCAATCAGTGAACTTCTCAGAACACAATTTTCCTGGCTTATATTGACCAAATACAAAGCATCCGTTACAAGGAGCTTTTAAGGGACCACAGTAGACAAAAACGGAAGTGTAGTCAGTGATGCCTATGTCTTCAAAGCATCATGTTTAACCTTGAAGCAGTGTCTGAAAATGATGTTGGCCATTATTCCAGAGAAACTAGCTGCTGTTCCAAAGAACACTGTGCCATATATATTTAAAGTCTTTTCTTTTCTAAGATACTCAGATTTTTTCTAGGATTTCAATGACCATTGGTCTTCTGAGTTTTGCATCTCTTAGAGGAAGACTGGGCTGGCCATGCGTGTATGTTGCCGTTCTGATGCCCTCAGGCGCTTCCCCAGCTCTCGCCGGCACCACAACTGCATCCTTCAGGTCTCATAGCGCAAATATTTAAAATTGATACTTTCCCCTCCCTTCTCCAGTCTTAGTTGACTTTATTTTCTTTTATTTTAGGGTAAAGAAAGAAAGGCAAATGCAGCTCTAGGCCAACCTCTCTTCCTGCCTTTTTGGGTGTTATTAGAGGGTGCACATTATACCTGGGAAGTATTTATACTTTCTTATTGAAACCTTTTATATTTTGGAAGGAAGAGAATCATGCTTTCAGGTAAGAATTAAACACTACAGTATGTACAGAGGATTATCATGGTCTTAAGGACGTGGGTCACAGTGAGAAAAAACAAGCATTAAAATTTACAAGGAATACCAGTGTGGTAAAGCCAACAAAAATGTACTTGCCTGCCACCCATTATCATAATCATTTATTTCACTTATCAAATCCCTAGAATCTTTACTTCACTACATAGACACCTTTCAGATGATCAGGTGCATGGGTCTAATGCAAAATCTCTTGCAACCCAGCCAGCTGAGTAGCAGACAAATGACTCTAGTTAGATTGGTTTTAAGTGGCCAGTATGTACCGTAGAAGGTGTCTGGAATATCTACGAAGACATCGAGAGAAGTGTCATTTTTTCCTCTTTCTCCTCATCAGTCTGCATCTGACTTTCTCTCTCTCTCTTCCTCACTCATTCACCTGCACTCACACACATACTCACGCTTAGGATATCATCACAGCTCTACTTAAAAAAATATACAAGCGTAAGTCCAAAGGTTTTCTACAAAGGGACTCTAGTTGATTCTCCCACTCCCTACTTTCTCTTTTACCCTCAATAAGGGCAAAACTAGTCTCTTAAGTTAGACAGCAAACATACCTTAGAAGCTCTTGTGACGATCTCTACCTTTCGGTGCAAAGAGGTGATACTCTCCGAAAAGACAGATCTGAAGATTATGCACTGGGCCCGTTCAGCAAAATTTGGGATCTGGGCTAACTCATGTAAAAACCTGAAGAAATGAATAATGAATCATCTAGCTTCATATACAATCACAAAGAAAAAAAAAGATAGCTGAAAAAGATCCCCCACGAGAGCATTCCTCGATATCAATTTAATTGATATCAATTATAGCTGATATAATTGATATAAATGATATCAATTATAAAATGTATCCCACAGCACACTTAAGGAACTCTAAGGGTCTGTGTTCTATTATTGACAAGAAAGCCATTTTTTAAATCGGTTTCTATGATGGAGTATAAATGTATTACTTTAGAAACAGGAAGTGCGGCTATACTGAACTATAATGAGTTATCGGCTGCTATATAGATAGGAGATTAAACCCAAATAAAAAGCATTACTTTTAGTGTATGAAAATAAATACATAATGAACTCCCTTTATCATGTAGCATTCTCTAAGGGTCTATTACACACAGGCAAAATCGAGTGAAGGCTGGAGGCAAATGTCTGTTAGAAAAATGACAAAATGTCTCTACCTGGAGTGAGATGACTACTATTTCTTGCTCACTGGATTAGACCATAGTCTATAGAGGCCCTATTCTACAGGTATTTGTTTACTTTCCCACATCAGCTTACCTAGGATGACAGAGTTCACAGCTCAGTTCGAGGAACAAAGCAGGTACTCATTAAGTGGACATCAATCTTAAAAACTATGGTAAGACAGATTTTTAAAGCTAAAGTTGAGTACTAACCTACACACAGAAGCTCACTGTCTGAGCAGCTGGGCATTGGTGCCCTTTGCAAAATTAAGTTGGAAGAGCTACCTACTCCCCAGGCCAACCACCAGAAGAGGGGGCATAAACTAAAATGGGCAGAAAGAGCTGGGCATGAGTTCAGGGAAGGAGAGAATCCACTAGCAGCTATTAAATTCATTCTGGGACTGAAATGATGATTACCTGATATTTCTGAAAGTCTTGGTCAGTGCATAACATCATTACTTTGATATTTTGCAACCTCTCACCAAGAATGTTTTCCATAGGAGCAACACTGAACCCTTCTTCTTTTCATACTCAAAGACGTTTCCTTAGCTCATACTCTGTGCCTCTTTTACTTGCTTTTTTAAGGGAGGCTTGGGTTCTAATAAGATTCTAATTATCAGCTTTTTAAAAAAAAATTTATACTATATCCAGGATCGAGGTCATCATCTTTTTTCCTTTCTTCCCTCTTTCCCCTGCTCCCTTTTTTAAAAGTAAGCACTATGCCCAATGTAGGGCTTGAACTCAAGAACCTGAGATCAAGAGTCGCCTGCTCTACTGACTGAGCCAGCCAGGTGCCCCTTCTTCTTCTTCTTCTTCTTTTTCATGAACTGAGATGAAGCAAGGAATGCCCATAAAAGTAAAAATATCTTTGTTTTAAAGTTCTGTAACTCTGATTATTATGAAAACCATGTGATAGGATATAAATGTGGAAACCCATAGGACGAGATGAAAAATTATACTTCAAATGTAAATTGCTTCTTACAGATTAGTATTAAACCAATGATTCATTTGGGACCAAAATCAGGGGTATCACAGGGTTTCACAAATGTAAGTAGTGAAAAGCCTGTGGGACTGGCGGCATCGGGTCCTGAGGGGTGTGTTGGGAAGTTGCACTTATTCAGATAATGCTAAGAGCTACCTCAAGGGTCATGCCCTGCCTTTCTCCTCTTCCAGCAGTGACCACCAGATACTCTTCCCCAAGTAGGACCGAGATCTGCAGAGTATGTACACTTTTCAGTTTAAATAAACACAGTGAGTAAAGTGTTTATGGAAATCACGTGAGAGAAGATACAGATCGACACCCCAGCTCACCAGCAAGGACACAGGTGAAAAAGATGAAATGCTGGATGAACAATTAAATATAACTAGTCTCAAGAAAAGGGGGTTTAGGGCCAATATAAGGAGACATGGCCATGGGCTCACTGACTTAATGTAACCTGGGAAGGAGTAAAAAAGAACCACATGGTTCTCCTAGGATCAAGCTTGACTGGGATTAGGAATTGAACTAGGAGGTTTCTCAGAGAACCTGAAAGATCCAGAGTTCTGGGCCCATGAAGATGGGTCTGAAACCCATATCCAGAGTTAGAGGAGGAAGGGAAGTTCCAGAATTTTACATTACTTTTGGATAGAACTGTAGGGAAAGTGTCACCAGAAATTTATACCAGAGAGTCAGTCACCAAGAATGTATTAAACATTTACGGTGTGTCAGGTGCCACGCTAAGACCTGAAAACAGGATATAACTTATACACAATTCCTCCTTGATAATCTGAAAAACAAATCACAGATTACCACAGAGTGTGGTGAGTATTATCATTGATGGGACCTACAAAAGCCACCTGCAGGCTTCCAAGTCAGAGTCCTAGACGGACCCTGTCAGCCAAGGTTCCTTGGAGCCCTCTGGTGCTGGTGCAGGGCTCACGGGGAGCAACTGTCCGCGGGGAGCCCAGACAGGATGAATGGTGTTTGTGGAGGAAGATAACTAGAACTCAGATGCTAAAATGGGGCTTTGTGTTCGAAAATCAAGAGTTTCAACTTTTCCCGAATGAACCAAGAGTTTTAAACAGAGAAGTAAGTGATACTTTGGGCCTTTTGCTTTAAAAAGCACCATGGCAGGGGCTTGGCTGATGAGTGGGAGGGGGCAGTGGAGTTGAGGCTGGAAGACCTTCTAGACCGCAGCTGTGGTGTTCTAAGAGGGCAGGCCAGGGGTGAGTGGGGAGGGGCCAGCACTCAAGAGAGCTACTCCGTGGCAAGAACCAGAGTAACTAGTCCCAAGGAATGCTGAGAAGCGTCCGGGATGACTTGCAGGTTTTGGGCTTAGACATCTGGATGAATGTGAAGATAAGATTTACTGGAGACATACATTTAGAAAAACTATGATTTCACGTTACTTTTTGTCTCAAAATAGCCAGGCAAAGACTTGAGGGAGAGCACCATAGCTCCTTTCCTGTTTATCCGGAAGAGTAGCTGAGGTATAAAAGTAACCTCAAAGGCTGGGAGGCAAGTGTCTGATAAGTATCGGGTCCCCCAGCGGCGCTTTCTACTCTCCCCATGGGGCAGGGTAAGAACTCTATTACAAAGCCCCAAGTATGGGGTCTTGGACATGGAGCCTTAGTACTTATGAATACATAGAGATTGATTTCCTTTTGGACTAGTCTAACTTCATACCCTTGGGCCAGTTATAAAGAAGACACAAGCACAAAGAAGCCACAAACTGGGGATCTTCCCGTTCTTCCCCAGGGTAGGCTTATGTTCCCAGAAAGGGCTGCCACTGCAGTCTGTCTTTAGTAGAGAAGCTCGGCACGAGATGTGTGAGTTCCCCATCTGCGGCGCTGACTCAGCTGACCGGTGGAGTGATGCAACATGGCCCATGGTCTTAAGGGACTAACATTTAGGTTATCATCCCCTAAACCCGCACACAGTACCATCTCAGGTGTGTGTGAACAAGGGCTATGTGCCCGGCACAATGTATACCGTTCTTCCACAAGGAGTAAGCTAACAGTCTTGTTTCACCAAGTCACTGTTTTCTTCCTGAGGTAACTGGGGACCCTAGGGGAGCACCCCTATAGGCTGTACCTATTGTCCTCAATCTAGGCCACAAAAAGCAGGGGTTTGGCCTAATCAAACCTGATAGAGCCTCCCCTCCCCTCACCACCATCCCAAGGCAGAATGCAAAGAGTTGAGGGCCATGCTTGGAGGGAGCGGCTCTCAGACCGCCCGGGCTGGAGCAGATGACACCTCTGTGGGAAATGGCATTCTCAGTCTGGCACTGGGCTGCAAGAAAGCCGATGAGGTGAGTGATGAGACCACCTTCTCCATGCTATGATTTATAGGACTGGGCATCACAGGGATCTTAGGAAATCACAATGTTGAAACTACAAATGATTCATATTTTCCAGTATGTAAAACATGCTTATAGTCAACTCACTTGGAGCTGATGGCAAGTAAGTTGCCAGGAAATTGGACTCTGGCTAAACTCAAACAAATGCTGCACTATGCAGGAGGTCAAGAGCAAAGGTGAAATTCACTCGGGCTTGAAGCCCCAACCTCTGTGCAACTGAGCCTGAGCACATCACCTCACCAGGACAACACGACAGTCCTCTTACCTGTCAGTGATAGCTCAGCATCTTTGGGGAGCCATTGCCATGACTATTTACAAACTTGGAAAATGCTCTCTGATCCAGAATATCACTAGAGAAAGCAGGAATCGTAAGTTTATCCGTTAATTACCTGCCACCGCTATTCTGTGTCCTGGCAATTAATCTTCAAAAATAATGCTACAAAGACATTAACCCAAAAGGAAAAGGGGAACGCTTCCCATAGCAGAAACCCACTCTTTGTTTCACTGGGTCAGCTACTCCCAGAGCATGGAGCGGGAGTTGGCAAATTATAGCCCACAGGCCAAATTCAGTTCATCACTTGCTTTTGTGTGGCCCACCAACTAAGAATGGCTTTTATATTTTTAAATGCATGAAAAAGAATCGAGAAGGAAAACATTTTATGATGTCTACGCAAATAATATAACATTCAAATTTCAGTGTCCCTAAGCAAAATTCTACTGATCAGTCATGCCCATTTGTTTACATATTGTCTATTGTTTAAGTACTTCCAACAAAGCTTAAAATACTCAGTGATGGTTTACATGAAAAGTATGTGACTCTGGGCTGAGAGATCATTGCTCAGCGTAATGTGGTTGGTGCTGCCCAAATGCTTGACATGTCCTATTGTCCCTGTTAAGGACTGAGTATTTATGTTCCCCCGAAATTTATATGTTGCTATCCTAACCCCCAATGTGATGGTTTAAGGAGGCAGAGCCTTTGGGAAGCGCTTAAGTCATGAGTGTTGAGCCCTTATGGGTGAAATTAGTACCCTTAGGAGAAGAGACACAAGAGCTTGCTTCCTTTTCTTTGCTTTCTGCCATATGAAGATACCGAGAGAATTTGGCAGTCTGCCTGGAAGAGGGTTCGTACCAAAGCCCAACTAGAAAGGCACCCCAGTCTCAGACTTCCGAGCTCCAGAACTGTAAGAAATAAATTTCTGCTGTTTCTAAGTCACCCAGCTTAGGCTACTTTGTTACAGCAGCCCAAGCTGACTAAGACAGACTTCAAAAACATCCTGTGGCCCTGTCAGTGTCTAAATAACCCATTATGAATCACTTCACGTTCAGTCATTAGCACCTTAGTGGGAATTAATTTATTATTAGGAAACATGACCTGGGAGTGGACCACAGGACTGGTCAGGGGCAGGAACTGGTAGGGAGAGTAGCTCAGATTGATGGGCCAGAAGGGCAGCAGAATCCCCTTTGCGCTGATTCACAAGATTCTTAGGCTTCATGAACTCACTTGAGGCAGGGTGGGGGTGGGGTAGAGAGTGGTTCCTGGCTTCTGTTCCGTGTGAGAACAATTCATCTAAGGTTCCCAAAATGATCACGAAGGCTTGCCAGTAACTGAGTAAACTTAGAAATCCCCCACCCAGTCATTCTGTCCAGGCAATCCAAGGGGGGAATGGGGTGTTCTAGTGGACCCAAGGACAAGCAATGGAAGTTTCAATACCAGCCACAGAACCTAAGATGTCCCTAGGGCTCACTTTGTTGCCCTAAACCTGACTTAAGTTTCTGCTGTGTTTTCTCTCCCTTGCCTCATCTTCAGGCTGAGGGGAATGGACTGAATTGGATGTGAATGAAGCATTCAAGGGGGCGACTGGCAAAGGATCCCTCTGTCCACTCTGGACCTGTTCCACATCCTCACTCCTGGGCCATGAAAATGTAGGTGGGGTCCAGGGGCTGCAGAGTGCCATACGCTTATCTGTGGTGTGCAGACCACAAGAGCCCAGCCAAGGCAAGAACCACTTGGTTCCTCGTCAGAGGTCTAGGCTTTCTTTTTTTTTTTTCTTTTTTTTTTTTTTAGAGGTCTAGGCTTTCAAAGGCTGTGGCTCAACAGCCCAAACAAAAAACAACTCTAGATGGCGAATAGAGAGAAAAATGAACAGAAGTGAAGAGGGTGAAAAGGACACCTGTCAATTGGGCAGAGCAGGTGGAGGGATTTAAGGGAAACCTGGCACGTTCAGGCTACGATTACTGGATACAACATTTAGGAAACCCAATTTGAATTCTGTGAGTCGGCCATCATCTTTTTAACTGCATCAGCAGAACCTTAAACAGAGCAATGACTTCTTCCTTCCTCAGTTACCCTTTTGGCCAGAATGTTTAGTCTAGGAGGAATTAACAAGCTGCTAGAACGAGAAAGGGGAGTCACGAAGGGTGGGGAGAGGGGTTGAGACATTAGCTCCAGCCCCACAAATCCCCCGGCTGCTTTTCCTGGCAGTCAGATCATTCTGCTGTGTGCAGTGGGTCACAGGGATGATGGCCCTATGACTGCTCCGTGCAGTTTAGGCGCAATTACTCAGAGCAGGGAGACAGGGGCATAGAGATCGCACTTGTCCTTTGGGCCTAATGGAAAAGAGTTCAAGTGTCCTTACTGCTCAGGTTTATCCAGCAACTTCAATTCTTCTTCTTTGGATGTCTCGTAATACTTCCTTATTTTAACCAGTTCATCCTCTTGGGCTCTCTGGGTTGAAACAGGAATCAAACAAAGCACACAAAAAATGAACAATGAGAATTGGTCTAAAGCAATGTGTCTCCAAGTGTGGTCTCTGGACCAGCAGCATTGGCATCACCCACCTGTTTCTAGTTAGAAATGCAAATGATTGGCCCTCTCCCCGTCCTAAGAAGATGGTAGGGATGGGCAGCAAGCCCCCCAGGTGATTCTGATGCACGCTAACACTGGAGAATCACTGGCCAAAGCCAACGGTCATAACAAGACACTGCGGGGATGGGGGGGGCAGAAATATGCCTGGGTGGCTCAGTTGGTTAAACGGCTGCCTTCGGCTCAGGTCATGATCCCAGGGTCCTGGGATCAAGTCCCACATCGGGCTCCTTGCTCAGCGGTGAGCCTGCTTCTCTCTCTGCCTCTGCCTGCCACTCTGCCAGCTTGTGCTCGCTCTCTCTCTCTCTCTCTCTCTGATAAATAAATAAAATCTTTAAAAAAAGAGACTGCAGGGGGATCTGGAAGTCAGGACGCTGGACTGCCACCTTTGAATCCCCTGTCTCTTCCTGTGTAAGCAGGTTATCAGTCAGTTGTTCTTAGCATTTGTTTCCCGACCCTTAGAACAGCCCTCCTAACTTAAATATGCTCCTGACTTTTCCATTTCTAGTCCCCACCTTCTCTTTTTCTGAATTTTGCAAACACCCATCTGTATTGCTTCTGTTGGCATGTAGTTACGTTATTTTCTCAATCTATCAAGCACTGGCGACTGCAGGCAGCTCTCCTCTGCTGTGAGCTAACGAGGACTGCCCATGAGCATAGTCCTGAGCTCACCGTAACAACGAAAATCATCTAGAAGGCACTTTGCCTTTTTACAGAGTCCTTCAATATCTATTATTGTATCTTTGCTTTTCGGATGATTCTACCAAGCCTCAAGCTGTGTGCTGGATGAAGAGCCTAACTCAGAGTCTCTCTTTCCCCCTTAACACCATTCTGCCCCCCCAGGTACTCCACAAATGCAATATTAGTTCCCAGTGGCCTGGTATTCATGCACCTTCCTGTCTATTAACAAAAGCCCTACTGATGGAACGTGAGAAGTTCCCACCCAGTTATACTAAACAGCTCCTGATAGATACAAAGGATGTGAAAATGTGTAGGGAACTGGCAATCCCACGAGGCTGGATTAGAGCACTCTGGAAATTTTCTATAAGAGACTTTAGGTTCCAGGAGACAAAACATTGAAATGAATCTTTTTTTTTTTTTTTAAACAAGTGACTGGGGAATACTATAGAACTCCAGGCAGCACCCGCCCCCAACCTCCCAGGAAATACCACTACTTCAATAAAGAGAATCTGGTTCACTCTGTTTTCAAATCCTAACAGAGTCAGTGAATCAAAAATGTTAACAACCATGGGAATTCTAACTCTCCTATGTGATCCTCTCAAGAGAGCCTGCCAATTCTGCTGGTTATTCCACATATAACCTAAATTTAAAGACCACATGTGTGTCCAGTGCTGTGTATTTTCAAATATATTTTCATTGCTACCTTTATCAAATTCTGTTTTAATACAAACATCAGATAGAGCCATTTAAAATCCCCATTGACCTGATGATCAAACAGGCTTAAGGAATTTAACTGGCCCAAAGTCACTCAGAGTCAATAGTAGAGTGGGACTTCAAATCTAAAATTGTCTGACTGGAAATCCAAAGGACACACCCACCATCTTATACTACTTCCTACATTCAATGTCCTTAGCTCATCTGATCTGAAAGGGATCATCCAAGGTGGTATTAGTATTCCCATTCCTCAGAGGAAGACACTGGTGTGCCCCAATAGTAAGACAGTAGCTTAGCTGTGCTCGCTCTGACAGGAAGCCACAGGGCTGGGTTCCATGGCCTAGAAGGGGTGTCCACCTTGAACCACCTCCCATGCAGGTGTGCAAAGAGATCTGCTAACCCAGATACCACAGTGGGGTTGGAACCCAGTGCTTTGCTCACATCTGCTCTCATCTGAGCGTACGTTTATAGAAGTTATGCCTCAGTCTCTCCCGTGCTATGTCAAAATCGTCACGACCAAAGAACATGCATGGCTTAGTGATTTGGGCAGTGGGGGGGGGGGCAGAAGGAGTCACATATAACCATTTTTTAGACTTTAACATTTTTTTAATTAGTGAAGATATGAATATCTAAAAACTCTGCCTCTGTATGTCTTTGATACTCACATTTTCATATAAGGCTGCCAGGGTCTCCAGATCAACCACAGAGTCATCCACATTGAAAATGGCTGCCAAGCACCCAAAAAGAGAGAGGAGATAAAAGAGAAGAGGCTTGATTAGACTCCCCCACATTGATGAGCTAGCCACACTCCACGTCTAGCTTTCAGGCAATATAACACTGCACTTCCTTACACAAGTTTTGTCTTTCTTTCCTTTCTCCCTTTCTTTCTTTCCTTTTGCGCCAGGGGGGCTCCGATGAAAGAAACCAAAATGGTTCCTATCACTGGCCTGAGCCTTGGCCGTGCCTGGTTTAATTCCTCAAGCTCTGTGTCCTCTCTGCAGTTTAATTTAGGCTCCACAGGAGAAGTGTTTGTGCTTTAAAACTAAATCAGTTTGTAGGTTTGAAGCACAATTTTAAATCTTTCTTCCCGGCTGGTAATTGAAGAGATTTAGTACCTAATGCACCAGAATTGACTCTTGCCCATTACCAGGAAGAGAGAAAAAAAGACAACGTTGGCAAATTAAATGAATTCAGGCATGTGATTTTAGGCACCTTTCCATGGCCACTGCAAACATCTTGTTTGGATTAAAAAGACAAGAAAAAGCAATAATTGCATCAATGGCAAATTAAGATTATGGAAACCTCCCACGAGTTAGTCTTAAGGCAAGTTCTCATCCCCATGGTTTTATTAGGATTCTACTCGTTGTTCTGTATCTTTAAGTCATTTAGCTGTTCACTAATACGATTATGATTTCACCTAGGGAGATTCCTTCCCATATATACTGGGATACAAACATTGAGATTGTAAAGCCTTAATGGATTTGGCAATCAAAGTGTTTGAAATAGGCAGCTCCACATCTTTAAATAATTATTCAAAACTAATAAGGTTTGTTCTCTCAACCCTACCTCCCTTCTCTGACTTTACATTGTGAAATTAACCAGCACGCTAGTAAATTTTCTCTGTGGCAGGCTAATTAATTTTATTAAACCAACCAGTGATATTTAGAATGCCTTAAAATTTTGCTCGTCAACCATTATTCTGTTCATTGGCATTACACCATGGTTTTTTGGAAAAGGTAGGGATCAAGGTAAAGGGCAGGTTCCTTTCAAACTGTTTTGTGCCTTCTGTAGCTGAATCATACGAACCCCTTCACACAATTTTAACAAAGTTAATTAACTGAGCTAAGATCATGTAACTTCACAGAACACCGAGAAATGTACTTAAAATTCCTTCACAGGCCACCTTCTCTAACTTAGGGTTAATCAGCAAGCTATTCTTAGATATGGGAGTGGGGAAAGAAGAGTTTAACGTGCCAGTGACAAAGTCGGCTCAGATGCCACTAAGACAAGGGAAAATCACACTTCTAAAAAGCCCAACCTGAAACCACAAAACAAAAATGTAGTTCAAGGAAAAAATGAAAGAATTCACCCTCTGAGGATAGTTATTTTGTGTGTGGCAATCATATGAATTCACAAATTTATTAGAAAGACCATAAATTTCTACATGGCTGGTGCTTTTAAAAAAACAAAACAAAACAGGGACAATGACTCGTTTACGTCAACTCCAATATTCCCCTACAAAAATTGACCAACAGGAATGCAACAAGAAAAGGTAACGTTCTACAAACAGTTATTTAGACAAGTTCTCTTCTAAACTAACCCTATGTTGTAAGGTTCTCTATATGAACTGCAAGCTTAGATGTAACCAAGTGATCTTAACTAACGAGAAAGAGGATGACCTGTGGGTTGTGTTTTTGGTGAGTAAATATTTGGTTTTTAAAAGCTAACCAGTCTGGGTCCCAGGTACGTAGTTTGACAGGTTGTATGGTCAGCCAATTCTTCTCCAGTGTGCTAGGCAGCCGCAAGAAAACATCTAGAGGATGGGACTGGAGAACAAGCATGGGCTCTGGAGACATTTATCTATCCATTCACCCGGCCCTTAACTAAGTATTTGTTGAATGTATACTAAGTTCTAGAAACTGCTCTAAAATGCTGTGATTATATAAACCAAAAGTGTGAGTAGTTCGAGACACTTGATCTCATGAAATTCATACTCTAGCAGAGGGGACAGGAAGTAAACAAGTAAAGGATTTCAAATAACGATATGCTGTGAAGAAAGTAGAGAAATGAGCAGCATTAGATAGGATGGTTGATGAAGGCTTCTTTGAGGAGGCAACGTGTAAGCTAAGAGCTGAAGAGGTCAGCTCTGTAAATGTCTAGAGAAGAACCTTCCAAGGAGAGGTGACTGCAAAAGGAAGTTTCTTTTTCTGATGAAGGAACAAGCTTAAGGTATAGAAAAAGACCAAGATGACTGTCTCTCCCTATGCGATCCTGGCAGGTTCAAGTGTCTGAGCCTCAGCATATCCATAAAATGGGTCTAATATCATGTGCTGAAAATATTAAATGAGGGAGTATGTATGCAAGGCATAGCACCTAGAGAATGGTATGAACTCAAAATGGTACCAATGAACGAAGACTATTATGATTTTAAATATACACATGGTTAATGTGTTTTAGTGCTTGTTAATGCCTTATCTCCTTTAACATCTGGAAAGAATTAGAGAAAGCAGACTACAGAGTAGTTTGTGTTATAAATGAAACTTTCCAGAATTCGTGAGTGTTTCAGATAGGAGTCGTTGCTATTAAACCCATTTGGTCCCTCAGAAAACCCTGCTCGAAGCCCAACTTCAGGAAGCATTGTTAATAGTCAAGGTACATGCACGAAAAGTTGTAATTACAGAAAATAATGTCCCAAATGTCTTAAGAGAAATACAAGGTAGCTTTGGGTCCATTCAGAAAGCCAATCTCATCTGCATCTCTAGGTTCCATCTTTCCCACCAATCTACCAACAACACTATTTTTTTAAACCATGGGCCTCAATATTTTACTTTGATATTTATAATACCTCCTATGTCTTTCCTTTAAATAGCAGGCAAAGTCCAAATGTCTTGGCCCAATGTTTAAGCCCATTCCTTTCTGGCCTCAAGCTACACTTCCAGTCTCATCTCCTACCACTTGCACTTCTCCCAGATACCTGTGCTCCAGCTTCTTGGGGAGACATAACCACACCTTCCCCCTCTCCAACACCTCCTCCCCCAGGGCCCAGGGGAAAGCTTTCCTGCCCTGGAAGGAACCCTTTGACCTTCAGGTTCTTAAGTCCTCACTATTTTCCTCTTCCATGGCCCTGCACATGTATTTTACACAAGGGAAGAGAGTCTAATAAAGAATCTGCATTATGATGTGTAGCAAACAGTTTCCCTCCTCTGTCGGACCGCAGAAGCCCTATAACCACAGATCATCTCTGTGCATCTTGATAACCCCAGCACCTGGCATAGCACCTGGGGTGTGACAGGGATAAAAGTGTGCAGATGGGCTACAGGAATCCCCCCAAACGGAGTCCTTCTGTTGGGTATCAGGAAAAGTTTCTTAATAAAGAGAGCACGCATGGGTCTTGGAAAAAAACAAACCAGAAACTTTAAAAAGGGACAGGATTTTGCAGACGAAAATGTTGTCTTAGGAGGAGTGTATCTGAATTAGGGTTGTTTGCTCACCCTCATTTGTCCCTGGTTAAAAAAAAAAAAATCAAGGTTTGGTCTGTCGAGTTGTGTTCACGCCCTCATCCACACACTCGGTATAGACACACAGCTTGCCCTGAATAGTCTGTACCAAAAACCGATTAAGCTTCACAAGTAAATTTTCTCATTTTCAAGGAAAGGATAAGGAAAATAGCTTTCCTTTCATTCTTAACCTCCAGAAGTGTTCTAAACAGCAGTATCACCTTAGGTAGAAAGGTTACGAGTAAAAATTCACTGGTTATATTGCTTCAGGCAGACCCGTGAAACACCCACTTATTAATTACCATTAATTAGGCCAAATTCATCCCAAGCAAGGACAATCTGTAAATTTATACCAAGTGCCAGTGAACACCAACTGGAAGGATGTGAGACATTTCAAATGGAAGAAGCAGATGCGGACAGGCTCATGGAAGGTACGGGCATTGGCAGGTAGCTCACTTTTGGCTTGAAGAGAGCATTCGCCCTCCTTTGGAGCAAGATCAGTGAATTCTGAATGCCCTGAGGAGGAGCCCATAACGCACTCCACATCCCGCGGGGAGGCCTTGAGCAGCTATGAGTAGTAGGGGCAACTGAACAGTTATATTCCACAGGACACGTCAAAATGTGGAAAAACTGGTTTCAGAACCTATTCCAGTGAACAAGAAAGAGGTAGCAAATACTGTAGACAGAAGGCACAGGACAGAGGAGTAGGACACGAAAGAGCACTACAGAGCGGTATCACTAACTAGCTATGGGGCTGAGGAAACTGGAGTTAAAACCACCTGAGGATGGGCACCTGGGTGGCTCAGTGGGTTAAAGCCTCTGCCTTCGGCTCAGGTCATGATCCCAGGGTCCTGGGATCGAGGCCCGCATCGGGCTTTCTGCTCGGCAGGGATCCTGCTTCCTCCTCTCTCCTCTCTCTCTGCCGGCCTCTCTGCCTACTTGTAATCTCTCCCTGTGTGTCAAATAAATAAATAAAATCTTTAAAAAAAAAAAAAACCACCTGAAGCTTTGCATCTAGATTTGGAGGAAGGGCTTTGGGCCACCCACAGAAATAGGCAGAGAGCTGGATAGGCCTGTTGATCTTACTCAAAAGGACCAGGGGGAGGGACAGGAGAGAGGAAACCTCCTGAGGGAAGAATTAGATAGACTAATTTAGGGTCAACCCTCAGTATTCCACTGAAGTTTTCCCTCTTCCATATAAGGATCTTAAAAACACAAGTAAAAAAGGAAAATAAAGTTCAGAGGTGGAAGAAGCATTATGAAGAGATATCCTGGTTGAGTCCAGGAGCTTAAGGAAATCATTAGAATTCTAATATTTCTCTTCTACAGAGTAGCCAAGGAAGTTTAGATTACTGGCCAAAGGTCCACAAAGTAAAAAGGCGGAAGTACTAGGACTCCTCGGAGAGCTGTTTTATGTGGATGTAATTCTGCTTCCTATTCACCAAGAACAGTTCAAGTTCCTACATTGGGTTGGAATCAAGACCTGATAATTCTGTTCCCCAAATACTGGCATGGTGTCTTAGAGAATCGAATCTTGAAGGCTCTTTTCATCAAACTTATGAGCCTTACATGAACCCCCTTAATTATTTAACTGAGGATTACAATACAGAAAGAAATCAGTCGATTAAATTATTCTTGGAGTTGCCTGGGATGAGGTAGCTCCTTCCATTTTATACTTTGAAAAAAAACGCACTCTGTCTTTCTTGTTCTGTCTCTCTCCCTTACACTTAAACACACACACACACACACACACACACACACACACACACACACACACAGACCTTTTATCTTATAAGCTGGATAAGCAAATACTAGCCTACACAATTCTACAGCACACCTCAAAGCCCCGATACAGTAGTTCCAAGCCATGCTAGCTTTTGTTCCCCTCTGTCTAGGGCTCATTATACCAACACGCCTGCAGATGGTGTCAGAAAGGTGAAGTGTCAAATCCACAAAGGGGAGACCCCAACAACTCAGTGCTACTGCGCTATCAATCACTGCTGGTGGTTTTTACTTTTATCTCCCCCTTCTCCTTAGTTCTCCCCACTCACACTGTCAGTCCAGTTAGAATATTTCACCTACACCTCACAATATGTCGAAAGGAAATAGACACACGCTGTGAAAAGCTGGTAATTTTATTGGGTCCCTTTACCTTTAAAAATCTGTTACTTGGTCAAGTCTGGTTTCTGGGCCCCTTTTTTTGCAGGGAAATTGAGGCAAACATTTTTATGTGGTCCTCTGGAGCCTGCTCTGTACTCCGAGAATTGCATACGCAAGGATCATTAGAGTAGTGTTTCGCCCATTAAGATATAATAACCGTCAGCAGGGACAAAAAGCAGATCAGTATCCCCGATTGAAACTAACAGGCGCACATAAAAATTACGTGCCTGCTTCAGGCACATGCACGGGGTCAGGGTCTCACACGATAGGTAAATTCCCTCTCTGGGTTGGAGGCGGCTTTTCACAAGACCAGGGCAAGGAGAGAGAACACGCAGAAATTCTCTCAGCCCGCCAGCCATCTTTAACCCTCAACACTTCTCTATCCCCAAGTGCACCATTTGCAAATAAGCAAAAAATGACTGTGCTTTCTGTCTGCAGGGCTTCTAATGAGTAAGAAACAAGCAGTTACTTAAAGGAGCTGTTCTTTTTGACTGGAGGAGCACCCTTGGGCAAGAAACGCATGGAAGACTGAGGGAGAAAAGACACACTCCTCAGTCTGTTGGATTAGCCAAAGTCAATCTGGCTGTCCAAGGTGTGGAAGATGCCACAGACAGAGAGGGCTGGTGTGGCTTGCTAGGCTTGGGCTGTTGTTGATTTTAAAAATCACCTCTCTGTGCCCAGTCTATGCCTCCTTGCGTTTCCTTCAAACTACTACTCAATAAGTAGTTGGTGTGAACATCTTGCACAGAGTGGGTATTTAATAATTGTTTGCAAATGGGCTAGATTTATTCTCAGCCCACGAAAGCAAAGATTAATAGGATTATTTGACTCTATTAATAGAGATTATTTTCTTAGCAATGTTAACTTCCAAATGGCCAATGTAAAATTTGACTCTTTTGCCCAAATTACTGATATTCTTAAGGCTTCCTAAATATTCAACTTGTAAGGGAAAGAGAATGAAACGGGGACCGTATCAAAGAAGGCTTTGGGTTTTTTAAACTCTCAGGTAGGGTGCCTGTGTGGCTCAGTCAGTTAAGTGTCTGCCTTCAGCTCCGGTCACAATCTCAGCGGCCTGGGATCGAGTCCCGCCTTGGGCTCCCTGCTCAGCGGGGAGTCTACTTCTTCCTTTCCCTCTGCCCCCTACTCATGTTCTCTCTCTCTCTCTCTCTCTCTCTCTTTCAAAAATTAATAAAATCTTTAAAAAAAATAAATACAACTCTCAGGTAACCTACCCTCAACACTCCCACAGAGGAACTACTCTGACCTCTACCAAGGAAAAGGCAAGGATGTGAGGTCATGGAATGGGGCAGCAGTAGAATCTGAGAGCTGAGGAAAGGCACAGCAGGAACATCTCCCCACAGGCTCACCTCATACCAACAAGGCGGTCACGGAGAGGGATGACCAAATTCGTGATAAAACTGGGCATGAGGTGGAAGAAGGGGGCTCGGCAGGGACAAGTGTGGGGTGAGGGAGAATCTGCCTCTACTGAGAGCTCTGGAACTAGGTCCCTTTGCCATTTTCAAAATGCCTTCCTCTTCCCTATCGGCCACTATGCCCCGCCAGTGCAGACAGAGGTAAGCACAAAGCCTAGCTCTATACAGCTGCCCAGATGAAATGCTAAGAACACCAATTATTACAGCAGCTTAAAATAATCTCTGTCTACTACACCAGAGGGTGGGTATAGCAGGCAGATCTTACTGGGGATGAGTACTTAATTAATTAATTGCTGCATTTATTGGGCACTTTTTGTGTTGTTCTAAGTGTTTTACATTTATCTGTAGGAGGTGAGTGCTATTGCTAGTTTTACAGATGACAAAACCAAGGCATGAAGTCCCACAACTGGATTTCCCAAGCTCGGCTTCATAATCAAATTGACTGGACTATGATTGCACTTCTATTTTTTGTTAAGATTTATTTATTTATGAGGGGGGGGGAGAATGCGCACAGGCATGTGAGTGGGGGGAGGGGCAGAGGGAGAGAATCTCAAGCAGACTCCCCGCTGAGTGTGGGGCTGGAAGCACAGGGCTCGACCCCAGGACCCATGAGATCATGACCTGAGCCGGAGCCAAGAGTCAGGCGCTCAATCGACTGAGCCCCCCAGGCGCCCCTGATTGCACTGCTTTTAGCCTTTGTAAATGTTAGGCTATAGATAATCACTCCACCTAAAATCCTCACCCTCTTAAAAAAAAAACAAACAAAAAAATCAATGAACCAGCTACCCACAGCAGCCTATATTGACACTTGTTTCTAAATGGCACTGCATGCTTTTTACGTTAATCAGGAGCCTCCTCATGGGAACCATATATAGTGCATGCTACAAAAATTTCATTTGTATACTATATACATCCATAACCTCACCATTATCCATCACTGATACTTAATTCAATTCTAATATTGCTATCTCAATGTGGATAATAAAACAATGCCAACTTCAATCTTTGTCAGCTATTTGCGGTTATTCAAAATAAACAGTACTGCAGTTAAAATCATAGCAAAAAGAATTTCTAAAAAATAGAAACATGGAACCTGAAAAGGCATTGTCTTAAAAGAAAATGTAAATATAGGGCGTCTGTGTAGCGCAGTCGTTATGCATCTGCCTTCAGCTCAGGTCATAATCCTGGGGTCCTGGGACTGAGCCCCACATTGGGTTCCCTGCTCAGTGGGAATCTGCTTCTTCCTCTCCCTCTGTCTGCTGCTCTCCCCACTAGTGCTCTCTCTCTGCCATATAAATAAAATCTTTAAAAAAAGAAAATGTAAAATATAAAAAGAAAATAAACTCTAGAGTAATATAAAGTCGAAGTTTCTCAAAAAGATGATTAAGTGCAATTTTATACTGCATGCCAGAACAGACTAAAAAGGGAAGCAAAGGCACAGAACATGATGCAACACAAACACAAGTTGTCTTCAGACCCATAAAGAACAAGAACTATCAGGGGACCATATGTACAGTCTTCCCTACATTGCCAAATGCCTGCTAGTGTGGCATGTTAGTTGGTACAGACCTTAGTTTGGGCTTTGATGAAAATAGGAGGCAAGTGTAAATGACACAGTCAGCAGGAGCTTGCTGGGTGGTGTAAGAAACAACAGTCCCGAAAGGGACACTTACCCAATCCATTCCAAACACTCCCAATCGCTCAATCGTATAAAGCAAAACTCCCAATTCTCACCCAAGTCTGGGCATGTACTATGCCTCGAGGTGCCCACGGTGCCATTTTATAGGTACAATTAAAATTGTCCATGGTTCAAACCTCAAAGAAGGGCACAGGCAGAGAACTCACAAAACCTCCCCTCCATCATCCCCTCTATTCTCTGTAGGGCAGTGGAATGAGAAAGAGTTTGGGTTAAGCTGCTTCTGTTCTTCCATTAGTTCTGGTTCTTTTAAGCCAAAATTACATTCCAGGCAGATTGGATGGTCTCAGCCAGTTGCCTGAAGGTAAAGTACAAAGAATTGCCACCCTCTGCTTTCTGGACTCAGCTCGGTGAGTGAAGGAATGTACAGTGGGCTTAGAAAAAGGTGGGTGGGAACGCTGCCGCTCAGGTGTTTGAGACTCAGTAGGAGGAAGAAAAAGGTGGGAAGGGAAAGGAAGGATTGGGTCTATTGTTTCCATTCACTGAGCGACCTTTTTTTAAAAAAAATGAGCCTTTTCAATATTTAATAAGTTGACTGACCTGGCACCTTCATTTAGTACATCTGCAGGTAAGGAGCCCATGTCACCTTTGGTGGGTAAACTCTTTACACAGCATCCTGGCTTGTTCTTTTGCTTTCAACATCCTCTGATTTGGGGGGGCCCAATACAAATGAAGTTTTCTGATTCTAAAATCTGGTTTTAACTAAACTTGACAAAATAAACAAGTTGGCTTCAAAAGATTGCTGCAGAGAAACTGTGGAAGATAATCCACCAACAATAAGAAAATGGTAGAGCAGACACTTTGACTGCCAGTTCAAGTTCTCCATCAGCTGTGGAAGGAGTTAAAGAGCAAGGATAGTTGAATCGGATTTGCTAAGACAGTGACCTCCATAAATTATAAGAGAATTTATCAAGGGATTATTTGAAATGCACATTTAGATACACTATTGTTAATAGTGAGTTGCACCCTATTTATATTTTGAGCCTTGCAATATTAGCCAATGAAAATCCAAAGCCATCAAAATTAAAATTAGCAAGACATTTAAAAATAATATTAATCTCACTTTAGTTCATATTTTGGCATGTGTTTTATAATGTGAATATTAGTTCTGTCACACTTTTACATGATACACATGCTTCAGAGAACACAACTTGAGAAGTGTGTTCTGAAACTTTTTACTTGTAGGGGTGCCCCATAAAAATTTTGGAGACCACCTGCCTTCAGTGTAGGGTCTTCCAGGCTAGAGTTAGAATGCTCCTCAGGAAAATACTAGACGATCCATGGTGAATTTCAGATGCATGGAAAATCTCATTCTGTTTTAAGCACCTGGCATTAACCTTGACAGCAATTTCTAGAAATTATTAGGTAAAAGGGAGCAAAATTGAGTGAGTATTCTCGGATCTGGGTTTTAGACTCCCGGCACATAACTCACTGGCATCCTTTCACATTTTGATTTGAGATCCCTAAACAGAAAGATAGTCTTTGATGCAACTGAACTCCCAAATTGAGATTCTGGGCTGGTAGGAACTAAGTTGAAAAATGTTTTATTTTGATGTTAGATTAAATATTATAAATATAAATTCTGAGTGTACGGGAAATTCCAAATGAATGCCAGGAGGTTTCTGGCACCTCGTCTGTTGCAAGGCATACAGAGGTTTATGTCAAGAACAGTCAACAGCAATTTTCCATCTCCCCTGGGAAAAGAATGAGAGGAAATCACTAACGTGGAATGAAAACACTAATTTGCAATCATGTAGGCAGTCACTGTGTCCAAGGATGCCAAAATGCTTTTAAATACAAGTCATCCAGTTTAGCAGATGGAAAGCCAGCAAGAAGTAAATCACTTATTCAGAGTCTCTCCTGGACCAAATACAAGTGCTGTGGGGATTATGGTCGGTCTCCTGAAACCATTCTTCTCCCACAACCAAGGTCCTGCCTTGAGTCATGCAGTGCTTTAAACCTCGGTCTGTTTAGGGACTTGGCTTTCTTCTCCAAGATATCCAACACCATCTTGGGTAGGGAGAAACAGATATAGGTGGTTACCTTTGGCGATGTTCTATCTCCAACGTAGCCCTATCTACTTCACATCAGGCTAGACTTTTCAGATCCTCATTGAACACGTTAGTGTCAATGTCTTCAGTCATTTCAGGCTCAAATCCTCTGCCTATGGTTTTTCTCCTATCTTTCCAGTTTATGTTTTGGTACCATTCATTATATACATTCTTGTTGAAGCCAGAAATCCAAGGTACCTATAAGACTTCTTCTCCATCACTGCTTGCCTCTGATGTGGCTAAATGGAAAATTCTGTCTCTAGACAGCCCTTCTATGTGATCTACCCCATATTTCTAGAGACACAGCCTTAGTTCTGGCCTTCACCATTTATTATCTCAATCATCACAATCCCTTTCTAACAGATTGGTCCACCTTCAGTATGATTTCTGTTTCTCCATTCAACAGACACTTGAGGACCATCACCCAGGGGCCAGGCACAGTGCCAGGTGCTAGGGACACATCACTGAGCAATCTCCCTCTTGGAACTTATACTCTGGTGATGGGTGTAAATGGAAACATAAGTAAAGGAACAAATGCAGTATTAAGTGCTGGGTAGACTAAAAGAGAATTAACTTCAGGTAGGGTGTCTGAGGCATCCTATATGCCGAAACCTAACAAAGCAAAGAAGCTCAATCTAGTGGGGGTGGAAAAGCATCTCAAACAGAGGGAATGTGCAATGCTGCTCGTTCAAAATATGCTACACCTTCAAAGACACAGAAGAAGAAAAGAGCTTGGCCTTTTTAAGGAGTCAAGGAGGACTACTGCAGTTAGTGTGTGGTGAGACAGGAAGCAAGCACAACCAAGGCAAGTCGGAGGTACCGGCACGCAAGGTCTTGGAGGCCTGTCTTCCACAGCCTGAGATGTGTTCTATACTCAGAATTAGATCCCAGCACTGGCACTCTTAAATTGTGTCTCCCTGTTACTCATGGGATAACAGCTCAAGTTTGTATGATATTCAGGGCCCTGCCTGGTCTGGGTGCCACTTGCCTTTCTAGCCCAATGCCCTGAAACAACCCACATTCACGTGTCATCTGTATATTCTAGCAGGCCTCCTGTTCACACGCCTCTGTCTTTCTGTGTGTGATGACCACTGTTTCATCTTTTAAGACTCACTTTAAGACTCATCATCCTTAGGCTGCTTTGTATGTTTCTCCCACCATCCTACACACTCTTGAGAATGTTGGAGTCTGGATCTTATGTGTTGTGGTGGTCATGGGGCCTGATACAGAACTGGCATTCATCCCATGTTTCCTGAGGGAGGGAAGGCGGGAAGACAGGAAGAAAGGAAGAGAGGTTTGCCCAAATGTGCTGGAGTGGGACATATAACAGGTTATTCTATTCTATTCTAAGGTTCAGTCTATTTTTTAAAATCAAATTAATTTTAAAAAATGAGTGGCTTTTATATGTGATATGTTAGCCCAAATAGTTGTAAATAAGGCTTAATGATCAGAGAAATTCTTAGAAAAAATGCAACATAGCATAAAGGAGCAAACTTGTTATCTGTAAGACCTGGAGGTACAGAGCTTCAGAATTCCACTTCTTCAATATACATCATAGGCAGTGTCTTGTGGACAACAGAAAAGTGACCACCTTTGTAAATGAGGAAGACAAGGTTGCTTTTTGAGAGCTGAACCAGGAAGTAAGTGGATTATCCAGCTATGGGGGGTAACATATGTGAATGGACATACCCCAAACTATTATCAAGGTGACTACACTGTCATCCCAGCAAGGGGGAAAAGAACATAAACAAATATAGAGAGAGAGGAGAGGCAAGTGATATGGATGCAACGATGAACAGATGTGATAGTTTCATCATGGCAAAGGAAAATTCTCTTCCCTAAGTGAATATGCTCGCTTTTTGGGTTCTACATCAGCCCCTTGTGAGTTTGGGAAATACGAGTTAGTGCGTCTGTCTTTGTGCACTGATAAAGATGACTGTATGACCACAGGCTGAAGAAAAGCCTCGGCATTGTGGTCATTTCACCAGGGCTGATGTGCTGTGTGACCTTGCCTGGCTGCCAGCTGGCCAGCCCCAGTCGGATCTCACTGCAGCCCCTCTCACGTTAAAACACACGTTCTGGGCCAACATCAGCACCGGGACTCCTTTCATCAGGATGACAACACAAGGCCAAGTGCATTCCATTCACGACCAGACAGACTCAGCACGAAATGTAACTGACACAGCTCGGGCTCCTAAGTGACCTTCGGATGCCAGTGTCAGTCAAATGATTCTAAAGAAAAATTAAGCTCGGGTTTTATTCATCTGGAATGCATTACTAAACGAAGACATGGAATAGAGGTGATTTTTTTAGAGTTTAGGAGCCAACTCTGTGGTGGGGAACGGAGGTGCCTGGAACAGGAGAAAGAGCTAGACACGCGTCCTAGAAAACTGTGATCCTACTACTGACATTTCCAATGCTAAATGACATGTAAATTCACTACTGCTTCATGTGAGCATGCTCTCGTCAAGAGGAGAGTACTGAAAAAAGCAGGGCTGAACTAATCTCTCATCTCACTCACAATGAACATTCACCCCAACGAGGCTGGGGTGCCACGGGAAGGAGGTTTATAGTCTGGAGGTGGTAACTGGAACACCACACGGCTGGAACGACTCTGGTCACACGGCAACCTGATACACTACAGCACAATGTGTCCAAAAAGAACTGAATCAAGTCTCAGGTACTGTTGCCGGGACGAAG
Organism: Ailurus styani; assembly: GCA_002007465.1. Lineage (NCBI taxonomy): Eukaryota > Metazoa > Chordata > Mammalia > Carnivora > Ailuridae > Ailurus > Ailurus styani. The sequence goes on along the minus strand of LNAC01000041.1, from coordinate 2,138,634 downwards.
ACTCAGCCACAGTGCCGCACATCATGGTGATGAAACCAGGCAGGCCTGCTTTTCACCAAACCTCGGAAGAAGGCTGTTGTTTAGGATATACCCCTGCTGCTAGACCTGGAGAATTCCTTTCCAAACTCAGACTACATCCAAAAAGCTTGTCTCTCTGACAAAAGATGATCAGCGTTCCTGCTGATTTATGTTTCTTTTCTTTTCTTTTCTTTTTCATTTTTCCTTTGCTGTCACGTCACAGTTCTCTGGTTTGAATTTACCAGAGACTCAATTTTTCTAGAAGATCTAGCCCCTAAAATCAATGAAGAATCCCTTTCCCATATTTTGATGGTGGATCCCTTTAGGATCCCCATCCCCATCCATTCAAATCCCCTCCTGCAACATTTTTTGAGGTTTGATATTCATCCTTAGGTATTTAGTTCTACTTAATTAAGCTTAATTAAGTTCTACTTTATTAAGTATTATGGATAGACAGCTTGGTCTCTGTGGATAGACAGATGGTCCTCTGTGACCATCAACTAATTCAGAGTATTTTTAGTTTTATGGGGACTTTTTCTTATGTTTGCAATAAAGCATAATTTTAAACCCTTAGTGTGTGTACCTTCAGTGTGTTTTGGTCTAGGACTTCTGCGAGGCTTCTGCCATGTATCTGGGTGAAACAAGCTTGACGCAACAGAGTAAAAACCTAAAGGGCAATGTGGTTTGAGAGTGTCTCCACTTTAAACCCATGCTGAATTCTACTGAAACCATCTATGGGAGATTGCACTACTACTCAGAAAATATTATCAATGACAGGTCAAAATAAAGATTTGCATTTAATTGATTACTGAGAAAGAGAAGTACTGTTTTCATGCAAGACATAGATTTCAAAAAGGTAAGATGGTTTTTGACCTATTTTCTAGGGACTAAGAAAAATAAATGTAAGTAAAATTTCCTTTATTTATTTAGCTCTCCATGTTTAAACATTAGCAATCTGTTTTTCTAGGTTTTTATTATTTTATTTTTTACTTTATTTTTTCAGTGATCCGAGATTCATTGTTTCCCTTTTTAAATGTTGCATTTCAAATTGAGCCAAAGATAACCAAGTTGAAACAGCATCATTTGAAAAAAAGAAGGGAATAAGAAACAATGACATAACCAGGTAGATGAAGAAGCAAAGTGTTTCACTATAGAAGTATTCTGCTGATGCAGTTAGTGTATCATTATTTTGCAAACTCCTAATGAAATAATGAATCTAGGCAAAGAACTTTAGTGTCCATTAACAGCATAAAGAAATAAATAGATATTATGTATTTGATGCAATATGCAATAGCATTTATGAAGTCTTCTTCCCCTACTTGGATCAAGTCTGTAGATCAAACTAACAGTTTACGAAAGGAACCACAGGGGACGGAAAAACATAATAAATGAAAAGATGGCAATACAATCAGAAAATTGAAAATGTGGGAAACTCCACAGGACAAATGACCTGGTTTCTTAAAAAAATTAATTATGAAGGAAAAAAATTAATTACAAAGGATAAAAAGAAATAAGATGGAGCACAGAATCTCCTAGATTAAAGAAAACTGAGAGACACACAACCAAGGCAATGCATGAAAGTTGTTTGGATCCTCATTCAAATGAATTATAAACAAATGGATGAATTAGTATACAGTCAGGGAAATTAGAACTACATATATAATGACACTGAGAAATTATTGAAAATGTTTTTAAATGCATGACAGTTGCACTGGAATTATGCTTGAAAAAGCATCCTTAACTTTTTATCAGTGTTCTGACATTTTTAACAGATGAATTATAAAATGTCTAGGATTTGCTTTATAATAGTCTAGCTGGTGAGGGAGGGTGTTTCAGATGCAACAAGAGTGAGTTGGTGGTTTTGTAGGTGGATATTTGGTACATGGGGTTCAGTATGGCATTCTAACAGTTTATGGGCTTCAAAGTTTTCACGATAAAATGTTGAAAAACGTTAAAGTTGGGGGAAAAAAAGTGATGGAGAAGACTTACCCTGCTGGATATCCTTCATTTCTAAATGCAAACTAGATATCAAGATTCCCACAGTTTGAGATCGTTTTCCATCCAATAACTTGATGATCTGAAATTTAAAAATAAAATTGATACAAGCTCAAATGACCATGTAATCTTTCAAAAGCATATCAAAAACATTAAGATGTTTAGATATTCTGATGAACTAAATTGATGCTACACTCTATTTTAATGATACTTTAATTTGAAAGTGACTTATCTACAACTATAGATATTTTATTTTTTTATTTTTATTTATTTTTAAAGATTTTATTTATTTATTTATTTGACACACAGAGAGAGCACAAGTAGGCAGGGGCAGGCAGAGAGACAGAGAGAGAGAGGAGGAAGCAGGCTCCTTGCTGAGCAGGGAACCCAATGCGGGGCTTGATCCCAGGACCTGAGCTGAAGGCAGAGGCTTTAACGCACTGAGCCACCCAGGTGCCCCAACCATAGATATTTTAGAAAATGAAGGAAAAACACCACACCAAACTCTGCCAATCTAATACAAACACTGAAATATTTATGACACTGTACTCTGATCTTTTTTTTAAAACACTTATTAATGCAACTGTAACTGCAGTGTATATACAATTTTATAACCAACTTTTCCACTTATGATTGGCACATTTCCACAATGCTACTTCTTAGGTCACTTCAGAGCCTCCAATCTTTTTGGCTGTGTCATCTGCCCAGTGGGTTAAGGGAAAGATCAGTGTGACCTCAACTCAGCTGTCTACCAGTGATGCAGCCTTGAAAAAGGCCAATTTTTTCATCATGGAGTAGGGCTGACTATATTTAATTTGTACATTTATTCTAAAAATTACAGGATATTATGTAAAGAACTCATATAATATATTCTTAACACAGATTATTTAAATAAAATTTCCCTATCTTGGGCGCCTGGGTGGCTCAGTGGGGTAAAGCCGCTGCCTTCGGCTCAGGTCATGATCCCAGGGTCCTGGGATCGAGGCCCACATCGGGCTCTCTGCTCGGTGGGGAGCCTGCTTCCTCCTCTCTCTCTGCCTGCGTCTCTGCCTACTTGTAATCTCTCTCTCTGTCAAATGAATAAATAAAATCTTTAAAAAAAAAATTTCCCTGTCTTGGAGAATTGAGTTGCTTCATATTTGTGCTATTTTTAATATAAATAATACAATACTTTGTACTTTAAGGCTTAATTTTAATTGCTTAAAATTATTCTTTTATGATAATACAGATATGTCAAAGCTTTACAGTCTTCTTATAAACTCCAAATACCTCATTGTCAATTACGGAGAGAGAGCTTTTCATAGTTTTGGTTTTTCTAAACCTAGTAAGCCAAATCAGTTTCTTCTAACACATCACACAGTGGCCACTAAGGGGAAAAAAAAATCTTTTCTCTCATGTGACACAGCTACAAAAATCAATAGGGAATGCACACAAAATATCACCAAATCTTAAGTTTTTAACACACTTTGCTGGGTAAAATACAAATTAATCTAAATAGTTACGCTTCCCCTTATAAATTTACCAAAATATAGTGAAGATACAGTTAGATGTTTAGTTTAGTTTAGTTACAGTTAGATGTTTCTTAAACATCTGCATTTATATTGGTACTAGACAACTGAATTGCTTGCCGGTTGACAATAAGGAATAACTGAGTTTGTTCCAAGATTGTCTAATTACCAATCTATCAGTCAATCCTAAATTAGTTATTGCCAGTCCTCTATCTTTTCTTTCCCTGCTCAGAATGGCTACTTTAATATAACTATTAGACCCAAAATATAGCAAATACTAAGCTTTCATCAAGATAAAAAGAAATCTGATGTTTTAGTCCAATGTGTTTAATAATTTCAACATTAGACTTAAAGAAAGATTCTTGGGGGATACAGAATTTCAAGAGTTTTTAAAAGAAATTGGAAGGTAGGTACTTGGCCTTTTAATTTTTTTATATGAAAACAAAGGAGAAAGAGATTATATATATAATCTAGTATTTTCCTTTAAATGCAATTTCTGGTTTATTCTTAGATTGAGAACACAAATTTAAAATGAAATGATTTTTAAAAGACCAATACAAAATTAAGAAAAGCCACATAAGTTTCATGTAAATATTGAGCCACCCATTCATTCATTCAACAAAAACCTGCTGTGACACTTTTATGTGCCTGGCACAACTTTGGCCTCTGAGGATACGGAGGTGACCCAGACAGATCAAGTCCTTGCTTGCCCTTATGAAGTCTGTAGAGCTTAGTTATCTAAGAAAATCACTTTGGTTTTGTTTTTCTTTCTCAAGACTGCTTTGGCTCTTTGAGGTCTTTCGTGGTTTCATTCACATTTTAGGATTGTTTGTATTTCTTTGAAAAAAATGGCATTGGAATTTTGACAGGGTGCACGCTGAACCTGCACATTGCTTCGGGTAGTATGGACATTTTGACAATATTAATTCTTCCAATCCATAAGCACAGAGTATCTTTCTATTTAATTGTGTCTTTCTTCCGCCAGTGTCTTAAACTCTTCAGTGTATAGTGTGTCACCTACCTCCTTGCTTAAATTTATTCCTAGATACTCTATTCTTTTTTTTTTTTTTTAAGATTTTATTTATTTATTTCACAGAGGGAGAGAGATCACAAGGAGGCAGAGAGGCAGGCAGAGAGAGAGAGGGGGAAGCAGGCTCCCTGCTGAGCTGGGAGCCCGATGCGGGCCTCGATCCCAGGACCCTGAGATCATGACCTGAGCCGAAAGCAGAGGCTTTAACCCACTGAGCCACCCAGGCGCCCTAGATACTCTATTCTTTTTGATACTATTGTAAATGGGATTATTTTCTCAATTTCTGGGATCATTCATTGCTAGTATAGAGAAATGCAACATATTTTTCTCTATTCATTTCATACCCTGAAACTTCACTGAATTCATTTATTAGTTCTAATGGTTTTGAGGTAGAGTCTTTAGTCTTTATAACCTTATAAATGAAGGTTATCTGTAAATAGTGAGAGTTTTATTTCTTCCTTGCCTAATTCCTCTGGCTAGTTCTCTCAGTACTATGTTGAATAAAAGTGGCAAGAGAGGTCATCCTTGTCTTGATCCTGATCTTAGAGGAAAAGCTCTCAGCTTTTCAGTCTTGAGTATAATGTTAGCTGTGGGCTTGTCATATGTGGCCTTTATATGTTGAGGTATTGTTGATAGTTTTTTATCATATATGGTTGTTGAATTCTGTCAAATGTTTTCTCTGCATCAATTGAGATGATGACTTTTATCTTCCACTTTGTTAATGAGATGTATTGCATTGACTGATTTATAGATATTGAACTATCCTTGCATACCTGGAATAAATCCCACTTGATCATGATATCTGATCCTTTTAATGTATTGTTGAATTTGGTTTGCTAATATTTTGTCAAAGATTTTTGCATCTGTGTTCATCAGAGATATTGGGCAACTATTTTCTTTTTTTTGGTGGTACCGATGTCTGGTTTCCATATCAGGGTAATCCTGGACTTGTAAAATGAGTTTGGAAGCATTTCTTCCTCTAATTTTTTGGAAGTTTGAGAAGGATAAGTATTAAAGCTTCTTTGAATGCTTGGTAGAATTCACAGTGATGCCATATGGTCTTGGCTTTTGTTTGTTGTCAGGTTTTTGATTACTCATTGACTCTCCTTACTAGTAATCAGTCTATTCAGATTTACTATGATTCAGTCTTAGGAGATTGGGTTTTTGGTGATTTTTCAATTGATCTAGAATGTCCAACTTGTTGGCAAATAGTTGTTCAAAGTAATCTCTTATAGTCCTTTGTATTTCTGTGGTATGAATTGTAACTTCTTTTCCATTTCTAATTTTACTTACTTGAGCCTTCTCTCTTTTTTTCTTGCTGAGTCTAGCTAAAGGTTTGTCAATTTTATTTATCTTTTCAAAGAACCAGCCCTTAATTTCATTGATCTTTTCTATGGTCTTTTTAGTCTCTATTTCATTTATTTATACTCTGGTCTTAGTTATCTTGTTCTTTCTACTAACTTTGGGCTTTATTTTTTCATATTTCTAGTTCCTTCGGGTATGAATTTTGATCTGTATTCTTATGAAATTTTCCCTTAGAACTACTTTTGCAGCATCCCATCGATTTTGGTATGTTATATTCCCATTTTCATTTGTCTCAAGATACTCTTTTTTTTTAAGAATTTTTTATTTATACATTTGACACACACACACACACACACGCACACACACACACACACACACACACACAGCATGAACAGGGGAGAGAGGCAGACAGAGAAGGAGAAGCAGACTCCTCACTGAACTGGGAGCTCAACATGGGGCTAGATCCCAGGACTGTGGGAGCATGACCTGAACTGAAGGCAGATGCTTAACCAACTGAGCCACCCAGGCGCCCCTCAAGGTATTCTTTTATTTCTCCTTTGATTTCTTTGTTGACCCACTGGTTATTCGGTAGCATGTTGTTTAATCTCCACTTATTCATGATTTCCACTCTTCTTCTTTAATTGATTTCTAGTTTCATACTGCTGTAGTCACAAAAGATGCTTGATAGAATTTCAATCTTTTTAAATTTATTGAGACTTGTTTTATGGCCTAACATGTGGTGTGCTTTGGAGAATGTTCCATGTGCACTTGAAAAAACTACATAGGCTATTTTTTTGTATGGAATGTTCTATGTATATCTGTTAAGTCCATCTGGTCTAATGTGTCATTTAAAGCCAATGTTACCTTATCCCACCAATTCAACTACTAGATATTTATCTGAAGAAAACAAAAACACTAATTTGAAAAGATATATACAACCCATTTTCATTGCAGTATTATTTATAATAGCTAAGATATGGAAACAACCTAAGTGCTCATTGATGAATGTACAGATGAAGAAGACGTGGTTTGTATATACAATGGAATACTACTCACCCATAAAAAAGAATGAAATCTTGCCATGTGTGACAACATGGATGGATTTTGGGGGTATTATGCTAAGTGAAATAAGCCAGACAGAGAAAGACAAATGTCATCTGAATTCACTCAAATGTAGAAGCTACAAAACAAAACAAAACTCGACACGGAGGACAGGATGGTATTTGCTAGAGTGGAGGAAGGTTGGGGGGCAGACAAAAATGGATGAAGGGTGTCAAGAGACATAAAATTCCAATGATAAATAAGCCATGGTAATGTAACATACAACATGGTGACTACAGTCAATAATGCTATAGTACATATTTGAAAGTTTTGAAGAGAGCAAATCCTGTAAGTTCTCATCACAAGAAAAAATGTTCTGTAAGTTTGTATGGTGATGGTAACTAGGCTTATTGTGGTGATCATTTTGCAGTGTGTACAAATACTGAATAATTACACTGTATACCTAAAACAAGTGCTATCTATCAATTATACCTGCATAAAAGTCACTTTGGTGAATTGCTGAAAAGAACCAAAAAGGCAATTAAAACATCACCTGAACTAACTGCAAAGAAAATTCAAAAGAAGAAAGGCTTTGGAAATTGACTAGACTTATTCCTAAATATCCAGAATAGTTATTGATAAAACCTTGGTCACGGCATACACACAGGCATCAAGGAGACGGGCATGGAAATCAAATTTATGACTAGATCACAAATGAGGAGCAACAATTTCTTCAAACAAACATTCACCAAGTTATCCAGGTAGGGTTCTGAAAACCATGAATAACACATTCTACCTACAGCAAAGACAAGTTTAAATGCAAGTTCTTCTAACAGCTAATTAAAAGAAGGCAAGAGAACAATCAGAAGGGAACCAAGAGAAAGAGGAAAGGATTGAGACGGAGATTGCCTGTCACTGGGAAAAATGAACATATCTATCCCTTCAGGGTTCATCCAGGCTGAAATACGGAAAGAATGTCACTAGAGCCAGCCATCCTGGAAGTTTTTCTAATGACTTGACATGGCAAGTGTTTGAAAAGAAAGTGTTTTTTACCTTAAGCTGGACTAAAACCTTAAGAGTTGTATATATATTTTTTTATTTTTTATTTTATTATTTTTTTACTCTTTGCCCCAGGGGTACAGGTCTGTGAATCATCCGGCTTACATCTTTCCCAGCTTTTACCAAAGCACAAACCCTCCCCAAGGTCCATAACCCATCCACCCTATCCCTACCCTCCCACCCCCCAGTAACCCTCAGTTTGTTTTGTGAGATTAGGAGTCTCTTATGGTTTGTCTCCTTCCCCATCCCATCTTGTTTCATTATTTTTCCCTCCCTGCCACCCACGACCCCCCACCCTGACTCTCAAGTTCCTCATATCAGAGAAATCATATGATAATTATCTTTCTCTGATTGACTTATTTAGCTCAGCATAATACCCTCCAGTTCCATCCACGTCGTTGCAAACGGCAAGATTTCGTTTCTTTTGATAGCTGCATAATATTCCATTGTATATATATACCACATCTTCTTTATCCATTCATCTGTTGATGGACATCCAGGTCNTTGATGGACATCTAGGTTCTTTCCATAGTTTGGCTATTGTGGACATTGCTGCTATAGACATTCAGGTGCACGTGCCCCTGAGGATCACTACCTTTGTGTCTTTAGGATAAATACCCAGTAGTGCGATTGCTGGGTCGTAGGGTAGCTCCATTTTCAACTTTTTGAGGAATCTCCATACTGTTTTCCAGAGTGGCTGCACCAGTTTGCATTCCCACCAACAGTGTAGGAGGGTTCCCCTTTCTCCGCAACCTCGCCAACATCTGTCATTTCCTGACTTGTTGATTTTAGCCATTCTGACTGGTGTAAGGTGGTATCTCGCTGTGGTTTTGATTTGTATTTCTCTGATGCCGAGTGATGTTGAGCACTTTCTCATGTGTCTGTTGGCCATTTGGATGTCTTCTTTGGAGAAATGTCTGTTCATGTCTTCTGCCCATTTCTTGACTGGGTTATTTGTTTTATGGGTGTTGAGTTTGAGAAGCTCTTTATAGATTTTGGATACTAGCCCTTTATCTGATATGTCATTTGCAAATATCTTCTCCCATTCTGTCAGTTGTCTTTTGGTTTTGTTGACTGTTTCCTTTGCTGTGCAAAAGCTTTTAATCTTGATGAAGTCCCAATAGTTCATTTTTGCCCTTGCTTCCCTTGCCTTTGGTGATGTTCCTAGGAAGAAGTTGCTGCGGTTGAGGTCGAAGAGGTTGCTGCCTGTGTTCTCCTCAAGGATTTTGATGGATTCCTTTCTCACATTGAGGTCTTTTATCCATTTTGAGTCTATTTTTGTGTGTGGTGTAAGGAAATGATCCAGTTTCATTTTTCTGCATGTGGCTGACCAGTTTTCCCAACACCATTTGTTGAAGAGACTGTCTTTTTCCCACTGGACATTCTTTCCTGCTTTGTCGAAGATTAGTTGACCATAGAGTTGAGGGTCCATTTTTGGGTTCTCTATTCTGTTCCACTGATCTATGTGTCTGTTTTTGTGCCAGTACCATACTGTCTTGATGATGACAGCTTTGTAATAGAGCTTGAAATCTGGAATTGTGATGCCGCCAACTTTGCTTTTTTTTTTCCCAACATTCCTTTGGCTATTCAGGGTCTTTTCTGGTTCCATATAAATTTTAGGATTATTTGTTCCATTTCTTTGAAATAAATTGCTGGTATTTTGATGGGGATTGCATTAAATGTAAGAGTTGTATAAAATGTGGTGCTATCTCCCAAAAGGGGGGTAGGCAGTGGTAAAATCAGAGCATTTGTATTCTCTTCCCTGTTTGTGTCAAATTCCCTGTCTGCCTCTGACTAGACCTTTAAAAATAGACCTCTAACTTTCCATATAGTTTCTCTTCAATTGTGGAATGATATGAGGTTTCTCAAAAAGCAGCCAAAAGCAGTCTTAAGCTCTCTTAGTTTGCTTGCTTGTTTCTTTCCTCCCTTCTTTTCCTCCCTTCCTTTCCTTTCCTTCCTCCCCCTCCCATCCCCTTCTTTCCTTCCTTCTAGATTGGAAGGCTTAATAATAAAAGAATATAACATGAAATCTACCCTATTAACAAATATTTAAATGTTCAGTACAATATTGTTTACATACCACACTGTCGTACGGCAGATCGCTAGAACTTTTTCATACTACATGACAGAAACGCTATACCCACTGAACAGCTACTCCCCATACTTCCTCCTCCCCCCAACCCTTGGCAGTTTTCTGCTTCTACTTTCTATGAGCTTGACTACTTTAGATACCTCATACAAGTGGAATCATGCAGTAGTTGCCCTTCTGTGACTGGGCTGATTTCACTTAGCATAATTTCCTCAAAGTTCACCCAGATTGTAGCATGTGACATAATTTCCTTAAGGCTGAATAATATGCCTTCACTCACACACACACACACACACACACACACACACACACACCCCACACTGTCGTTACCCATTCATCCATCGATGGGCATTTAAGTTATTTCCACTTCTTGGCTATTGTGAATACTGCTTCAGTGAACATGGGCGTGCAATTATCTCCTGTTTTCAATTCTTTTGGATAAAAACCCAGAAATGAGGCTGCTGGATCATGTGGTAGTTCTATTTTCAACCTTTTGAGGAATCTCCATACTGTTTTTTACAGTAGCTGCACCATTTTACATTTCCACCAACAATGCACAAGAGTTCCAATTTTTCCATATCTTTGCCCACACTTGTTCTCTTCTCTTTTTCTTTTTCAAAAATGAGAGCTATTCTAACAGATGTGAGGTGATACCTCATTGTGATGTTGATTTGCATTTCCCTGATGATTAGTAATGTTGTACATCTTTTCACAGACCTCTGGCCATTTGTAGGTCTTCTTTGGAGAAACGTCTATTCGAGTCCTTTGCCAATTTTTCAATTGGGTTTCTCTTTTATTGAGTTGTAGGCATTCTTTATATGTTTGGAACATTAATACCTCATCAGATATATGGTTTGCAAGTAATTTCTTCCATTCCATAGGTTGTCTTTTCACTCTACTGTTTCCTCTGTTATGTAGGAGCTTTTCAGTTTGCTGTAGTGCCCCTTGTCTATTTTTGCTTTTGTTGCCTGTGCTTTGGTGTCCTATCCAGGAAATAATTCCAAGACCAATGTTATGAAGGTTCCCCCAATGCTTTCTTCCAGGAATTTTATAGTTTTAGATCTTACATTCAAGTCTTTAATCTATTTTGAGTCGATTTCTATTTATGCTGTAAGATAAGGGTCCAATTTCATTCTTTTGCTTGTGGATATCCAGTTTTTTCGAGGAGCCCATCCTTTCCCTGTTTTGTAGTCTTGGCAGCCTTGTTGAAGGTCATTTGACCATATATGTTTGGGTTTATTTTTGGGTCCTCTACTCTTTTCCATTGGTCTATGGGTTTGTTTTGACTCTAATACCGTACGGTTTTGAATACTGTAGTTTGTAATACATTTTGAAGTTAGGAAGTGGGGGACAATACCAAACAAATTACAGGGAGAAAATTAGAAGTAAAGGGAGAGTTAAGAAAAAGAACAGAATAAGTATTTTAAAATACCCTCAAGTCTAATGTGTAAAATGACTAAAAGGAAACACATGCAGGAACACATTACCCTAATAGACAGACCATATGGGAGTTCAGGTCACTAACAAGGCTGGCCCAAGACTTCAGGTTATATTCAGATCTTTCTGAAACCGGTTAACAATTGGGCTGAGCAGAATGTGAGGAGACGGTGTCAGGAAGAGGGAGGAGGAGGAAAAAGGAAGAGAGGTGCTCTGTATGGTCTCTGGTCATATTTTACAAGCTTCTGCCCAACCCTTGGCCGCTGTGGTCGTGGGAACACAGACTGGAATAAGCAAGGGTTCCTTTGTTTAATACACACGTCAAATGACCCCCATTTGCCAGGTACTGAACCGGGGACTGAAGATTAGTATAAAGTTTGGTCTTTGGAGAGTTGTCATGTTTACAGAAATATTTATTCTGTTATTTTTGTCTATTATCTTTTTGTGAGTTTGTTATTTTTATTTACAAAAGAAACAAATGCTTACTGTAATAAAAAACGTAAACTATAAAGAATGCGAAAGAGTAAAAGGTGAAATATTCTCTCATTTCCCAATTCCATTGCCCTGTTACTACCACCAGTAACAGGGGTCTGTCTCCTTCCAGTCTAAACACATGTGCACGACCACATATGTGTAGAGTTTTAAATTTTAAAAATGACAAGGAATACATTTTGTTCTGTAACCTTTCCCCTTGTTTGGAATAATTATTTTTCTTTTATAAATATATTACTGATACCTTCCCTGTCAGTATAGGCAGGGCCACGTTAAGTATGAAACATAACTTAAGTATTCCCCTATTGATGGACATTGAGGAATTCTCCAAAATTTGTCAATTACCAACAATGCTGTTATGAGCAGCCATGCAGATGTATTCTCAGTCACTCGAGCTTAGATTTCTGTAGAACAACAGAAGTTGTTCAAACTATATGTTCATTTTTAATTTTGATAGATACTGTCAAATTGTTTCTAAAAGATGCTATCAATTTACACTCCTAACAAGTATTGGAGAGTGACTATTTTCCTAGTCCCTCACCCCCTGGGTGTTATCAGTTTAAAAGATTTTGGCCAATATGATAGGCAAAATGATTTTTCACTATTCTACGTTACTAACGATTTAATAGTAAGGTTATACATTTGGTTATTGGTCACATGTTCTTGTGGATTGTCTTTTTACTACGTTTTCCAATTACTAGATCTACTAGGCTGGTATAGAGCAAAGAAATTTAAATACGGACATAGCTGAATAGCAAAAAAGAGATTTACACAGAGATTACTATGGAGAGGGTATTTTCTAGGGAAAGACGAGGGATGAGAACTACCTTTCCCTGTATCCCCACTATACACTAGGCATTGTGTTAGCTCTGCACATAAGCCAGTCCAAATGGACAGTGGTGAATTGGGGACAGTGAGCACCAGGATACTGTAAACTTTTATTCCTTTAGTGGCCTCCTATGGATTTCCGGAAAGAATGATACTTCATGCTCAAGAGGCCTACAAAGTAAGTGTAGTGACCTCACTGCTAGGGCATTAAAGCAAGAGACACAAAAATAGAACATTTTGTTCTGCTAACCCAACACTCTGTTCTCCTTTTGATATTTGTGTGATCAAATCTCACAATTCCTTAGCCAGATATACACTTGTTACTAGAGGGATTTGCCTTCATAGCAGAGTAGCTAGGAAGAAAAACTCAAGGAAGGAAGAAAAGAAGACGAAAGAAAACTGATGGAGAAAATAAAGAGAAGAAAGGAGAAAAAGAATTTAGAACATGACAAAAAACTTGGGAAAAAAAAAGATAATCACCCAGTTATCAATCAATAATTATTATACCGTTTAAAATAATTTCTTAGAATCATGCTCAAGTTTCAAATAACCAGGTCCAATTTGTCTAGAACCCTCTTTTCCCTGAAAATTCCTTATTTTCCTTGTATGGCATTATATGCATTTTTGATAAGGTAACTCCTAGATGGAAAAAGTGAACTGCAAAATTCTTCTCTGAAGAAAAAGAGCACACGGCAAAAGACAAACTCCTATTGGGTGTTTATTTCCCCCCACCCGCTAGTTTCTCTAATACATCCTAGGCTGGAAGAAAGCAAATATTTGCATCACTGAACAGTGTGGACGGGTGCTGATAATGGTCATCTGCAAAATTATTTGAACCTTAATGTTCCTGAGATTGTCAGATATTTCACTGCCCTTTTTATAGTAGGAAATTTAACTGACACATTTTTTAAAACATCCACAGGATTTAAAATACAAAAATATTATCAAAACACTTATTAATCAAACAATTTAATCAGCACCAACACATTCTTGAAGCCTACTAGTTGTTATTATCCTGTGCCACTTTAACGATTTTTAAAAGTCATCTGGCCCAAGTCAACGATTCCCAACAATGTAACGATCCAAGTAAAAATACAAATACGACTAAGGACTATAGCCCTAAATACGACGGTCCTTTCCGCTTTTACGTTTAGCATGCTGAGCTGCCACAGCCCCTTGACCAGCTATGAAAAGTCACCAGCATCACAGCCTGGCAACTAGTTGTTGCCTTCTACTTCTAGACCTTCCTTGACTTCAGCATCCTTACGTCGACACTAAAATGTAGTCAGTCCAATTCAACAAAACTTACAACATGCAAAAACTCCTATGTTGGTGGACTACTGCAAGGTGTATGAAGATTTACACACACACACACACACACACACACACTCATACATATATATATCCTTGTTCAGCGGGAGTTCAAAGACTAGTTTAAAGGGGAAACTCCTATAAATAAGTCTGAGGTAAGGGAGTTATTAACAGGGATGAGTGAATAGAAAAATTCTAATTGTTCCTCTTATATGATCCTCTGTAGATGCCCTTCGTGTATGAGGCAGGACTCACTGAAAATGGGGGTTTTGAAGGAGACGGCTGTCTGGGACCCAATCTTCCTCTGGATAACATGAGAGCTCCCCAAAGTTACATTCAGTGCTCTTCTCCTGAAATAAAAATCCAGGTTCCACATTCAGAAAACTATTCGGGGAAGGAGATTTGAGAGATGATAATCTCTGCAGACCACGAGCCACCAAATGGCACTATAAGTCCTCTTCTGCTTACCCATATAGAGTGGGGCTCTTTCCATCCTGCATGACCACTGGTTCTCCCAGGCATTGGGACAAACCAGTAGCAGAGGCTTTTGCAAGGCCGATGACCTTGAAGCCAGGACACTGCATTTGACTGTGGGCACTGGGAGGCTTCCTGATTTTATTAGTCCATAGCTTCATAATGCAAATGTCAAACAAATGGTTTTCCATGTGTACATGGAGCCAGTAGGCAGAATAATGCCTTGAAGCTCCTGTTGACAGGCAGGATCTTGGCAGACAAGTGCCCACCCCATGCTGTTCAAGGAAGAGAGTTTGGAGAATATTTATGAGACAGTATGAGTACCTGTAAAACTTTGCTCATGCAATGCATACACTAGTTGGAAGTGAGCTTGGGGATCATTTACCCTTAGCATTGAAGAAACTCACAAATGTTGCCTAACTTGACCTTCTGCCTGTGGGTAGGCCCAGAAATCAAAGGTAGACCTTACTTTACAAGGAGGATGACCTTGTAACCATATTTAGAGCCATCTTCTCTCATCAAACACAGTGGAACCTCAGCTAACTGTAAACACAGACTAAACTTTTCTTCCTATTCCTATTACAGGACTATTCTCAATGCCCATTTTGCATTCTTTGTCCTCATGTGCTTATTACTTGGTTTGTCCTAATCCTCAAAATCATTTTCTAGTATTAAGTAACTTTTGGCACCGAGAGTCTCACTTAATGTCTGACTCAAATTCTTCATGCTTCTATTTCAAATAGTCTTTTTCTGCTCCCAGGGAAGGCAGACAATAGCTGGTCTCACCATCCTCTACACAAAGCTCCTTCGTGAACTTAAGACTGTCATTTGTTATTTTTTTTAAACAAAAGATGCCTTCTATCAAAACTTTAAGAATCAGTTTTTGAGAACTGTTAGCAAGCCTTCAGTTTATCTCGGTCCTATCTGGAGTCAGCTGAACTTGGCAGCACATAGCTTTCTCCTAGGTATAATTACAGTCTGGAGGAGAATGCAATTTGTGCAGCATTCCACTGACCTACAAGCCGACCTTGTGCAGGGGCAAATTCACAGGTTGTGTTAAACCCTATTAGACATGCCTAGTTTAAGGTGAAGCCTTTCCAGACCCCCGCCGCATGCTGGATCAGGCAGTCACACATGCGTACTATTACATTGCCTAAGGAGCCCTAGCAGTGCCTTCCAGAAAGGGGATAGGCAGGCCAACGCCCCACACTGCCTAATCCTGCACCTTGGGCCGGTGTATCCAAATGATTATTATTTCTTACATATGTGGATTTTTTAGAAGAACCTGCCTCTTTGAATAAGAATTAAGACAGAAATGGGAAGACAGATTTGCTACACTGGAAAAAAACCACACCCTGACTACTCAGCTAGAAAAGTCTTGCCAGACAGACTGAGAAAGGTCTCCTGCCAGGCCCAGTGGGATTTTTCACATCGACATAAAATCCACATCTATCTTCAGCTTTCTGCCCGAGCTTGGCAGACATGGCCAGAAGTAAAAATAAAAATAAATGGTCTGAATAGCCCATGAATGCTGGAAGCACACTTGGCCAAGTGAGTTCGGCAGAGCCGCGAAATTAAGGGAATTATGGAAGCCGTCTTCTTCCAGGGAGACTTCCCTGTCTGAAACTGAAGAGGAGGAGTTTCTCTGCCTACACCTTCACTGGACATCAAACACATTCAAGCCTATACCACATCGGGTAGGTACTCTGTTCTTTGGCTCAGGCCTCACATTTGAAATTTCCCAGTTTCAGACATAAGAGTCTGATCTCCGGCGAAGTCAGTTTTATCACAGAACAGGTTAAATACAGCCACAAATATCTCCTGGGCACTTCAGGCAAATAAATGCATGTGAAAGTTGCTGCCTGGGCGCCTGGGTGGCTCAGTGGGTTAAAGCCTCTGCTTTCGGCTCAGGTCATGCTCTCAGCGTCCTGGGATCGAGGCCCGCATCAGGCTCTCTGCTCAGCAGGGAGCCTGCTTCCTCCTCTCCCTGTCTCTCTGCCTACCTCTCTGCCTACTTGTGGTCTCTCTCTCTCTGTGTCAAGTAAATAAATAAAATCTTAAAAAAGAAAAAAAAAGAAAGTTGCTGCCTTTCCTGTCTGATTCCCCCTCCCCCCACCAAAAGCAAACAAATAAATGAAGGATCCACAGATATGGGCAGATATTTCCTTATGTGACAGGGATATATTTCAAATATCCACGTGCGGTCATGTTTCCCTTTATAGAAGAAATGAGTACGTAGTTTGCCTTTCTCAAGCAAATTGAAGACAGTGGAGAATACACAGAAAGGAGACAATCTGCCTCTCCAAAGCAAAATTCTAAAAACCATTATTTCTATTTTTGTGCCTTCAGACTGGTGCCTTCAGCTTATGCTTTATATCAATGCTCGCCAAACGCCATTACTTGGCGACACCACAGACATTAGGAGGCTAGTATAAAGTCCATGCACTACTAATGAGAAAGCAGCTTGTCTCTCATTGACAGGAATCCCTTGCATTTCTAAGCCACTGGATGCCAAAGGGGTCTGGGTGCTTTCATAAGGACTCTTGCATTTACCTCAAAGAGATTCTTATGGACCAAGCTGGTAGGCAGATAGAACCTTAAGTTAGAGACCTAGAAATTGATGAACGTATCCTACAAGCTACAAGCTCTGGGATAGTCAAACTGATAAACTGCTTTGGATATGCCCAAATCATAAATATAAATTAGTGTGGAGTCTCGACTGGCTGGATTGGAGAGCAGCATCTTCTGGGGACAAGATATGATATCACAGGGAACCCTTAGCTTTACTTCTCTCTTACTGAACTGTCACACACTCGCAACCCCTCCAGCGCCAAAGTACAAATTCTTATTCTATAATTAATTGAAATCTGACTTGGAAGAAAGAGTGTGAATTTCCCAAGAGAATTCTAAGAAGTGATACAAGATAATACAACGCCATGAAACATCATAGCCCAAGGATGCAGGCCTTATACACACACAAAAAAAAAAAAATTCATGGGATGAAACAACTGACAAAATCCCACTTCATATTCTTGTGTCTTCCCTGCCATTTCTAGTGTGGCAGTGGCTGGAGATGAGACAGGTAAGCAACTCCTCCTCCCAGCCAATGCAAGGAGCAAGGGCCAGCTGGAGGGGACTGGCAAGACCAGAGTTGGCAGTCATCTTGCTCTCTCTCTCCTCATGCTTCCTTGGAAACATGCAATTGTTTCTTGGCAGGTGCCCGGGAAAATAAATGCTGACTCAGGTTCCTTGTCCCGTCTCCTGTGTTCCACCCCCTGCCACTCTTTGGCATCAGAGGCTGAGGAGTCGGTTGGCTGGTTCCATGGGGCCATATTATGAAGTGTCACCTGATTTGGTACAAACAAGCTCGTGGGTCAGCATGGCTAGGTAGTCTTCTGGGTAGTGGCCTCCGTCAACTGGCCTGATGATGCCATTAAAATAAGCTTTCCACACACAGCCTGATTATCTGTGCCACTAAATGTTTCAAGGAAAACTAAGCTTCACTGTTCTGTCAGACTGCTAGGTCTGAATCTCTTCCATGGCCTTATTTTTGGGGACACATAAAATTGCTCAGATGAAGTTTACTTTAAGGATTTAGGCTCTTCACCAAGAAATGTGAAAAGGCAAATTGTCATCCTGTCTTGCGTCTGAGAACATATTTGGCATCCCATACCTTTACTGATGAGACAGAAAAGCTCTTTTATTGGTTTTCAGACCAGTGAATTCTGTTCAGAAAGCAAATGGAAAGAAGACCACAGCAGGTGAAGGCTGGAACTGGGACAGGGGTAGAAGGCACCATGGGATGTGGGGGGGGGGTGCGAATATGAGCAGGAGATATTTCTGATGGTTTGGGAGTTTTTGTGTCAAAACAAAAATCATATGCATTTTCTCACTGATTAGAGATTTAGGAGAGAAAATGACCAAGAGACATCAGTGCATTCATTGCCCTGTTTTCAGGCCAGGCCAAAGTACCATCACAAAAAGGTACAGGTGAGAAATGCCATCCTCATGTTTCTGAGAGCTCAAGGCCCCTTCAGGGGTGCTTGGCTGTAATGAATATGAAACAATTCTAAAGTACTAGCAGCTGACCTGGTGAGAAGCAACTGGACAGAGGGCTACGTGGCAGAAGGAAAATGAAAAAGAAAACAGAAGATTATGAAAAGATCCAACCTCTAGTAAAACATAAAACCAAACCAAACTAAAATACAGGCCCAACTGTCCAAGACTCTGCCTTTTAAACTGATGGTGTGCATGCTCAGCTACAGTGGTCCAAGTGTGGGAGGAAAGAGGGACTCTCTTTGGGACAGATGTTAATAACATCAGGATAACCCAGGAAAATTCAATTGCAAGCCTGCTGGTGGCCTCCAACCATCATGGTTCAAACTCTCCCAAGGCCAGGAACTTAGTCCCTGTGTATAACTCAGCCTTAAACAGCTGGATGGAGAATTTATATTTACTCTCTGTTTTAGGAGGGATGGGAGTACAGGGGCTCACCACACAAGATATGCAAGCGGCATGGAACTTTAAGTCATGTTTTATGGTTTTGTTTTAAATTTCTGTATTATAATCCTACTTTAAAATCCCATCCCAACAAGCAATCGGCACGGCTATCAAAATGAGTAGAGAAAATGTTCCTTCTCTTTCCCTTCTCTCACCACTGGACCTAGCACCGAGGAGAAAAGTGAAAGCTTTCTTTTGGTCATTCCTAAATTGCATGGGATTGCATGGGAGGGGATCCTACACACCTCTACAAACCATAGACAAAGCCTGCTGTTGCCTACAGAAAGCGGTCTGTAGTTTAAGGCACTTAAGAATTTGTGGGATGTCCTCTAGAAGTTTAGTATGCATGTGAATTACCAGGGACCTTGCTAAAAATATAGATTCTCATTCACTAGGAATGAGATTCGGTTTGGGATTGAACTATATTCCTCCTACAAAAGATAGGTTGAAGTCCTAATTTCTAATACCTTAGAATGTGACCTCATTTGGAAATGGGGGTCACTCCAGGTGTAGTTAATACAGATGAGGTCACCTGGGAGTCAGATGGGACCCTAATCCAATGTGGTGGGTGTCCTCTGAAGAAGACGGCCATGGGAAGACCCAGAGATGGGGAGGGAGAATGCCAAGTGATGACAAAGGCAGAGAATGGAATTTCGCTGCTTGATGCCAAGGAATGTCGACGATTGTCAGCAAGCCACCAGCAGATGGGAAGAGGCGAAGAAGGGTTCCCCTACCGGGTTCACAGGGAGGATGGCTCTTCCCAATACCTTGATTTCAGACTCCTCCTCTCCAGAACTATGAGACAACACGTTTGTAGTTTTTAGTCACCCCGTGTGTCGAGGAAGGCCCCAGGAAACTAACACAGGCCTGAGGACCTTCCGCTTCTAGTAAGCTACCAGACAATGCTTACACTGCTACTCCAGGACACACTCTGTGCAGTCAGTGACCTCGAATGAACATGTTCTTCCGTTCACCCTCATTGGCACTTAGCACAATGTCTGACACATATGCATGTATATTTATACAATCCCTGATTCCCAGAGTCTTTTCGACTAACCAGCTTGAAATGCGCCCCTGTCCCTCTCCGTCTCCTGAATCTATGTGCCCAGTCACGAACAACTGTTTTCTTTCATAAGGCCAATGCCAGCAACGCAGATAAGCCATTCCAGCCTCCTAAGGATTCTAAATAACAAAGTTTCTAAGACCTTGGGACTCCCTCTCTTAGCAATATTTCTCATTTAATATTAAAAAACTGAACCCATCTCTTATATATTCTTGGTGACTCCGACAGGGCTTTTCCTCTCCGAAGTTTAGAGTGTTAGGCTTTTGAGAAGAACACATGCTAATAATTACTCCAAGCTGGGTAGTGATGATGGGCAACAGAAATCTTATTATCTTCAATGTCATCATCTGTCTTTGATATGATAATCACTGCATTCAAGATATCAGAAATGATGGATGGCCTTTGATTCAGAGTGTACCACAATGCAAATTACCTGGCTCTTTCCCACTCCGGCTCGGATGGTGAAGAGCTAGTGACAGTGGGCTCTCCTAGCTTCAGGCCCTCAAGCCACCAGGAGGCAAAATCTGGGGCAAAACTCAAAGAGGAACACTCCTTTAAGGACACCTGAGGCCACTTTAGTTTTCCCTTTTATGGTCATGCTTCACCTAGGACAACCCCACACGTAGTCTTAATGTGCAGCCGTTGATGTAATGTACGGCTTTTTACGACCTAAGTCCTTCTCTGTTCACCTTCTGGGCAACAACAGGAGACGTAACTACCACACGGCTTCTAGTAGGCTCACTGAATTCCCTTCAGAAACATGACACAGGATTCCAGGAAATTCTAGCAGGGGAGGAAAGATGGAAGGGCATGGTGTATTTGTACTTTAAAACTGCTAGAAGATTCTGTCAGGGCTTATGGTATAGAACCCAGCACATTTCCCTCGGTTGGTAATTAGTCTTTTCCACCCTCCTCGAGCTTACAGTGCATCCATCATGGAAAGTGAGCACGTGCTATATGCTATCCTTCAGGCATCCGTGTGAGTGGAATAACACAGTAATCCAAAATATTTACAGTCATCCATGAAGAGTGAGCCCTTACCTCCGCCCTGACTAGAGTCATCAGTGCGCGTACCCGGAGGTTCTCATATGGACAAATCATCCCCTTAGAGCACATGAGCAAAAGGCACATAGTAGGTGATTTGCCCAGAGTTGTCAGATGTCTGATTACTAGTCCTGTGTGTTTTCCCTTGAAACACATCTCATTCCTGCAAGGACATACATGTCCCATCACCCATGTTGCAACAAGCCTCTAAACTGTGAAAATCAAGATGTGTTTGAGTTGTAGGTTAGCAGAGGAAAGGCCTTTCACTTCCTTTTCTCCTATAAAACCAACCCCTAATGATGGGACTGAGTATCAAAACCAAAATCTTTCTTCAGTGAAATTACTAGACCCCCTGCAATTTCAAAACAGAAAACGTGAAGGCAGAAGGAGTTGAAAGAGTGGCAAATCCTATGGCACTATGCAGGGACAGATGTCATTGTCTGCTGGGCAAGGGAGAACCTCAGACACGTACAAATTAGAGCTCAGGATCATGAGCTCAGGAAGGCAACGGTGAGGAAGGCAAAAATTAGGGGATGATTTAGAAGTTGGTATACAGTGCAATTAGGTGCCACATGTATAATCTTACCTATATGTTCAGGAAATTCAGTTTCTAGAAAAATTCAACCAAACAGATTTGGGATTCATGGACACCAAGCAGAGCAGATGGTAGGGTGGAGGTCTTGTAATAGAATGGAATAATTATCAAATTCCACATTCTTTCTTAGCCTCTCTGTCAGAATGGTAGTAGTCAGGCTGATACACCTCTCCCCATCTCCAATCAGGTGCCTGGAGAAATTCCATCTGGCGCCCCAATCAATAAAATTTTTAAATAAAATAAAATAAGGGGCACCTCGGTGGCTCAGTGGGTTAAAGCCTCTGCCTTCGGCTCAGGTCATGATCTCAGGGTCCTGGGATCGAGCCCCGCATCGGGCTCCCTGCTTCCTCCTCTCTCTTTGTCTGCCTCTCTGCCTACTTGTGATCTCTCTCTCTGTCAAATAAATAAATAAAATCTTAAAAAAAAAAAAGGCCGAATAACCTTTAAGTAAATAAATAAAATAAAAGCAAAGACAAAGTCCCAAATGACGTGGCTGGTCTGCAACTGTTTACCCCACTGTGAGACCCACACACACATTTCTACTGAGCTTCCATCCAGGTTTATCACACCTCAATCTTATATTTGATATAGCAGCCAAGGATCACCAACTATTTGAAGAATCTTAGAACATGAAATACAGATGTCAGAACAAAAAAATATTATAAAGGAACTCGGAAAATGGAACAGAAGGAAAGTAGTAAGCAAAAGAAATATGTAAAGAAACTCAAGAAGTTAACTATTCTTTTTAAAAAAAAGTAAAATGAATGTCTATAAATTAAAATATAATTGTGAAATACAAAGATCTTTGCCTATCAAAATAGAAAGTCCATAGTGACTAAGAAAGTGAGAACTACTAATACCTGTGGAAGCCCTCTAACTATCCCAAATCTTCCTCCAAAGGACCCACTCTTCTGATTTTATGTTTACTATTCCCTTGCTTTTATTTTTTTTATAAAAATCATTTTGTCACAAATATAGGATTCCATCAACTTTGTAGGCTTTCACATTTTTGACCTTCAGACAAATGGAATCATTCAGGACTTTTTTCACTGGACATCTCATTTAAAAATCATCTAATGAACGTGTGGAGCTATAGCTCTTTTTCAAAGCTGTATAGTATTCTAATCTGTGACCTGACCTCAGTCCATTCATCTACTCTAATGATAGTGTCATTTTCAGATTTTTGCTATTATAAACAAAACTTTCATAAACACCCTAATATGAGTCTTCTGCTACAAATATGCAGAAGTTTGAACAGAGACTATACACATATTCACAGGAACTAGGTAAAGCCAAATTGCTTTCCAAGTGTATGGAGCAACTGACCTTCCAGTTAGCACAATGAGAACTCCTACCATTCCATACTCTCCCAATATTTCGGTTATACTTATTAATTTTTGCCAAGCTGGTGTGTCTAAAATGAGATCTCTGCATTTCCTAGTTTTGGCTTATTAACTCTTTACATGTTTATTGATCATTCATTCCTTGACAAGCCTCTTCATGTCTTTTGCCTATCTAGTAGAAGGTGACCAATCTATTATTGATCAGTAAAAATTCTGTATGTATTTTGGAGAGTAATTCTTCTTCAGTTATATATGTTATGAATGTCTACCCCAAGCTTGTGGCTTAGCTTTTCATATTCTTTGTGCTATCTTCTGATGAACAAGAGTTTTTTATTTTAATGTACATTATTTCTCATTTGATTTATACTTTTTGTGTCTTTTCCATGTGAGGTTAAAACATAGGCTCCTACATTCTTTTTTTAAAAAACTATTAAGTTTTTCCTTTCATGTACTTGATACATCTGGAATGGATTTTTATTCATGATATGAGGGGAGATCTATTTTCTTTCCTTTGGGCCATATATATATTCAATTTTAAAATATTTTTAAGAGTCAATTTTACCTACTGATCTGAGATACCCCATTTATCACATATTAGTTTGCATGTAATAGATTGATTTTGCTTCTGAACCTTCAATTCTTTCCATTATCTTTGTTTTGTTATTTTCTGTGCCAATTATTACCATACCATACTAACCTTAGATTATTTTTCTTAACATGAGGTAGAATAAGTATCCTCCTGATTTTTCTTTTTCAGATTTTTCCTCTGAATTTTATGTTTCTTATTCCTTTGCTTAAAAAAAATAGTTTTGCTACAGATATGTGATTCCATAGAATTCCTTGGAATTTCATATGTTTCACTTCAGACCAATGGAATCTTTTTGTGTGTGTGACTTTTTTTTTTACTAACCATCACATTTAAGGTTGTTTCTATAACATTATTTTTGAAACTCTGCTCTTCCATATAAATTTTTAGAATGAGCTTGTAAAATTTTGAATAATCCTATTTAGATTTTGATTAGAATTACTTTGAAACTAGAAATCAACTTGGGGTTAACTGACATCTTTATAATACTGGTTTTCCTACTCATAAACAAAATAGCTATATTTTTATTTAGGTCTACTTTAATGCTTTCAATACAGTGATTTTTATCCATTGCTGGATTCAATTAGCTAATCCTCTGTTTAGGATCTTCACATCTATATTTGAGAAACTAGCCTGTAATGTTTCTTTATTTCCCGTCCTTATCTGATAGTGCTATCAAGACTATATGCCACTTTTGAGTGTAACATCATTTTTTAGTCTCTAAAGTATTTTGTGTAAGAAGGAAATGTTTGGTGTAATCAAACCATCTGGTACTTTGTGGGAAGATTTTAAACTACTGATCCAGAGTCCTTAATATTTATAGGCATTCAGGTGTTCTGTTTCTTCTGGGCTCTGATTTGGTAATTCATATTTTTCTAGGAAGTTGTATTTCATGTTCTTTTATTGGCAAAAGTTTACTCATGGTATTCTCGTGTATCTTACACATTTCTATTGCATCCTGTAGTTATATTCACCTTTACTTTCCTAATATTTTATATTTGTTTTTATAAAATTTTTATATATTTGTTTTTTGCTCAATCCTGCCAAAAGTGTGTGAATTTTATTGTTTTCAAAGAACAAACTTAACTTTATTGATTTTTTATTACTGTGTTTTAAAATTTCTGTTAAATTTCCATTCTCATCTTTTAATATTTGGTTGTATTTTTATTTGATTGAAGCATATGAAATTATAAATAGTTTTTCTAATTTCTTTTTTCCCCTAGCTATTAATTTTGGAAGCTAACTTTTTTTTTTTACCTTTTTCTTTCCTAATATAAACACTCATAACCATACATTTATTACATCCTAGGAGTCTTGATTGACAATATTTTTATTTTTTGAATTAAAAGTGTTTTCTGCTTACTGTCCATCACCCAGTAAGCAGAAATGAGCATTGGGCATTATAAAAGACTGATGAATCACTGACCTCTACCTCTGAAACCAATAATACATTATATGTTAATTAATCAAAATTAAATTAAAAAAGTTTTTCTGTCCCATTGTAAAGGTCCCATTATAACTTCTTCCTCAATCTATGAGTTATTTACAGTATGAATATAAATTTTAAAAGGCAAGGAGGTTTTCATTACTGACATATTTAAGTTGTCTTTCTGTTTTTTATATATAATTTCAGTTTGATGAGAGGATGTAGTATGAAAAATTACTTGAAATTTGTTGATATTGGTCAGACATTTTCATAAGTATTTTAATACTGCTTAACTCTCTCTCTTTCTCTCTCTCTCTCTCTCTCTCTCTCTCTCTCTCTCTCTCTTTTTTTTGAGAGGGGAAAAAGAAAGAAGGGCTGGAGCGGGAGAGAGAGAGAGAGAGAGAATCTTAAGGAGGCTCCATGACCTGCACAGAGCCGGATGCTGGGCTCAATCACACAACCCTGAGATCACAACGTGAGCGGAAATCATGAGTTGGATGCTTAAAATGGACTGAGCCACCTAGGCGCCCCCGTAATATTGGTTAAGTCTTAAAAGTATATCCATGTATGAGGTTGATGAAAATTTAAATGAAGTATAACAGCTAAATTCATTCTATTTCATTAATATGGAAAGCAACCTAAAATATCATATTTTGAATTCCATCATTACCTAAATCAGCCATTCTGTGTCCCTGCCAGCACCTATGTCTGGCACACTTAAAACTCTACCAGAAGAGACTCCTAATCTCACAAAACAAACAGAGGGTTACGGGGGGCTGGGAGGGTAGGGATAGGGTGGATGGGTTATGGACATTGGGGAGGGTTTGTGCTTTGGTAAATGCTGTGAAAGGTGTAAGCCGGATGATTCACAGACCTGTACCCCTTGGGCAAAGAATAAAAAAAAATAAATTAAAAAAAAAAAAAAACTCTACCAGAAACAGATTCCCATGAAAGCCAAACAAAAATTGTACTAGAAAATAGAGACAAATTTTGTCTCTATTTTGTCTCTTTTTGTTCTATTGCACTGCTTTCTCTTGGCACACCTTGAGGACATTCATCTCTGAGCATCCAGCTTAAATTCATTTTTTTTTTAATTACATAGTTATGTCCCCATGGGATACACAAAGAAAGGATGGTGTAAAAGGGACCTTATGTAGCTCTCTGGGGGCTCAGAAGCCACGACTGAATGAGAAATGGGGCCTCTGGTTGAGTCCAACCTACTGATCTGCTTGAGGGGTGACACTAGAGGATTCTCATTGTTCTTATTCCCACTCCTCATGGTTATGACGATGGTGCCAAGAGTAGGGTGGCTGCAGCACACATTTGTGCACCAGGGACCAAACCAAACAGAGATTATTTTAATTCTCATAGTCACCCTTGGAAGTAGGTACTATTATTATTCTCACTTTACAGCTGAGGAAACTGTACGGAAGGATGAATGGCCTTGTCCCATGAACACAGTGATGAGATGTAAAGAAACCCGTCTCGAGCCACTACACTACCCCTTTCCATCCTCAGACTAGTTGTGACTCTCGGAGCACTGGGTGTGTTGGAGGAAACAGTTGCTCAGAGGCGTGGAGCTCAGGCCTCTACGACAGCCTTGCCACTGCCTTCTGGGTGGCTCTGGGGCAAACCCCAAGATTTCAGCTGATAGCACTCGAAGACCTACCTACCTTCTTTGTACCTACCTCCTTCCACATGTACCTTGAGTCTCAGAGGCTTACCCCTTCCTGTGGTGGCAAATGAAGGGCTGAGTCCCACAGGGCTGAGAGGTCTGGATATCACCACACCCCAAGAGGGTATGTAATCCACAACAAACACATTGCACAGTCCTGTTTCTCCAAGGTCTTGCTAAATCAGTCTAAACATCGTATGCTTTAGATATTTTGCTGCTACATTCTGAATCACGTTCTCCTCTAAGCAATCGTCTCAATGTCTCATTTTTTCCATTAGTAAGATGATTATAGTACAGAGTGAACTATCTATAATGAGCCCCAGCTCAAGTAATGTGGCTTTCAGCTGGCTACATTGTAAATAAATCTTTGTTAATTAATGCACCTATCCCAGTGTTGTAAGTAACACTGGTGTTCCTAAATTGGACAGGGAAGAAGAGAACCACACCCAGCGGAAGATCCCAAATCCTCAAAACCAATATGAATGCAATAACCATTTGCAAGCAAAGTTTAAAAGTTAGTTTTTGTGCTTGCTGTAATGAAGGAGGTTGTACAAGAGTCTACAAGAGAGTAAAAAGTGATGTGATAATTAGGTCATGAATTAACCCCCTGGTACTTGCAGCTCTAAATTATTTTTAAAGACCCCCTTCTCACCTCCTAGGATATTTTGCACATGCAAAATGCCTAATTGAGTAATAAGGCACCTAGCATAAAAGCTAATTAATGAAAATGAAAACACTAAAACTCAGGTTATTTAGTAACCAGAGCCTGGAGCCAGATCCCAATTAAACCACTCTTGGGTGGAGGAAGGGAGCAGAATGCCCAATGGGTTCCATCTGGCTGCTTCGGTGGGTCAATCTAGAGCCTCATGTTCTCAAATGAGTCTTTCCACCCTCTCCTTTTCATTGCAATGAGGAGGTAGGATGGTCCTCCTCACACTGCACTGGGGAGCTCCCAGGCTCTCCCACTCATATGGAAGGGGCTTGGCAGCTAAGGAATCCAGCTGGAAGCAAGCATGATTCACTAGCTCTTCTCAGCCCAATCCCTTTTGTCATTCATTCCACTGGGTGAGCCCCTAACCTTCCGATCTCATTTGTACCCCACCCAGGGGATCTGATCATGGTCCTGGCAGACCTGTGGCTTCTCATAGCTTCTGGCAGGGGCCTCGCTGACCCATAACATGGCTACACACATGATTTCTTCTCATACTGTCTTTGTAAATTGACCATGGCTAACCTTGCTGCCCTAATCAGATCAATCAGAATAACATTTCTTTAGCTTCAGCCTCCCTGGCTGAGGCGTGACTCAGAGTCAGGCTCAGATGCTGAAGGCGGGTTTTGGAGTTTCCAGTGGTCTCGGGTTTCCTTTGCTTTTATCACAGTTGGTGAGCTGTGTAAGGCTCGTGTTTACAGCCATGCAAATTAGCCTCAGCTGGAGAGAAATCAGGTCAGGCCTAACTGAAATCAAGCTCTGGGCCAAAAGGTATTTTATCAAAAATTGGAAGTGTGGCCACAGTAGTGGGGTCTGGCCAGAGTGTCTTAAGAAACACGTGGACAGCTTTGTCTGGTGTAATCTGGACCCTGGAAACTCCGAAAGATGGAAGAGGAGAGGATGGTGAAGGGCCACGCCAGCCGATGGGGGGTGGCCAGTGCGACCAATGGCTGACGCTGCCAAATGCATTTTTTGTTAAGTAGAGACAAGCGTGAGAAGGGGAACATGGCATCTGTGAAGGGAGAAAACTGCGGTGCGAGGCTGCTTTGCGTTTTATCCCATGTTCCTCACTGATGAAGCGAGGTCCGGATTTGCAGTTTCTTCCTACTCACGGGCTTTTCTACACTCAGTTGTGAAATGTGTGTGTGTGGAGGTGTCCACACAGATATGATCGGATATTCTGCATCTGGAAAGCATCTTTAAAAACATCCACTTTGGATGCCGTGACAGTTACAGAAACTAAGGCCAGACAGGTTACGTGACTGGACAGAGAGCGACTGCTAACTGCTTACCTTGAAGACAAGATCTCTGGCGCCTCTCCATGGCAATCTTCCCCCATTATATTCCCAGTCTGTCAATACCCTTGTACACAAAGAAACTTGGTTTATTTTAAGAGAATTCTCCGGTCCACTTATGTCTCTTAAGATTGGGCGTTACTGACAATTATTCCTTGAGCTCCCGCATATCTAGGACTCCTACAACATAGCGTGATGCGGCAAGCAGCTCGATCTATCAGATGGTGCCTGGGGCTGAGTGCGGAGATGTTGGTTCACATCTAATTCCCTTGTCTATTTTCTCTCCAGGAAGTAAAACGCAGTTGGTAGATCTTGGGTGCCCCTATTTGCAAGGTGGAAGTAATGACCAGATCATTGTAATTCATCTAATCAAAGTTTGCATCTTTTGACAGATGAGACCTGAGAGTCAGAGAACTTAAAGAACTTGCCCAAGATTCAATAGTTGGCTAAGGTCAGAGCCAGAAGTAGAAACCAGGTCTACTGACACCGAAGCTAGTGCTTCTTTCACTAAACAATGACCAAAGAATTAAATTCAGCCTTGAAGGGTACTTCAAGATGGGACTCGTAGTTAATTAACTGAGTCCAACAGACTGTCAAGCAATTAAGAGCACAAGATCTGGGGTGGTTGTTAGATCCATTTCCTTACCACTTATGAGATGTGCGATGCTAGGCAAGTTATGTAACTCCCCCAGGCTGAAGCTTCCTCACCTATGAAATGGGAATCAGAGCAGTAACCATTCTTACTGAGTTCTTGTGTTGATTAGATAAGATAATACATGACGAGCACTCAACCCAAAACCACGTACTTAGCATTAACTATTACCATCGCTATTGAAATCCTTGTCATCTTCACTTGATACACATTACATAAATGCAAGGTTAGTAAGACTTATTTCTGTCCACATGAAGCATGTACCTGTGCGAACACATGACCTTTGTGTATGTAGGAGATGTATGCACGTTGCAAAGTATTTATGAGTTCACTGTGAAAGCCTCCAGTGACCTGGTTTTGTGACTTAAATGCACATATAAGGTCTTTGCCTATTCTTGTTATATCCTTACATTACTTCCAGCTCAGAAGTGGAGGCCAGAGGAGTCGCTGCTTTGGCACCCATCCTCAAATCCCTGTCTAGCTCCAGCCCACGTCATGGTCTTAGAAAAGGGTCTGAATGCAGCATAAATGAAAGAGGTCCAGAAAAATATAGGCGAGCATTCCAAACTTTCTTCAACCAGACAGAAGGATACTTTTTAAAAATATCAATGTTTAGAATGATTTTCTCATAGCCTCTCCTGTAATACCTAATCATATTTTTTTTGTCTTTCAAAACAAAATCTATATTCAAATAACTCTTCATTCCCTTAAAAAAAAATCCCTCCCTTTAGATATGGGAGATTTAAAAAGCTGTATATATGTGTGCACACGCGCGCATGTGCGGGTCACGGAGGCGATTCCAGGATCAGTTACATAGGGGCTAATCCTGATACTTCATGCATTTTTATGCTACAGTCATTCATTCTAAGCACAGGAAATACGTCAGATAGTATTTTTTAGTCTACTAATACCTATAGGCCTTTCTAACATGCACTTGGCTCCCAGTACTTTGTGCGGATAATGTGCTCTCATGGTTCACGATGAAGAGACTTAAGGAGCCTAAGGAGGGCGCTGAGGGGCACTCACTCTTCTGCAGTTTCCTCTTCCCCCAGCTCTAAGAAGCGGATTTAGCTTCAAGTCTCGGCATTCTTAGGTGCCCTCTTGTGGTTGGGGGAGGTAATGAGCATGCTAATGACTGCAGCTGGCGGGAGGCAAAGTCCAGATTATTACTGTTTAACGGCCAACAGAGAAATACAGCCAAACTCCAAGAATAATATTCAGATTTAACATTCTAAAAGAATCATTGAAATCTGCACTTGACATGCTCTGGCCACCTTTTTTAAAAAATAAGCAAATAAAGTAAAAGTACAGCTTAACTTTTGGGTCCACCTTATATCCAAATAAACTTTGCAAGGCACAACGTTTGTAAATTGGTGCCTGTTGGGAGGTAGAGCTCCTGTTTGCTTTTGGTAGATCGGGCCAGTCAGGGGCCTTGAAGCTGAAGAACAAGAAAGCTCTTATCCATCCAGATATCACTCAAGGGATCTGGACATGGCACGAATGACCTCAAAGTCATATATATTGGTGCAATCAACACACGGGCAAGTTATTTCACTCATTTCTATAGATGATAGCCCCTAACCTCTCCGCTCATTTCTCAAACACATGAGAAATACAAAGGGGTTGGTAAATCATCCCCGCTCCTGGGGGAAAAAATATGCACGTACCTTACCAAGGCAGCCCCGAGAAATTATCTCTGTATACAAAAGCTGAAATTATATAAACTTGGAAGGCAACAGGTTATGAAAACCCTATAAATTTATGTTCAGGCTTCCAAACAACGTTCTCCTTCTACCCTTCTCCTCTCCCCGCTAAGTTGAGACACCAAGTCTGGGATTTAAGAATTACAGCTATGATCCTCGCCAAAGGGACCAAATTACAACTGAAGGCTCTTGGCTCCAGGCTGTTTCAACAGAGTAGTGTCTGAAGCATCACAACCCCTCCCCAGCTCACCACCCCCTCAAGTCCTCAGGGAATCATCTTTATCTCGTTAATTCTTAAGAAATATCTATTAAAAAGGCAGAGGGAGAGGAATGATTTTATGTATCATACAGAGGAGGGAACAAGCCCAGAGATGATTTATAATTCAAAGTGAGATCTTGGCATCTCAAGAGAGGAAGAGTGACAGGTCATGCTGCTTTTCTGCAAGTTGTAGGGTAGGCTTGGGAAGCAATCGAAAAGTTGATCAGAGCAGCCACTTCTTCTTTGACAGGTACCAGGAGGAAGACTCTTAGACGATGAAGGCAGATTCCTGGCTCCGTGTCAAGGTGTTGCCCTCCCTTTTCCAGGAACAAATGTAACTTAGAGATGTATAATATGGGCATATTGACAGTGGAAACTCTGCTTTACAGTGCAAAAGACTATATATAAACCAGTGTAAGATGAACTACCAGATGTCTGCATGTGGCACTAAGGAAGTTGTGGAATTCTATAAATCCTGAAAAACAGGAATGCTCTAGAGATCACCATTTGCAAATAGTTTCAGCCAATGGACATACTCATGTTTTAAGACTCCTCAGTGACCTTGGGGATCAATGACGTTCAAGAATTTCTTCATAAAACTTTCTCATTAGTTCATAGACTACTATTAATACATAGTTCTAGGAAATACTTAAAGGACTTTCATCACCATGATTTCATTTTATCCTTATAACAAGCCTCTCAAGGGTTGCTATTCCCCATTTTACAGAAAAGGAATCTGTGTGGGAAAGTGAAACAACGTAAGGTTATCAGGAACCAAAAAAAACAGGAGACAGTGCTGAGTGTTGGTGGTGCCAAGAGGACCTGATGTTTTGGGCTCCGGTTCTCAATTCGGTGCCTGCTATGTTTGTAGTGGCAGAATGGTTTGGGTCTCAAATGAGGAGGGCGCATGCCCGGTATGGAACACAAGTCTGTCTCAGTATTACAGCTAATGTTTAAAATGGTTGTTAGAGTCAAAGGAAAACAGCTCTCAATCTACATATATTGTTGTTGGAGTTACACACAAACCATCCTTTTTTTTTACAAGATTTAGCTTCCTACTAGAAGAGTGACTCCAAAAAAACAAAAACAAAAACAAACCTGGGATACTTTTCCAATATAGGAAATATTTTGGATTTGCACAAGTGTAGCTATATTTTGTCGATGATTTTAATAATGACCGCTCTCATTTACAAACGTTGGCTCAGTCACCCCAATAAAATTTGTGACCGTCATCCATGTGGCAAATCCACGTTTAAATGAAGGGGAAATGAAGACACATCTGAGGCTCCCGTACATTCTCTCAAGTATCTGTTGTTACTGACGTCTTCCCAGTTACTGGTCTGCAAACCCGAGAAGTCACGTCCTCTTTCTAGGTCTCAGTTTCTCATGTACCAAAATTCGCTGTACTGGAGATCCATGTACTGAATTCACTGACTGGTAAGGTCCCTTCCAACTCTCAGTTAAGATATCAGGGAACAGGATCCCTGCCCAGGCTACGAATATACCTATCTACTTACTGACAGCCACTGCCAGGGACGGGAACTTAAAATGGTACTGTGGAAGGTGAAATAGAAACCAGTGTCCGAGTTCAGCAGAATCTGGGTGATTCTGAGAGTCACTTCTGAACGAGAAATGTAGACGGCACAGAGGAAGGGAGACCAGCTCTGCCTAAGACATATTCACATGTCGGTCTCAGCGCTGGCTCAGCCTCTACAGCCAAGACTCAGAACGCTTGATTTTTGAATCTCCAACATGCCGTCTAATGTCTCCAGTCATTAAAAACGAGACCCATTTGGCCAGTGTTCTTCCTGGTCACCTTGTGTGGGAATCATTCTGTGGTTACGCTGATGAAGTTGGTCTCTGATATTATAAACTCCCCAGTAGCTCAAAACCCCTGCAATATACTTTCACTTTCATTTTAAGAGAAACACCAACAAAAATCTGGCTCTCGGAAGAGACATCCATCTCCATGTGTGAAATCTGACCACGGGCCCGGGGGGAAGCTCATAATGGACAGGCTTAGAGTTTTCTGGTATTGACTCAGATCCTTTTTTTCTTTAAAACCTAAAATCTCAGATCCAACATAGGCCACAAGCTCATTGAAAACTCCCAACCAGTCTCGGGACCGTAAAGCCCTGTCCATCTCCAGGTTTGCCTCCACTTGAAGAGAGATGTGGAGACTACACATATTCGCGGCTTCTACGGGGCGACGGCAACCTCGCTGCTCAGAAAGATTAAAGAGTTCAAATGAAGGGTGTTTTTTCTCCTCAGACAGGGAAACAAAATAAACATATCAAGCACTAACTGCCTTAGTGGAAATCCTCTGTTGAACAGGCAAACAATTATGAGATAAGAAATAAGAATAAACAACCAAACGCTTTGATGTTTTAAAAACAAATTCTTTGAGGTTTTAAAAATACTCATTTGCCAAAACAGAAGTAATTCGTCTTATGAGTAAACAACATGTTACCAAGCATCCAGAGGGGGAAACAAAAGAAAGGGGTAATACCGATCTAAGAAGAAAGCAAGGACAAAAGTTAGTTTAATGTGATCTTGCATAAGAAAACATTCAGCGGAGTTCCTGGTTAGCCAGAAGAAGCTTCCTGCAAGAGGCAAATTGAGGCTAGCTTTGGAATACAGAGATTCTTCTTCGGCTTTTCAGACAGCACAGGGGTCGTCTGTGTCCACAGATGGCTTTTAATAAGCCAGCTGGCCCATAGAGCACACTTACTTTTGTCTCATATGAATCTCACTGCATGGGAATATATAGCAGCTGAAAAATTCAAATTGTTTCGTGTAGTATGTCCTCTTAAAAGATTTGGTCTGATATTTGGTTATTTTTGGTGTCACATCTTTCTCATAAAAACATAATTTCAGGTCGCCTGGGTGGCTCAGTCGCTTAAGCGTCTGCCTTTGACTCAGGTCATGATCTCAGGGTCCTGGAATTGAGCCCTGCATCGGGCTCCCTGCTTGGTGGAGAACCTGCTTCTCCCTCTCCCTCTGCCTGCTGCTCTGCCTACTTGTGATCTCTCTCTATTTCTCTGTCAAATAAATAAATACGATTTTAAAAAAAAGAAGAAAAGAAGACATAATTTCTATGTGCTTGAGAGGTAAAAAAAATACTTCGATGGTGATTTTCATTGATAATTCAAGTCAATGGGAGAAACTGATTCGATTAACAGAAAACTGCATTCAGGCTATTGTCATTTTTGCCTCTCTAAGACACAGCTGATTTCATAATCATAATGTTACTTGAGATAGGAATTGATGGATGAAGACTGCTATACAATTTAAGAATAAAGAGTCGATGCTAATATCATTCAGTAGGACTCTTCTCAAAACATTTCCTTCACACCCTCTTAGATTCAATTTCACAACATTCTGTTGGGTTAGGTAGACTCAGATTTTTATAGAAAAGGAAAGATACAGTCTAGAGACTACAGATGAGCAGGCCCAAGCTCACACGGCAAATCAAGAGCAGAACCCTAGATGTACTATGCCTTTGCCTCAGCACCATCTAAGTTATTATCAAAACGCTAAAGATGAGAATTCGCAGCAGTAACATCAACTGCAACAAAATGAGAGTAGTCGTCCTCTGTGGAGGACTGACTGGGTCGGACACTGTGCTGAGCATGACATATCAATGACCTCGTTTAATAACTACTAACATAATAATATGACTATTCATCATCTCAGGTTGCCGTGAGGGGATGGAGGCTGAGAGAGGAAGAACTTTGACCGCGGTCAGGCAGCCGGCACGTGGCTCAGCGGCCATTCATTCAAGTTCACGTTGGCCCGAAGGCTTGAACTTGCTCTCTGATATGTGGCTAGCAGCCTCTGACTTCAAGTCCCCAAGTCTTTGCTCAGAAGTCAACTTCTCCACAAGGACTACTCTGATGACTCCACGGAAAACTGCAGCCCTGCCCCCACCCTGCCAAAAATCCATCTTCCTTACCCTGCTCTAACGTGTGGTTTAATGTTTTGTTTCTAACGCTGATTTTTAACGTAAGTTCCACAGGGCAAAGGTCTTTGGGGTTTTCTCATCAACATATCCCAGATGTTCGGGCTGTGTTATCCAATAAAACTTCTGTATTGACAATTTTTTTTTCTAAAAATCTGTGCTATATGGTAGCCACTAGCCACAAAAACAGAACTGAAAGGTGGCGAATGCCACTGAAGGACTGAATTTTTAATTTATCTAATTATATTGCTTAAACAGCCACATGTGGGTAATGGTTACCACAGTGGACCCCATGGGCCTAAAACAAAATCTAGCATAAATATACTCCCAATAAATGATTTGTTAAATGAATGAATTCATAAATAAGTTAATCAGTAAAACATATTTTCCATATAACACACAGCCTACTTTCACTAATTGCAAGTCAAATTTTATATTTTTTCAATAGAATTATAAGCTGAAAAAAGTCCAGATCAAATTAAGAAAATAGTTTGAAAATTCAGATAGGACTGAAAGCACAAGCACAGATTTCTCAAACTACTGACTCCCTCTTTGTCATCAGTGGCTTAAAACCTTCCAAAACATTTTTGGATAACAGATAGCAAACCAACAGCACATAATGAATTCTCACATATGGCCAAAAAATACAATGAATATTATCGTCATTTGGTACCTTTTTGACCTTGTTCTTTTTCTCATAGGTCTCTGACAGAGGTTTTTTCTTCTGCTGAGTTGTGTCTTTGGAGAATAAATACTCAAATTCACTAGGATCCCGAATATCAGGTTCTTCTAAGGAATCCCATAAGGTTGGTGCAGCATTTTGGCTTAAAAGAGAAAATGACAAGTTAGCCATTAAAGTCAAAACAGGAGAGAACAGAATATAATGAAATCTCTAGCTCACTTTATAACTCTTTGAGGATATACATATAAATATATATATATGTATGTTTATATATATCTCCTTCTAAAAAAGCTTGAAGAACAACTTTCCATGGTACACTTTTTTTTTTAAAGTCAAAATACACTATAGAACATCAAAGCCAACACCCATTTCCAAAACCGAATGACCACTAGATACAATGAAAGAGAGAAAGAGAGATCTAGAGAAACCACGTGGGACAAGAAATCCTGGGATTCACATGATTGAAACCATATACGCTGTTCTTCCCTCAGTCTATGGTGTTTCCATCATGGGTAAAAATGGACATCATGTGAATGTTTAAAAGATAACCAATTCTGAGATACTGATGGGATAATTCTTAATAAAAATTCTTAAAAAGAATAAAATTCTTTACCTTCTACTAATATAAAGATTAACCCTCTCTTTGGACTTTTTCTTATACTTTTAAAAATGATTTTTAGGATTAGCTCAGGTCAACTCAGGGCAAGACCCATAATGTGTGAACAGACTGAACTCATTTAGAAATACTTGATTTATAACACTCCGCCCCAACAACAGTATTTAACAATAAAAACAAACCAAAAAATTTCATTGTACCAGCCCCCACAGGGATTTCAACCAAAGCAGCCATGGGGAGGCTGTTCTTTTTGTTTCTAGGGTTTTTTTTGTTTGCTTGTTTTGTTTTTTTGTCTTCAAAAAACAGGGGCACTAGTTTAGAAACAAAGAGAAGAAGATATAGAAAATCAGGTATAAAAGAACTGCCTCTGAGACCAAACTTGGAAGGGTTACCATCCAGGCTTCCTTCAGTCAGAACACATTTCCCCCAAGTGTCTACTTTCTTATTTTTAAACACTCTCAATACACATAGACAGAAAAAAATGTAATGTTTCATCTACACATTTATTGTTTTTCAAATATATATATAATGATCCATAATATCTATATGTACCTACCCTTGTTTTAATATGTATTTTCTCCATTATTGAAAACTAAAAGAACTATTATTTTATGGGGTGGTCCACAAAATTTTTTGATGCTAAAAGGCGATTTTCATATTCAAAACAGTTGGGAAGACTGACTTCTCAGATCTATGTGTTCACATTCTGCTACATGTCCCATGAAATATGAACATTTTGGTCTGTTAGGATTCACTTCTAACTTTTTTATAATATTTGAGCCATGTAAGAGTGTATGTGTGACATGTATAAAGTATAAGAGTATAATGAATACTTGTGAAACCATCACTCAAGATCTAGAACACTTGCAACGAAGTACATCCATCCCTGTGCTCCCCTGCCTCAGGCGCCCACCTCTGCCGCTCACTTAACTTCCATTTGAAACGCGAACACTGTTAAGTGCTTATCTCAGCTGCACTTAGGAAGGGGGATCTTGACGGTAGAAGAGAGTCAGGGAATTTTGGAGCATCCAGCCTGTTAAGGGCTGCTGGTCTGGCCTTCATGAAGGTTCTGGGGAGCTGAGGAGAAGGTATGTAGAGGGAGGTGGTATGATGCATAGGGGCGTTGTTCAGACCCATCCATCCGCCCCCATCCCTGTACCTGTACTGCTTGGACCCAGCTCCAAGGACTCCGAGCTCAGGCTAGTATTAGTAGGCAGCAACTCACTCCTAATCTAGAGTAAATGGCTTTGATAGGTTGAACACTTCATGGCCATTTACTACATTGTTTCTATGGGAAAGGCATTTCCAATAACGAATAAAAGAATTTTGAAATACTACCTGTCAGTGAGTTGGGGACAGCAGGCATTTGGTGGGGCAGTAATAAGGACTCACTCACAATAGACCATCTCATCTGTTATAATGGTCACTTCCCTATTCTAGAAGCCAGAAAAGAAGACACCGAAGAATGCAAAAAGGCAAAAGTTAAAAATCAGTTCATGTTAGTAGCAAAATGCAATCAGGTGGGTGAGAGGCAGTACATATACAATGGAGAAAATTCATATTTTACTCCCGGGTCCCCAGAAAACCTAGACCAAAATTTACCATGCATACATTAGACACAGCACTTACCCTTCTGCTTGGACAAAAATCTAAAATACAATTTCCTCTCTTTTTAAAAAACACACCCTAAATGATTTTAGTTTTGCACATAAATAAATACTACACGGAATCTCTACAGCCTTTTAGTTTAAAAGAAATACTCATGCTCTGAGGGCACAAAACCATTTTGAGGGACCCATGATAAGAGAGACTAAACATGTGGTGCAGCGGGAAGCACCCATCTTATAGTCTTCATGCAGGAAACTCAGTACAATCAATTTTTCATTTTGCTCCAAACTGAAGTCCTAACCTTATAATGAAACTAGTAAGAGCTCGAGGATGTAATTGTTTTCTTTCTCAAAATGACCAACTACATAAGGAGGGAAAAACATAATAATTATCTCCAGCTTGACTTGGTCCCATCTTGAACAGTGGGCAAAGGACCCATATCTCCCAGCGGTCACTAATACCACTGCTATGGTCTAGGATATTGGTTGTTTATGGAGTCTTGAGGGGAATGGAGTGGAGGCAGGCTAGTGAGACACAGGTGTGGAACAGCTCCATGTGCTGTCAGAACACACCACCCGAGGGCTGACAGGTGGGATTCATCACTCTGGAACGTCTGTATATTAATTTGAGAACACTAATAAGGGAACACAGCTCCATATAAATATTCTGGGAAACTATATCTTAGGAAATGTCATCTGAGTCTTGAATGAGACAAAAAGGAATACTAGTATTGCAGCTGATCGTTAGGAGCTATTTTGGAATCTTCTTTCTCTCTCTTTTTTTAACCATTCATTTGGGAAATAATAAAGTATCAGCATTTAAAAAAAAGCATCAGGATTTTCCACACATAAACTCTTGGTCCTTATTTTTTTGGTTAGAGGAAAGGGGCCAATATGAAGCACACAATCAACTTAGTTCACTATATGCATAGTTTATAGTGATTTCCTCCTATAGTGGTTTCTAGTTGCTTTATAATTGTGAATTTCATGTTATTTTGTTTAATATCCTGCCTTCTACATACAAAATGTTATATAAATTGAAAGATTCACCACCGCATACTGATTTGAGGAGTAAGTTCAAAAATTTATGTTTAAAAATGTGTTGTCTATTGGCTGTCCTTTGCAAACAAATGAACTTCAAATCTAGAGATTGTCAGGAAGCAACTCAACATCTCTCTCATTGTCCTCTTGACATACTCTGAAATGAGGCAGAAGAAATTAAATTCAATATGTTTGAATGGAAGTTTTCAACCAACCTATCTTGCTGCTGTACAGACCCAGCTTAACAAGCTATACAAATGTTAGATGTGCTCTACTGGCTCTTTCTCTGAGCAACAAGGTATAAGATGTGAGGGTATAGGTATATAGCCGTTAGGGGAATGAGAGTTCAAACAGACATTTTCTATTTTTTTACTCCCTTTTGACCTAAAGAGCTAATGACTCAGCTATGTCTGGGTCTTCCAATAAAACCTGAAAAATTACACACACCTGGTAAATATCCAAATTATAAGGTTGATGATCCCATTGAAAGACAAGACAGATATTCTAAAAATCTTCAGTGAACCCAAGTATAGGTTCAGGCTCTATGTCTGTATGATTACTTGCTACCTGTAGGGATGTTGGAGAAGGTTCTAACTTAGACCAGGGCTCTTCTCTAAGAAGAGTCTGTAAAATGGAACCTTTATCTTAGAGAAGGATCTGACATTGTACACACTGCTTCTCCCAGTATCAGTCTATACCAAATACAGACAAGACCCGGTAAAGACAGACATTCTCCCTCTCAACACTCCAACCTTATTTATCCAAGCTACTCACTATACTGCATCTGAGAAATGAATGTCACAGTACACAGATATCCAACTGGTAAGAATAAAATGTCACTTGGGCAAAATTCTGGGAATTCACAACCTGAGAATGGGCTGGGGGAGTTGGGTTTACCTTTTATCACTTATTTGTATTCTAGTCCAGTACAAAGGCTTCATGGGGCAACTCGGCTCAATGGCTGGCTTCCGAGGACATTGGCTAGAAGAAGGGCCAACTCCGAAGAAGAGTCCAGGAGGAGGTGGGGGTGCAAGTCCTGGAGGTGTTGGAGGAGGAGGAGGCCCCCCACTGGTGGGCAGAGCAGGGGAACTGGGAAGAGGTGGCGGAGGAGGAGGTGGGGGAGGAGGCCCGGCACTTGGAGGCAGAGGAGGGGGTGGAGGAGGTGGTGGTCCGACACTCACAGGTGGTGGTGGAGGTACTGGTGGCAAAGGTCCAAGTCCT
This sequence comes from Ailurus styani, assembly GCA_002007465.1. NCBI lineage: Eukaryota > Metazoa > Chordata > Mammalia > Carnivora > Ailuridae > Ailurus > Ailurus styani. The sequence goes on along the minus strand of LNAC01000041.1, from coordinate 2,098,069 downwards.
GGTGGGAGGGGAGGAGGAGGAGGGGGAGGGGTGACTGCAGGTAGAGGTGGTGCAGGAGAGGGAGATGACGCCTTTTGCTGACTTGGTGAGAGGCCTTCCACAGACTGAACTGGTACATGGGTGTCTTTATTGTCATTTGGGGGAGAGAGCTGACTCAAAGAGGAGATAGTCAGCTTTTTGGGTATTATCTGGTTACTTCGGATTGTCTTGCCTTCACCTTCACAGGGTTTGAGAAAAGTCTCTCTGTCTGTCTGGATGCACACATTTCTATAGGTCTTTGGAGGATAGTCATCACCCGTGGAGATACACGCATCTTTCATCTCTTCACGTCCTCCTCGCCATCGGTGTTCTGTCTCCCGTTTAAGAGTTTCAATGGTTTCTTCTAGTCTTGCTGTAACCACTGCGTGCTCTCCCCGGATATGAAATGCCTGGAGTTCAAACTGAGCCTGTGGAGATAGCAGTGGAAAAGAAAGTAAAGAAGTTATTAAAAAAACAAATACCTGAAATAAAAACTGCAGTACCATCCCTGTGCCACTACAGCCCAGCCCACATTAACACAGGGAAACACAGAGATGTTCTTTTGAGGATCTGACAGGGTATAAATTTCACTTCATGAATTTTCCAAAGACTTAAACCATTGGAGTAGAAGCATAATTTCATCCAATCTGACCTCATGGGGAAAAATTACCATGGATTGAGGCTTTCAGTAAAACTGTCCCCTAAGAACTTTCACCCTGTTTTGATATCAAATGCAAATCAAAGTGTTCATAAAAATTTGAACATGCTTGAATATATCTTTTATTACTTTTGGTTTGGGTTTGGAAAAAGAAAACTGTAAGAAAAAAAATGGAGATCCTTCTGGCTATCCTCACAGTCTCCCTCAGAATACCTCTTCTATGGGGCTTCTGGGCCAACACAGCAGAAACAAAAGGTGTGAGAAGAAGCTATCATACATGTGTATGTTCTAGAAGTTTCCATATTAAAGCTGTCCCTGATCAATATTTGGGTCTGTTTCATAATTTTCATAAGATAGTAATAAATAAGCAATATAAATGTACAGAAAATGAGAGTAGATGTTCTCACACGTGAACATGGTAGCCTGATGCAATTCCGAAAAAAACAGGTGAAATCCGGACACCATCTATTTCATGTATAGCATGAATTAGGTTAGGCACCTGAGCTCTGGATTCATACTAGCTGATCTGCATCCCAGCTTAGCCACTTGCTAGTTCTACAACTTTGGCAAGGAACTTTGTGTCTTTGCATCTGAGTTTCTCCAAGTGTAAAGTGAGGATGACTGTGAGTCAGCTCTAGGGTTTTTAGAAAGGTACATGACATCCGAATAAATGTTACTATTAGGTACTGCTGCTAATGATAATATTAGAAGAAAAGACTGACAGATTTGCAATCATTCTTTCACATTTCCAAATAATGCCACCTTTGTAGAATGATGGGCACAAAACCAAGAAAAGCTTTAGCAAGTCTGGATAAACAAGTTAGTACAAATACAAAAGTTTACCCAATCTTTCAAGAGTTCTACTCCCAAATGCTTGAAAGTAATTTCAAGCTTCATTCAACTATGTGATCAAGATAATCTGTGTTTCAACGTCCTCCTCATCACCATCTCTTCCTCCCTCTCCTGCCCACCTCTACCAGCCCTCCCAGTCCAGCCCTGATGTCCACAGAATCGCTTGCCAACATGCCAATTTCATTACAATGACTAGTTCAGTTCTGCCACAACAAACTAACTCTGGCTTGTTGTTCCCAACTAACGTTCTTCCAAGAAGGTTAAAAGTCAAATAACATTGATGAGCCAATAATTTTCTTCAATTTTCAACTTCTTAATAATAGGAGAAGGTTGCAAAGACATGTTCCACAGAGAGACTTTCCCTTTAGCACATGACTGACCTGTATCTACAGCAAACACCTTGGTCCCATCCCACCCCTTCCCATCCACCTCTTAACCAACGAAGCTTCTGATGAAGCTGATGTATGAACCTATACATTGTTTCGGTGACTCTGTAATGCATTTGCTTAGTGCGGTGGGTAGAGCACAAATTGGGCAGGTTATTTAGCCTCTCTGGACCTCAGTGTTTTCATAAGTAAAACGGGGATACTAACAGATCCACCTCATAAGGCAGCTGAGAAGTAGATGAGTTAATATACATAAAACAACAGATAGAGGAGTGTTTGAAACACAGTAGGTGCCACATAAGTTTGCTGCCATTATTACTGTCTCTTTGCTGCTGTCCCAAAGGCCAGTGGCCACACCACAGCTCTCAGCAGCCTCCCTGCACCACGTTCTATCCATCTAAAACAAAAATAAAGATACTTTGTTTTCTTGTTTGTTTGTTTTTGGAGAGAGAGTCTGAGCATGTGAGTGGGAGGAGGGGCAGAGGGAGAGGGAGAATCTCAAGCAGACTCCCGTGGAGCAGGGAGCATGATGTGAAGCTCGATCAAGACCCTGAGATCATGATCTGAGCCGAAATCAAGAGTCTGATGCTTAACCAACTGAGCCACCCAGGTGTCCCTTAAGATAAGTTCTTTAATCTGTTCTATCAGTTGCCCTGTCTCTTCTTTCCAGCAGAATTTTAGGGAAAAAACACACAACTCTTGCTTGATCTATTTTTTCATCCATTCTCCTTTCAACTGATCATAATTGACTTCTGCCCCCTGGGCCACACCCCCAACTCATTGAAATCCTGCGATTTGAGTGTTGCGTTTGGTCAGCACTTTGCAGTGATCTTGGCCTCTAGGCTGCATTGTTAGAGTTGACTGTTAAGAGAAGCCTTGAAATTCCCCCTGCTTCCCTGAACCCCTGATATACTTTCTCTACCCTCCCCTAATTTCCTCCCACTTCTCAGCTCTTTCCAGTCAATCTGTGGACTCCTCTCCCTCCATTCATCCCTTAAATGTTGTTCCCCAGGCATCCTGCTTGACATTTTACCCTTCTCACACTATACAATCTCTCCGGACCATCTTGTGTACAGCAACACTCATTTACTTATACACTGTTATTTCCTAAGTGGCACCTTAGAGCCATCATTCCAACCATCCTCCTGACTGATCTACCTGCATGTTTAATCAGCCACCTCAAACTCAACATGTCTGAACTCATCATGAACTCATCATTGCCAAACCACAATTTGTTCCTCCTCTGAACGCCTTCCTGCAGTGGATGGCATGACCATCTTCCTAATCATCACATTCAGAAACCTGGATGTCATACTGGATTTCTTGCTTTTTCTCTCTCATTCCCAACATATTATTTATCAACAAGCCTCCCTTAATGTCTCTGATTCATTCCCTTCCTTCCATTCTCACTGCCTCAACTTTTCAGTGGGTCCTCTTTATCTAGACAATGGCGACAACCACCTAATTTTCCTGACCACAGCTGAGCCATATTGGTTCCAGGAGAATGTTTTAATAAATGCAGATTTTTATTCTTTAATATCTCTTCAATAATTGGCCACTACTTGCAGACTGACAGTGAACATTTTTAGCATTGAAGTCACCTTTGATCTGTTTCTGTCAGCTTTCTTCTCTTCCCCACATAGGCCCTGGCTTCCACTCTTGCATAGCATCTTGCCTCTCCCAGGACCATGCTCATTCATATATCTGGACCTTTGCAAATGCTGTCTTCTCTCAACACCCCTTCTCTCCTGCAAACGCCCAAGGTAAGGGGACAGATTACTAAGCATACATGCCATGGATGGCTTCCTCATAATCTGTATACACTGATATGCAGAATTCCCAAATAAGAAAGAAATTCTAAATTTCCATATACTCCATACCGCTATGCTGGGATTATAAGAAACCCTAATAATCAGGGGCGCCTGGGTGGCTCAGTGGGTTAAAGCCTCTGTCTTTGGCTCAGGTCATGATCTCGGGGTCCTGGGATCGAGCCCCACGTTGGGCTCTCTGCTCAGCAGGGAGCCTGCTTGCTCCTCTCTCTCCCTGCCTGCCTCTCTGCCTACTTGTGATCTCTCTCTCTCTCTCTCTCTCTCTCTCTCTCTCTCTCTGTCAAATAATAAAATAAATTAAAAAAAAAAGGAACCCTAATGATCAAACCTTTGGCAAAGCTAGTTTTTCACCGTGTTTTCCTCTCTACTTTCTGTTAAGTGCCCCTTCCACTTTGCATGTGGAAACTATGTGCTGTTTACTCTCCTTTACCTAGAGCCACAGCTAGAAGGACTGTTAGTGATTTTGTGAATCAAACCCAGAATAAAACTTTCAGTCAGATAATCATGTACTCCTTCCTGGATGAAGTTTGTCCAAGATCCTGGGAATCTTTATAACATGTCAAGCCCAGTTCCTTCCAGCCAAAACTAGAGAGGAGGATGGGCCAAGGGAACATAATGCCTTTGAACCCTGGTGACTCTCCATTCAGCCTCCTTTACTTCCACATTGAACATGATGCTCATACACGGGAGACAAAACAGTTATAAACCTTCCATTTATTCCTAGGTAAATGATCTTTAGCTCATATGAAGCACTAGGAACTTCCCTCTTCCTGCCCCTCCCTGCTGAAAATCTGTTTTGCTGCATTCATCCCAATATCTCATTTGAAAGGAGACAGCTCTGACATCTTTCCAGTCTTCCTCAAGCTTTATCTACCAGATGCCATCCATGTTTTATCCACCTTCCTTTATTCATAACTTTATTGCTTCTCCCGCTTTCATTTTTAAGGGCATCCCCTTCCCATTTGTAATAGTCTAGTGATCTATATCCATCTCCTTCTAAGAAGGATTCAAATTCACAATCCTTAAGAGAACAATCCCAATTAAACCATTCTGTTTCAATCTCCCTTTTCGTTACTGGCACTACTCTTATCCACCTCATGTCGTGCTTCTCAGCCTGCTCCCCAGTAGAAACACTTAGAGGGCTCTGTAAAAAACACCGATGAGCAGGACCATACTCAGAGATCTGAGATGGTGTCCTTGCACGGATATCCTTAAAGCTCGCCAAGGGATCCCAAAGGACATCCAGAGTTGATATCAACAGCCACTGTCCTTAATCTTTACCCTGCTCCAGGCAGAGCTGAAACAGTATGACACCACAGTATCAGTGGATTCTTTTTGGCAAAGACTTACACTTGGGTCATTTCAGAATTGCCAAAGGAACATGTGTTATTTGGAAAAGCCCCTTCCTGGGCGCCTGGGTGGCTCAGTGGGTTAAGCCTCTGCCTTCGGCTCAGGTCATGATCTCAGGGTCCTGGGATCGAGGCCCGCATCGGGCTCCCTGCTCGGCGGGGAGCCTACTTCCTCCTCTCTCTCTGTCTGCCTCTCTGCCTACTTGTAATCTCTCTCTCTCTCTGTCAAATAAATAAATAAAATCTTTAAAAAAAAAAGAAAAGAAAAGAAAAAAAGAAAAGCCCCTTCCTGATTCTGGTATGGCCCCATAAGGGAAATACCCCCTTCGTTACCTATATTGAAAATAGTTATTCTATATGGCAGATAAGTCTCAATTCTTTCCATGGTGCCTCATGCATGGCTCCTTAAAACCTGGCCTCTCTCTGCTAACTTTTCCAGATACTTCTCTATACCTTCCCTGTGCTGCCCCACCACAGAATCAGCATCCATTCAACCCCCACATTTTTATTCTTTTACACATGCTATTTATACTCCTTAAAACACCTTTTCTCTCCATTTCTACCTAGCAAAAGCCCTAAAGGAAAATTCAGTCAAGTTCAGCTGAACCTTCTGGCTTAAACTTTTCTTGACTCTTCCTGACAAAAATTTTTCTTTGACATTGTTGCCAAAGAACCTGCTAGGTTCACGTCGCATTATAGTCATTTATGCTTATCTTCTTTGTAAATCTAAAAGCTCCAGGCAGTTGGGGACCGTGACTTATTCATGTTCGAACTTCCAGAACATTGCACGTTGCTTGGCTCATTAGTGATCCATAAATGCTTATGGAATTGAATTATTTCCTTAGTTTTAAATATCAAGACTTCCTTGTGCTCCTGTGTTACCGACCCAACTAGACTTGCAGCTTCAAAAAAATTTTTAAAGAGAGGTACATGTGGTCACTTCCTCTTTGACAGTCCCACGTACAACATAAACTATGAGATTTCATAGTTGTTTTTGCCTACAACACTCAAATAAAACAGCCAGGATTTCGGGGGTGCTCTTTTAAGTGTGGGTATTTCTAAAAGTTGACATTTATTTAATTTTAACAATTCAAAATGTTGCAGATCAGTGTGCTTTCCACAAGAAGCTTAAAAACTATTCCCATAAGTACAATAAACTACCCAGTAGAATTGAACCACATTTGTGATTTTAATCTGATTAGGGACTGGACTTGAGGCAGCCCCTCCTCAGGGGCTGGTCCTTCCTTCCCCTTACCGAATCCTCATTATTTTTTAATATCCTTCGTATTACCACTGCTCAAAGATATCATCGAAGGAACACACTGTACTGAAACCCAATCAACAGAGGGAGACTTTTGCTTGTCTGGTCCCCACAAATATGTCTGTCAAAAAGAACGTGGAAAAGTGCCTGCTGATGAAAGACATCACGATGGCGCCAAGGATTGTGGAAAAATCATCTGTTAGCATTTTGTTGTTATGAACAATCTCTCCCAGTGGTGCTGCCAGGGCCAGTAAAAATTCAGGTTATCTGCCGTACAACTTGACTCAGTCAACCTTTTCCAGGGACTCTTCCAAATTCTACATGCGAGGTGGGGGCAAGCTAGAATATTCCCAGGGATGGCCCAGAAACATAGTGAAGCTTCACCACTTCAGAGAAGTGCAGTCTGAGCAGATGGAAGGAAAGAAAGGGGGGCTCGAGGGCATCAGACGCCTCAAAGGGATGGAATTGGGGCCTCACAGAGTGCTCAGGTGAGGTGAGAAGACAGTGGTTCTATGGCTTTGGATATGGGCGTCCTGGCTTTCCTGTTTTGTTTTGGAAGACAGCACAAAGCCTTCAATAATTCCCTGTGTCATTACTTACACTTGTTACTATAGAAACGAGTCTCTATTAATAAAAAGAACGGCACTGGGCTTGATAAAATTCCCAGAATTAACAATAACTGGTTTTAATCTACTATCAATACTTTTTTTGGTTCTTATCAGAAATAAATCACATCATGTTACAACTAAGAGGCCATCTCAGGGCCACTCAGAAACATGAGACACATCTGATACAACGATATGATTAGAACTTGCTAGGAGGAATAAATAAAGAAACTGGGCAAGAAAAGGAGTAAAGAGCAATCAAAAGATAAAATGGCACTTAAGCTGACTGGGGAGTAAAACCCAGTGCAGGCACAAGGCATGTCGGGTACAAAGTTAAATTACACACTATCTCCAGGGATCATCTGCCATGCTTACATTCCATCAAGATAGTGAGTGAAAAGAAACCAATGTAAAGTAAGTGTGCTAGACCCCGTGCAAGGTGCCTTCATTTAATCCTTGCAACTCTCTAAGGCAGACCTTCCGGGGGATGTGTTAACTTCTCTAAGACCCCACGCCTGAAAAATGGTGACAAAAAAACTTTCATCTGGTTGATGTTAAATTCACACTCTTTCCACATTAGCATTTTTGAACTGGTAGCAGCTAAAATAATAGTATTTCATAATAATGTTTAAAACTGAAGAATAGGTGACACACAGTGTGACATTAGTTTCAGGTGCACAACAGAGTGATTCGACAACATTGTGTGTTATGCTGCACTCACCACAAGGGTGTAGCTGCCATCTGTCACCATACAATGCCTATTATAATGCCACTGACTGTATTCCCTACATCATACCTTTCACCCCTCTGATTTGTTTATTCCATTACTGGAAGCCTACACCTCCCACTCCCCTTCACGCACTTTTCCTATCCCCCCAAACCCTCCCTCTGGTAACCACCGGTTTGTTCTCTGTACTTATGGGACTGTTTGGTTTTCGTTTTGTTTTTTTAGATTTGACATATAAATAAAATCAGAAGGTATTTATCTTTCTCTGACTGACTTCACTTTAGCAAAATACCCTCTAGGTCCATCCATGCTTGTCACAAATGCCAAGGTCTAGTTAATTTTTATGGCTGGGTAATATTCCATTGTGTGTGTATATGTATAATATATATACCACATCTTCTTTATCCATTCTTCTATTGATGGACACTTGTTATGCTTCCATATCTCTGCTATTAGTTGTTTTGTTTTTTTCTGGTATTTCTATTTTTTAAAAAAGATTTTATTTACTAATTTGACAGAGAGCACAGGCAGGAGGAGTAGTAGGCAGAGGGAGAGGGAGAAGCAGACTTCCCACCAAGCAGGGAACCCGATGTGGGCCTCGATCCCAGGACTCTGGGATCCTGACCTGAGCCGAAGGTAGTCGCTTAACCAACTGAGCCACCCACGCACCCTCTGGTATTTCTATTTTTAATTTTCAGAGGAAACTCCATATTGTTTTCCTATACTGGTTGCACCAATTTACATCCTTGCCAACAGTGCACAAGGGTTCCTTTTTGTCCACATCCTCACCAACACTTGTTGTTTCTTGTCTATTTGATTCTAGTCATTCTGACTGGTGTGAGATGATAGTTCTTTGCAGTTTTGATTTGCATCTCCCTGATGTTGAGCAACTTTTCATGTGTCTGTTGGCTAGCTGTAGGTCTTTTCTGGGAAAATGTCTATTCAGGTTCTCTGATCATTTTTAAGTCAGATTATTTGGGTTTTATTTTGGTTTTTTTCTGTTTTGTTTATTTTGGGGTTTTTTTTGGTGGTGAGTTGTGTAAGGTCTTTCTATCTGTATTTTATATTAACTCTTATTGTATATATCATTTGCAAATATCTTCACTCATTCAGTAGGTTGCCTTTTCTTTTTATTGATGGTTTCCTTCACTGTGCAGAAGCTTTTTTATCTCGGTGTAATCCCAATGGTGTATTTTTGCTTTTGTTCCCCTTGCCAGAGGAGTCATATCTAGAAAAGTGTTGCTAAGGGCGATGCCCAGGAGATTACTATCTATGTTTTCTTTAAGAAGTTTTATGGTATGGGGTGCCTGGACGGCTCAGTTATTAAGCATCTGCCTTCAGCTCAGGTCACGATCCCAGGCTCCTGGAATCGAGCCCCACATCGGGCTCCCTGCTCAGCGGGAAAGCCTGCTTCTCCCTCTCCCACTCCCCCTGCTTGTGTTCCCTCTCTATCTCTCTCTGTCAAATAAATAAAATCTTTTAAAAAAATAAGTTTTATGGCTTCATGTCTCACATTAGGTCTTTAACCCATTTTAAATTTTTTATTTTGGCGTAAGAAAGTGGTCCATAATAATTACTAACAACATTACATACTATCTATGGCTTACAATGCATCCATATTACATTAATGTTTATAATTATGGCAACAACCTCTGACAAGGCTGGTATCGTAACTGTTTTCCAGATGAAGAGGTGCATAGAGACAGCAAGTAAATTGCCAATGAGATAGATTCTAATTCAGACCTTTTCACTTTAGAGCTTTTTTCACCCTATCCCAGATCCTCAGTTACTAATAATCCTTCCCATTCAATACTCTGAAATCAGAATGCCAACACAAAAATAGAGATACTTTCTGACAAATGCTTTCCTTAAAATATTTGCCCTCCATCCTTCTGGAAACGAATTGGAGTCACTGGGTAATAGATATGAAGTTTTTTGGTTCCTGGGTGAGTGGAAAGCACTGGCTGAGGGTCAAAAGATCTGGATTCTGCTTCTGGTTATTACAGTCGCTACCTACTTGTACTTCCAAAATGTTTTACTTCCTGTAATCTTCATTTTATTAATATCTAAAATGAGAGACCTAAAATACTTAGTAAGTTTTCCTTTAGTTCTAAAATGCTAATTTTCACACCCACGACTTCATAATATCACTTCTTCTCAAAATTTCCTAGAATATAGCTCTGCTCTTGAAAGCCTGATAAAGATTTAAAGCACAATTTTGTCTAAGCCCTATAAAAATAGAGTCCCAACTCTCATTATTAATGCAAATGTACACACAAGGTCAAACAGACTCATTAAGGTGCTCTGAAAACACACCAGTGGCTCAGTTTGCTGTTTAGATAAAGTCATGTGTTATTTTTGCAATCTGATAGTTATTATGAGGATTCAGAAATATACTTCAAAAATAAATATAACCATGGAGCATCATCCAAGGAAGTAGTAGGGAAGTAAAACAGAAAAAGTTTTGAAATCTGGACAGAGGTTCCTACCTGGGACACAAAACAAAGCAAATCTTAATTGTAGCCAGAGTGCTTTTGCGGAATAAAAGAAAAAAAATCATTACTCACAAGGGATTCTGGTAATGTTTTATTTCTAAGTTATTAATATCACTAAATGTAGTGTAAGTCACAGAACGGATGTACCTTGGGATATCCATGACGATGATTTTCAGACTTCATTTTTGCAAAAAGTAATTCTAAACCTAATGAGCAAACCCAAGACTGCACATGTTTAGGCAATGAGCCAACACGCTAACTCCTCTATTAAGAGAGAGGACTTGGAATTTTATGTTGTATTATTATCACCACTGGTGTCACAGCTAGTCCAATAATGTATGTATGACCCACTGCAGAGTACCTATGAGCTTAGAAGCAATAGATGGCAAATCCTGGTCCTCAATGTGGTGACAAACTGAGGTTCTGCAAGTAATTACAGCAATTACTTTAATATTTCCTTCTTAGCTCACACACTATCTATGAAGGGACACCATCTTATGGCCATCCTATGTCCCATAGTATCATTTTGGAAACCGTCAAGTGGATTCCTCAATTATATTTGCCTCACATACTCCCAAACTGTGTATTTTTTTTCTGGAAGTGAAAAGTATTAGGTCACTTAAATAGCATTATCAAATGCATGTGAGGAGCGGCTAGTTGTTAAGTTCTGTCTGGTACTGAAAGGAAAGGTGACATGCAGAAACTCTGGGATTATGGATTAGAAAAATGCTTCCACCTCTTTCCCAAGCTCTCTGGTAACAAGAAGAGGACCAGGGGAGAGATTGTGACAAATTCCTACTTATAGACTTACTCTTCACGTCGTGTTATATGAACCAGAGAGACTGGAAAAAAGTCTTATCTCTTACCAAAGTCTCTCTACCATCTAATGTTCAAATAAGATTTAATGAGCATATATAATGCATCAGATCTTGTGAAAAGTGTCAGAGAAAGGACAATACCTAAGAAACAATCCGTACTTTAAGACATTCTAGCTGAGAAGAGATATTTGTCAGTTTCAATTTTCAAGACAGCTGAGCTATATGGATTTTACATTATTATTATTGACACATAACATTTTCCTTAAGAACTGAAGAAAACCAAGGACCACACCAGCTGACTTGTCCAGCAAAGATATCCCAGGCTATTCACGTTGCTTCTACTACACAGGAGTAGGCCACTCTAGGCCCAAATACTTCCAACTAACATCCCTCCTGAACATATTTCCAATGAGTAAGCAAGGAGGTATTTGGCTTCCTACCTTAACATTTTTGAATAAATGACCAATGATGTGTGCCTAGGCCACAACCACCTTCTCCTTGCCACTTTGAGTCTTCCTAGGGATTAGTCACTTGATAAATCTGCTGGTGAATGGATTTAAAATTATAGGCTAATCGACAAGGAAAACAAACAAGAGGGTTTACATGTTTTTCATTAAGATCTGGGCTCTGGCCTAGGACATGTCCTCTAAGGAAGCTAGAAAGGGAAATGTCTTAGATTTCCAAAAATTGCTCACCCCAGCCAAAAAGCACACTCATTATACAAGATATAAGTTGAGATGCCAGAAAATGGCTCACAAAATTAAGGATAGTCTTCATTCTCTAAGTAATGGACCCAAGGAGAAATATTTTCTACTATAATTGGAGAGACTGGGTCAGGTAATGGAAAAACACACTAAAATAGTGGTCAGAGTGCCTGGATTTAGTTCAGCATAAGACTGCTGTACAACCTCAAATTTCCTTCTTATCTCTGGCTATTGTCTTCCTCTGTAAAATAAACAGGTATAAAAACATCAGAAGGCTTACAGACAAGGTGTGTTGGGATCCATGGTGTACCTGAGCAGTTCTGTAAACACTTGGTTGAAATGTTATTTTAAAAAGGATATTTAAACTAAAAACAACAAGGCCTTTAAGAAATAAAGACAGTTATACAAAAAAAACACACACATTTCAATACCAACAGCACATCTAGTACTAAGGTATTTGGCCTTGTTTATGTTTTTCTTTTTGGTTTTTCTGGCAATCTCGAATACAGAGTTTTCCCTGACATGTTTTGGGATCTACTTGGATGTTCTGAAGACAAATTTCACTGATTAGGAAAGTTGTAACTCTACACTGGTCTCTTTTGCAAAATTCAGGCTTGCACTTGTTAATGTAAGTATATTACATGATATACCATATTGCACGGCATACCATACACAGATACCACATTCAATTAAGCACAGCCAAGTCTCAGGTTCATCTGCTCTGTGCAGGCCCCCACTCTGGCAAAATAGTCTGTTGTTTGATAATAAGCAAAGGAATGAGCAGGAAAACAGGTGATTTGGGCATTTAATTTTATACTTGGTGCTTTTGGACAGAGTGATGTGTATGATTAAAAATAATTGCATCCATTCTTATTTGCTACTAATTCAACTGCAAAAATTCCCTGTAATACATGTTTCAATCTTAGGGATTGTTTTAACTGAATACAACCTTAGAATTTTAAGGGAAATTTTTTTTAACTCTTTCCATTTTTAACTATATATTTTATAAAATGTGATTTTTGTGGTTTTCTTCTAGTAAAATTAAAAAAAAGTAATTGGATGTTGTGGCTTATTTAAGACTCTAAATTTAAAACTCCTAAATTCAAATTCCTGTTTATCAAAAAAGCATCTTCATGAAAACATATGAGAAGACCTTTATGACCTTGGTGTAGGCAGAATTTCTTCTCTTTTTTAAAAATAATTGAAGTATAATTAACACGCAGTGTTAATTTCAGGTGTACAATACAGTGATTCAGCAATTCTGTTTATTACTCTGTGCTCAACACAGTAAGTGTACTCTTAATGAGTTCTTAAATATGCCATCAAAAGCACAATCCATCACAAATATTGATAAATTGGATTTTTTCCAAAAGTCCAATTTTGGCACGGCACTGTTTAAATAAAACATAGGCCTCAGACTGGGAGAAAACTATCTGCAGAATACCTATCTGACAAAGAACTTGTACCCAGAACATAAAAAGAACTCTGTTAAGACAAGAATTAAAAAAAGAAACTCCTCTTTCCAATATGGGTAAATGATTCAAATAGACAACTCCTGAAAGTAGATATATGGATAACATTTAAGCACAGAAAAAAGGTGCTTGACATCCCTTAACCAAATCACAGTGAGATACCACTACTTATTTACTGAAAGGAAGGCGGGGGAGAGAGAAAAACTGACCCATCTGACAATACGAAGGGCTGGGGAGGATGTGGAGCAACTGGAACTCTCCTAGGTGACCAGTGGGAATGCAAAATGGCACCACCACTTGGGAAAACAATTTGGCTGTTTCTTATAAAGCTAAATACACACTTGCCATATGACCCAACAATCCCACTTTTAAGTATTTGCCCAACTGAAATAAAAAATGTTAACATGAAAATCTATACACATACATTTTGAGCAGTTTTATTAATAATCACCCATGATGGTTAATTTTGTATGTCAGCTTGACTGGGCCGCCGGGTGCCCAGTTATTTGGCCAAACATTATTCAAGGTGTTCTTTGAGGGTGTTTTTAGATGAGATTAACATTTGAATCAATCAGTAGACTGAGTAAAGCAGATTGCTCTCCCTAATGGGGGTGGGTACCATCCAATCAGTTGAAGACCTGAAAGGAACAAAAAGGTTCACCCTCCTGCTAAGAAAAAACTCCTCCTGCCTAACTTCCTTTGAACTGAGACATTCGTTTCTTCCTGACTTGGAATGGAATCTCAACACTGTCTCCTCCTAGGTCTCAAGATTTCGGGCCTTCAGGCTGGAACTATGACACCCACTCTCCTGGGTCTCCAGTGTGTCAATTCACCTTGGAGATCTTGGGACTCATCAGGCTCCATAACTGCATGAGCCATTCCTTAAAATAAATCTCTCTCTCTCTCTCTCTCTCTCTACACACACACACACACACACACACACACACACACACACACACACACCTTATTAGTTTAGTTTTGTTGTTGTTGTTGTTGTTGTTTGGTGGAGGACCCTAGTACATTGCCAAAATTGGAAGCCACCCCAATGCTCTTCAACTAGGAAAGGATAAACAAATGATGGTACATGCACAAAGTAAAATCTAATTAGAAATAAAAAGGAATGAACTACTATTAGGTGCAACAATATGGATGAATCTCAAGTGTGTTAAGAAGCTGGACTGAAAAGGCCACATACTATATGATTCCATTCATATCACATTCTGGGAAAGTCAAAGCTATAGGGACAGAAAAAGTAGGAATGGTTGCCAGGGGCTTGAGGTCAGGAGAGAGGATGTCTTCCAAGGGACACAGAGGAATTTTTTATGGTGATGGAATGTTCTGTGTCTTGACTGTGGTTATGGTTACATGACTGCATGTGTTTGTCAAGACTTGTGTACTATAAAGGATGATTTTTATTGTGCATAAAATAATCGTAATTTAAAAAAGCATTCACAGATTGATATTATAGTAATATGTATACATTTGTATAAATTTAAGACTGTAAAATAAATACATACTAGTAAATTGCCCCTTATCATTTGGACTTCCAAGCAAGATTTTGTTTGCAACAAAATCTTTCTCTTTTTGAGAAAACACATTACAACAGACACAGAGTAAGATGAGTCCCAGAAGCATCTAAAGAAGTATCGAGAACAAAGGTCCAGCTTCTCTAACAAAAAAGTTTAAGCTTTCTCATTAATGCAGTAGTATTTTTACACCTATGGCCCAGGCTGTGGAGCTTTCTCTGTCTAGATCAGGGCTGGGATGGGGTTAACGGTGACAATCTAAGAAAGTACCATCTCATTTGGCATCAATCTCACATCCTCACTATGTGACAACATGGCTGGGGAGTGAACAATGTCTACTAAGAGCTCAGAATGCTAGGCAGGATGTTCCATTGCCTTTAACACTGTGATGTCTCATTACTTTCCCTCTGTCAGTCTCTTTCCTATCACAGTATTTATGACGAGTCTGATTCTCTCACTCTAGTTGTTCACCAAGTGTTTTCAAGGATAAAAGGCCCTACTTCTCTGATTCTGTAAGTAAAAAGGACCTAATGTCTTCTATTCCCAGGTCAACTTGAAGAGTTTTATCTATTAATGTTTTTCTTAACAAGTCTCCAAAGCATGAATCAGGGTATTAGGTTAAAATGTGCCCTGGGTTTGTGATAGATTGATAGGTGGTGCCTCTGTGACTAGGGGGGAAAAAAACCCACAAAACTATCAAAACAGTCTATTCCATAGGGCAGTTAGAGCAGTTTCCTCCTATACTCACAGGGTCTCCAAGATGTAGGAGGCCTATTATCCCATCAGTGCTGTAGGCTGTAAATTCTGTTCTGAAAATGAGAATGACATTATCTATCTTGTTTTCTAATATAGATTGTTTTCATGGAAGGTGAAAGAATCTCAGAATAATGGACCCAGAAGAAATCAAGAAAAACTCTGACTGAAAAATACTGCAGAGTTTATTTAATATTAGATACAATTAATAGCAACTAGTTGGGTTTATAGTGCATTGTCAGTTGGAAGCTACTAGCTTCCAACCCGTATGTCTCCTGTATATAGGTTGATATGTATGCTCAGATGGCGGCCTTAGACAAAAAAGGTGAACTTAACATGGTTAAATAAAAGTCAACCTTTCTTTCTAAATAAAATGCATTAGGTAGGATCCAAATGCCCTGAGAATACGCTAGAATTGTATCATATAACAAAGAGCTAGGATGTCGCTTATGTACAAGACACAATGTTTATGTGTCAAAACTCTTCTCAAGCAATAGTTTACAGATTCATTGACAGGTATCTCTCTTGCCTTTTTACCCCTACCTAAAAATGCTGGAGTCCTTCTTCTCATATCTGCCCCCTCCTCACACACACAAAAAAAGAGAACACCTGCTTCAACCCTGCCCCATCCTCAAGAAAAAATCTCCCATTATGTTCATTGACAAGTGTTACTCTGAAAGATTCCCAGTTATCTGCTGTCTTTGGTTTTTACCATACCCTTTGTGTATTTTTTTTCAAAAATCCAGTCTAAATCACCACCATTTTACCGAAAAGGCTCACAAAAAACACATTTAATGGCTTCCTGAGTTACCCTATTTGGTGGATTTTTCCTCATTCTCCTTTGGGACTCTGCAGCTGAACTTGAGAACAGCCCCTCTTGTTTTCTCTGAGACTATAACTCCCTGGTCCTCTTCCTACCTTGCAATTACTCTGCCTACTGCCACCTTCCCTTCCTCCTTCCATCTTCCAAATACCTCAATTACAACAAGCTAAGAGGACTCACATTTTGTCTCCCTTGTTCACTGATGTAGTCCTAGAAGCATGAGTAGCACCTGGTCTGTAAATTGTTGTTGAATTTAGAGTTGCTGATATAATTGAATTTTGTTGTTCAATTCAACAACACTTATTATTGTTGAATAAATGAATTTTCCAATGTCCGTAGCCAAGAAGTCCCTAAGGCTATTGTGCCTATAAAACTATTGCATTCAGTTAGCAAAGGGAAGAGCAAGAGGAAGGAACTACTGAGCAGTGTCCATGCAAGGCCTGTTACAAATGTGATGAAAGCCCCCTGATTTGTATGATTACTGCTATCATCCCTTAAACAGGTCCTAGCTGATAAGTGCCCATCCCTTAAACAGGTCCTAGCTGATAAGTGCCTATCTGATGTGAGACTGTGTTCTTTCCAACAAGTCTCATGAAATTCCTAAGTCCAAAGTGACAGGTCCATCTCCATCCAGACCTGGTTAACTTTCTCTCATTCAGTGGACCTCCAGACTGAGTTACTTTACAATATGTACAGGTCTTAGATGAGAGTTGACAAACTGACCCCAAATTAGTCAAAATAAACATTCTATCCCAAAGACGTTAATAATGCCATTATTTTGAATACACACACTTTTATTGGTACGAATTTTTATAGTTCTTAATCATATTACACTTTAAAATCACAGAGGAAGTCACAAATAGGGGTTATTCCACGTGGATTCAAGTGTTAGGATTTAGTGTCCAACCTTCCTTCACAGGGACAGACACAGAAGTGACTGGAAAAGGGGTCCTAGAAATGCTTTGATTGACAGAAAGCCTTGAAACAGCACCTGTGACTAGGTGGGTGACTGCTTTATTCTTCAAGGTGGCTAGGCTCTTTCTGAGTTTCTGCACATAAGCGATCAAGTTTAATAAACATCTCCAGTTGCAGACCTATCTAGGAAGAGGCAGAAATATTTCTAGAGCTGTGCTTGCTTCATTTGTGGAGTCCTTGCAATTGAGGATGCATAGGTCGACAGGAAACAGGTGACAAAGTACATCTGTAGTATCTATTCTTGAAAGCAGAGGGGCCTAAAAGAATGGTCAGGGAATTCTAAAACTCTGCAAAGAAGGCCCCCTGACCATACTTTTAGAAACAGTTTTGGCAAAGTATCACACTGATTAATTTGAGCTCACAAAGATCTGATGTAATATTTAAAAACCTATCTCTTCCTTGTGTAAACACAGATTAAGAAAAATGTAAATCCCCTATGTGTTTATTTTTTAATAGGGATATTAATTATATATTTATAAATATAGGGTGCTCATGGCCTTTAACAGTTAAGACAATAAATGGGATTTGGCAGAACATTTATTCTGATTACTAGATGTTTCAAGATACTTGGAACATCAGGATACATGTGAAATTACACTCGAGTACAATGCACACAATAACTTGGAAAAGATCAGATCTCATTTTGACTTGATTCTTTCCTCCTGGAATATAGACAAACCACATTCTTGTTTTTCTCCTGCACTAACCCCCCAAACTTAGATTAAACTATATTATGTTTGATTGATATTCTTCTCCATAATTTGGGCTTTTTGAAAGGATCATTGTTACAAGAATTACATTTTTCAGCTTTCCAGTAATTGCAAGATATGAATTTAAGTCAGAATTCTTATTTCCTAAGTGATCAAACATTGAGCATCATTCATGATATGCTTGCAAAATAAATCTTTAACTATTCTGTGTAAAGTCTAAATGTCACCTCAAATTTATTTTGACAGAGAGGTTGAGATGGCTATAATTTTCTCTCCATCAATTTTTCTATTTTAAATGTTACGGCTGCACATATTAATAATGTGAAAAGACAGGGGCACTATTACCTGAAAACTCCTACATGGTTTCTTCACAAGTCATTCAAAACTTAATAACTAGACACACAGGTTAATGACGATACAGGGGCAGTTGTATAATGTCTATCAAACTCCATGCCTGCTGGAGTGTTTTATACCAACAACGTGCTGCTGTCTCATGGAGTGTGTCTGTCAGCTACAAGAGCGTAAACCAGCCAGCTTTGGGCCATGCGCCCTCCATGAAAAAATGAACTGGCTCCAGTACCCACACAGTCATCCATTCTAAATAACTCCAAGCTACTTACACTTAAATACTTAGTTTAGGGGGAATCTCAATGTTGAACCATGACCTTTCCCTCAACACACATCAGAGCAGTGGAAAGCTTTCTGACTGCATGCCCTTGAATACAGTGTTAATACACACATGCAACAGGTTAGAATTGTGGAGGTGTTTGAAAGGAATTTTGATTTTTATAAAGATGGATGTGAAGATCATTTCTCTTGGTCCAAATTTACTATGTTAAAACATCCCGCAATCTCAACTATAGTTGTCAAATATAAAAAGCAAATGCTTGTTTCCTTCTCGATCACTTTCTTTTACTTTTCTTTCATATGCTTTTCATATTTTCATGTGAACATAACAGGTAAGAATAAAAGTGTTGAATTAAATCCAAACCTGATGTACCCGTGAGGAAAGCACCCAACAGTCCAATATTAAAAGTTGGAGCTTAGGAAGAATGAAACATTTGTCTTTCTGTTTCTGGATACAATTGGTTTTAAAAGCTAATTTTTAAGGGATCTGCTATGCAAAATCCTCCAGCAACATTTACAGCTTCTCAGTAATGGTATTTTAAAACAATCTTTTGTTATGGGTGGTATTTGGTTGCAGGTTGGAGGAAAAAAATGTAAAATCACTCCAAGAGATACTCCTGATGGCTGGCAGCCTCTGTCTCTCCACTTTTTTTTTTTTTAAGGTAATTAGGTGCTAATGAGCAAGAAGTGAGTGATGCTGTAGGAGTCCAATGTTTGAGTCTAGGTCACAACAGTTTGGACACTGATCTGTATCTCACAAGTCTAGAAAAATCTCATCTGAAAATTATAAATGAATCTCTCAAGCTGTATTTATAAATCCTGGAGGCAATTTGAGATGAAATTGATGAAAATCTTGCAGAGACAAGAGAAAAAGATGAAATCTTGCAGAGACAAGAGAGAAAAAAAGAGCAGAAAAGTATTAGACAATCTTCTGACCTTGAAAAGGTGATGGCCTGGCAAAAAAGTTGAAATTAAACAAGAATCTTGGAAGAAGTGCCCTCATTTTCCTCCCATTGCTTTGCATATTCTTAAAAGAATCATGTTTTATTTTGTTCGTGCATTCAGAGTTTCTGGTTTTACACATGTTATGTTAAACCTCTGCACAGGCTCAGTACCACCCACCATGCACATGCTGCATGATGGTTTTCCTGCCCACTACTTAAACCAGGGTTAGCACTTTCTCCACCTTTGGCAGACCGATTTCCACACAACTTAAGTAATAGAACATTGGCCTGGGAGAAGACCTCACTTCTAGCCAAGGCACTTCTATCAGCTGCCTGCATGGCCCTTCAACTGCTAAGAAGTAGTAACCAGAAGGTGCATCTCCATGGATGGTGGATTTCACTGGTTCTAAGGAGCCCTGTCCTACCAGGAGCACGGTGCTTCCTTTAGGGGCACTGAGGAAAGAAAGGTGAGAACCATTAAACTCGATTCTAAGATCAGCTCTTTCAGTCTACAGTTTCTCATCTATAAAATGAAAGAATTTACAGATCATCACACATTCAAATGAGTCCAAGGTGATTTCACCTCAACTAATACACCTGATCCCTCACTCACCGTAAGTTGTCTTAACATGCAACTTCTGGTAATGTCCATCTAAGACAATGAGACACAAAGAGTATTCTCCCAGTAGAAAACCATAAGCTGTCAAAATTATCTTCTGAAAACCTTCCAAGAACATAGTTTTCCTACTATAACTGTCCCATGTCTCTAAATGTGAAAAATACTGCCTGTAAAATCACGTTGGTCGAAATCTAGTTTCCATTACAAAGGAAGAAAAAGGGAAAACCAATCAGTGGTTAATTTATGCACTAATGCATGTATTACTGTGATAGAAGCTTCATCGGTCTGCTATTTATTGAAGGTTCACATCCATCTTATGTTTGGCACTGGGGGTAAAGGAGAAGGATGATACCTCTGCTTTCATGATTGTAATATGAGGAGAAGTCTAGCTCAGGGCTGGAGTCGGGTATAAAGAGGCAAGGTGTCAGAGCAGAGAGCTTTGGGACATCAAGAGATGGTTTCATGTATGATGAGGATCCCTTGCTGGGCCACAAAGGATTGGTAAAGGTGGAGTGGCAGATTATGAATAATTCAAGTAAAAAAAGAAGGCAGAATGATGGGAAAGCATAGCAAAATAGTGGAAGAAAAGACTAGTTAGAAGTTTGAATCTGATTTTAGAAGGTCTTAAATACAACACTAAGGACTTTGAACTTAACTGGATAAGCGATAGTGAGCCACTAAAGGTGGGTAAGGGAGAGAAACAGCAATTTCTAAGTAATTTATAACATGGCTTGAACATAGATGAGACCTAAGAGCCTAAATTAGAATGACAGCATCAAAGAGCCAAGGAACAAGTGTATGTGAGGGACCATGGAGCTAAAGTGATCATAACTCAATGATCATACAGAAAATAAGGGTTAGGTTTCCAAAGATAGCTGAGATTTTTGGCCTACACTTTCACTCTTAGGAGTGGAACCTTAAATATATAGAGCAGCCCCCCAAAAAGACTGTTGTGTGCTGTGCTTATACTGGGTGAGGGAAAAGTCAGAAGGACACAAGTAGACAAGTCTTTTCAACCCTGGGATTATAAGAATTTTTGATGCAGTGGCTTCAGAAATTTTAAATTTTGAGATACTGAAAACAGTTTCCAGGGTAGATTTTCCAGCAAAAACGAGAACTTTTCCTGGAGCTGGAACTCAGGGAAACATTTGAATCCAAACAAATAGCTCTGAAAAGCCTTTAGATAGAGATAGAAATCAATGAAATCTTCAAGACACAACACATGGCAAGTCAGGAAACTAAAGGCTACATTTCCCAGGGTCCCATTTGGGGGTTGCTATGGAAGCAGGGGTGAGGGGGAAGCAAAGATGGAGAAGCACACTCAAAAGAGAATTAGGTGTCCTACATGTCAGGGGAGGAGGTTCGAGAAGGATTTCAACACCAAAGCTCTTGGATTTACAATCCAAGCCAATGAAGGCCAAGAAGGGAACAACATCATGGGATAATTACTTCCTCTGTGCTCTTAGTTGTTTCTGTACAGAAGTAACAAAAGGCAAGTGGTAGGAGGATTGGCTACATGTGACTCATGTTTGAGAACTTGGCCAGTGATAGGAGGGATGGAAGCTCAAAGAAGCAGTACCATCAAGAGGAGGGATTTTAAAGTTAAGAACAGCTGAATTTATTGTGAGAAATGGGAGAAGGTAAGGGCCAAAAAGAGAACAAGGAACAGGGACATGTGCAGAATGCCCCCTTCCCTTTTCTCCAGAGCTAATTCAACCACCTGGGTCTCTGCTTTTCCCCTTCTCTGTGTTCTCCAGGAACACCTTTTTTTTGTTTGTTTGGTTGGTTGGTTGGTTGGTTGGTTGGTTGGTTTTTTTTTTTAAATTTGCTCCTCTCTGGCTCGCTCTTCCCAATACCGACTTAGGTCTCCTGTTGAAAATGCAGGACTCCTAATTCTTCTCACTGCATAACAACTTCACCAACGTTAGCCTATGTAACCCAAACAGCCCTGTGGTGAAAGTGGGATCCCTATTTTATGGACTGTCCCAAACCATAGTCATGGGAGGCGCCCGCTAGGACTCAAGACTGGATCTTCTGACTGTCAAGGCTCGTGTTCTTTCTCCTATGCAGAGCTGTCTCCAGATACGTGTCAAGATGCCAGCCGTAGACTCCGTTTCTGTCTAAACATTACAAAGTACCCGGCTTGCTGTCAGAGACCAAACTTTAAATGGCTGAAATAGCTTGATAGATTGTGTGAAAATTTTATGGTCCTTCCGTCAGACACCGTAATTTACTATCACATAATACACAGAAGAATCAAAAGAAACCATCCCACAAGGGCAAACAATGTGGAGGCAGTGGCCCTTTGACACTCCAAGGCCACAGGCATTATATGGATCCAATAAGAAAGCTGCTTCTACGAGCAAGAGAACAACCTCTTGATCTTGCAAAATGTTTTTGGACACCTAAAGGCTCTTTTATTACTGAGGCTGATTAAAATGAAAAGCTTAAACGACTAAAATGTTCTTTTTGATGAGTTTTTGCCATGAACCTTGGACCCTGTAGTCCAGTGGGATTGGAGCCCTTTGATCCTGGGCACTCACATAAATTCAGAGTCATAAAACAACATTGGATTTGATTTTACTAGTGTGGCTGATGTTGCCAGATTTGTAATGCAATCTTGTTTTCTCCCCTCCTCACTTTTGGGCCCATCCACCATTATTTTATAGCCAAAGAAAAGGAGTTTCCATTTGTTTTTGGCAATCAAGCTTCAAGAGTGAGCCACTACTCTAGAATGCTGGAATCCCAGAGACAAATAATGATACTGTATTAAATTCATCAACATGGGACGAATCACTGTTATTTTATGTGCTGAAAATAAAATAGCAAAAAGAAAACCCCTTTTCTGATGAAAATACTTACAGATTTTCACTACTTAAAAGAGTTCTAGAATAATGTGGTTGAGAACTATACTACAAGTCTGAAAGTAGGAAAAATACCAGATTTAGTGTTCATAAATTTCCAGCAAGAGTAATTGAAAATTAATTTAAAAAAAATCAAAAGACCCCCCCAGGTTATTTATTAGCTATGTCTTAGCTTCCAAACTTCATTTACCTAAAAATAAAATAAAATAACAATAAAAAACTATTATCTTTGGGAGAAGTAAATATTCAACGAGATGTTTAACAAAAGACATCCCATAAATATAACTTAGATGTTTAATTCACTTCCTTTCCCAATCTTCTAATCATTTTCCTATGCATCTGTACCACAATATTCCTATAACTTCTAATTCCAGAAATGGAAGTTTTACTATAAAAGGTCTATGAGGGAAGAAAAGCACAAATACTTTTACAGAGACCTGTATTACACAGACCAAAATGATCAATAGTGGGGCACAACTGTTCATTTTTTTATGGAGCAAAACACTTAGTTTGGGCTCACTTAGAAAGACCAATGATATATTTAGCCTGTTCACTAGACCAGAGAATACTAACTTAAGTTGGGTAAACAGTTTTCAGTAATTTTTCATGGCTTGCTTGAAGGCTGGAAAATTGTTCACCAGGATAATTCTGTATTTGACATGGGGCACAAGGATCACGATAGGTCTCAGTACTTCCAATTTGAAGAGTGACTATAGAATACACGTGTTGCTATCCAATGGGCAGTGCCTCATGGCATTTTCCACTGCAGTTTCTCAATCCCCGCCTGAGGCTCCAGTGAACATTTCAGAGTACAGTCCAGCCAGCGCAATAGAATTCCCACACATATTCACCTCCTTGCACGTGTGAATATATTAGATTAGGCATAAGTGAATTTGCCATTTTATACGTCAAAATAGGTCAAATATCAGCAATTTCCTCTCGTTCAACTTATAGACCTCATCCAAATTTGAAAAAAAATTATTCTGTTTTTATCAGTTAATACTTTAAATTATGTGCATTTCTTTGCAGCGATGACTCGTGCCATATGATTAATATTATTAATAAACAGAGCTATATTATACAGATACCCACAACAGCTTCCAGAATTTAAGAAATTGTATTTGTAGAGAAAAGTAATTGTCTTGGTGTTGTGCATATATTCAATTATGATGAGGGAAGAGTATGCAGATGCCAAGAAAGAACATGTTCATTTCATGCTTGAAATCATAGCATTATTGTCAGCACCCTCTGCCTCCCCATTATTTACTTATTCAAAAAGTATTGATTGTGTACTTACAATGTTCCAGTAGTGGTCTAGGAACCCAAGGGAGAATTGAACTGTGCATTTACAAACATTTACAAAGAAGCAACAATGGTGGTTTTGGTAGCTCTGGTTTTACCGGAAGCACTCATCAGCACTGGAGAAGGTCTCCACTTCCTGTAGGAGAGCGTGAATTCTCTCTCTCCGACCCGTAACTTAAGCCAAGCCAGTGTCCCCTCCTACCTGCAGGCCAGCAACACTTGCCAACTGTCCTCTCCACTTCCACTCTAGCTCCCCTACTATCTACCCTCTACAACAGGAGCCTAGGTTGGGGCACCTGGGTGGCTCAGTGGGTTAAGCCTCTGCATTCGGCTCAGGTCATGATCTCAGGGTCCTGGGACTGAGCCCCGAATTGGGCTTTCTGCTCAGCAGGGAGCCTGCTTCCCCCTTTCCCTCTGCCTGCCTCTTTGCCTGCTTGTGATCTCTCTCTCTCTCTGTCAAATAAATAAAATCTTTAAAAAAAAAAAATCGAAAGTCCTTTAAAAAAACACACACACACACAAAACAGGAGGCTAGGAGAGGGGTGGTCTTTGAAAATGCAAAGGTTTCATGTCTTACCCTTCTCTGCTCTGAACCGGTAGATTCTCAATGTTCTGAGAAGGAAATCTGAAAACTTTAACGACCACCAACAAGGGCCTTCCTAATTATGGCCTCTTGCCCTCTTCATGGCAGTGCTTTTCAAACCCTGGTCCATGATCCATTAATGGGCTAGAAATCAATCTGTGCTTTACCACCACCATTTTTTTTTTAAATACGAGAGAGTTAAATATATCAGAATAAATTCCCATGAAATCAGTTCTGTTTAATAGAACTACCATTTCTCACACATGCACAAACATGTAATCTGGGTTTTGATGCAAAATTCATTGCTTATTTCAAGATGCAGTTTAAAACATTTGAAAACCACTAATCCAGACCCTCATCCCCAGTCACATCCCCATCTCTCCAGTCTCACCGGCCTCCTCAGTCTTTCAAACCAGCCAAGCTCCTCTTCACCCTTCAGACCTCTGCTTAAATGGCACTTGCTAAAAAAGAATCCTTCCCTGACTTCAAATCTAAATTATATCCTACCACAGCATCCTATACTGTATTTCTCTCCACAGTGATATTATACTTCTTGAGTGATTATTTTATCAATATCTGTCTCTTTGGATGGACTACAAGCTCCCAGAGAGTAGGAACCATGTCTATTTTGTTCCTTCCAGTACCCAGCACAGCACCTGACACCCAGTAGGCTCTTACTATTTAATGAATGATAGAGAGAAGACTAATTTCCTCTCAATGATTCCATGTGATGAAACACACATGATCAATTTCATAAAGCACTGCTTTCTGCTGACTCTTTTCCTTTTCTCATATAGAATGCTCAAGCATATGTATGGCCATCAACACTCCACATATTGCTTCTGTAAGTACATTGAACCTTATGCCTATGAGTAGAGACCTATATGCACACATCTGTCCATGCTGTTCTGAGAACTAAACTAAGAGCACTTTTATTGCTCATGTGTTTCAAGCAAAATTCTGAACTGGGAAGCTGCTCCAATATGAAGAGAATCTACTTGGAGCGTTATTAAGAGAAATAGGGTCAAGCTGACCTCCAGTGGTAAGATTAGGAATGGCTTCTAAAATAACTGTAAAATACCTGGGTTATCTGTCACAAACCCACACATCTATGCGATACACCTGTCTTTATGTATATTAAATGTACTTGCAACAAAGAGGGGTCATACCTACAGAATACTAGAACAAAATATGCAGAAGTGTATTACAGAGACACAGCAGCTTCTAGGGACAATAAAAACAACTGCCACTCATTTATAGCAATCAGAAAATCTGAGACTTGATAATTTTCTTAGTTGACATCTAAGATCTGAAATTCCCAAATTCCATTAAAAGTAGATAATATTGGGGTGCCTGGGTGGCTCAGTCATTAAGAATCTGCCTTTGACTCAGGTCATGATCCCAGGGTCCTTGGATTGAGCCCCACATTGGGCTCCCTGCTCTGTGGGAAGCCTGCCTCCCTCTCCCACTCCCCCTGTTGGTGTTCCCTCTCTCACTGTGTCTCTCTCTGTCAAATAAATGAATAAAATCTTTTTTTTAAAAAAAGTAGATAACATTAAAAAAAAAGGTAGATGCTAACACTCATATAGTCTTTCCCTTCATTAGTCTCTGAGTAATACTAGTACTTATTTTAAGCTGTCTGTTGTCATTTGAACTTTATGGTATATATTCTATTTTTCTCACCAGATAGTAAATCCTCTGAGTAAAGAATTTATGTGAGGGTTAAATAAAATAATACAAAGGATGCACTCAGTAGAATATTTGGCATATACTAATACAGTAATACAGCAAATGTTAGCTGCTATTGTTATAATTATTAAATGATGTTTAACTCTAGCACATCTCTCATGTTTGACAGGCACTCAATTGGTATTTGATTATAAAAAGAAGAATTACATATATGAAATTATATTTTAGCAGGTACTCATCTTTATAGCAAAAACAATTTTGAAATGCAACATCTTACTTAGGTCCCCCACTAAATCTATGCTGTTAACTCTTGGGGTGATTTTACATTTTCAGTTTACATTTTCAGATATTTCTTTCACAAAATCACAGTAGAACTGACACTTCCATTAATGGGAGGTCATGGAAATAAGAGCATCACACTTTTATGACACAAATATTAAAAGCAATGCTCTTTCGAACTTAGGTGCAATGTTAATTACAGAATGTTTTTATTTCATATAGGCACAGGGTTTATATTGTGAGAGCTTTACCACCAAAAACTAAACTCCAACAGCCACTGACTTAAACTAAGCATGCTGGTCATCAGGAAAAGTACAGTAGTGATCATTTATTGGCTATCTACTGCATGCCATTGTAATTCCAGCCCCATACCTGACTACCATAGTACTTGCACTCAGCATATCCAGCAACCAAGTTACAATATCATCACAACCTCTTTCTAATGAGAAACTGAACTGAACTGAGCTTTAAGTAATTTGTTCAAGACAACACATATAGTATACAGTGAAGCAAAGATTCAAATTCAAGGAAGATTCCACATCTGGGCTTTTATCCAGCTATCCTGCCTGGAATTGAGTTGCATTTCATCCAACAAATGGTTAGTTGACTTCACCATGCAGATTCCTTTTCAGCAGGTTCTACTCCAAAGGCCCGCTATTCTTAAGGGCTGATAGTCTACCCAAGGATAGATCAAAGGCAACAAGATAGAAACAAGGTCCTACCATGAATGTTCTCTAGCAAGGACTTTCAAGGTGTAAGAATTTTCAGAGGTAGTTCAGATGGAGGTTAGGAGAGTGCTATCTCATAGAATTGGTGTAATAACCCATTTAATCCTCATACATAAGGACTGGCACATAGTAAATGCTCAATAAACAAGAGCTATTCTTATTATTCTTCCTCTACTAGGACAAGGAGCAAGCTAGAATAACTTGGGGGTGAAATGGTCAAAGTATACACATGCATATATGTGCACACACAAACATGCAATAAATTCACACTATGGATTCCAAAGCCCATATGAGGCTGGACTTGTTAGAAGAGGTGAGTTACCATGAATCACACATAAGCACATCCTACAAATAGTTGACAGTATAGGGAATAATCGCATCATTCCATGTGCTTAAGGGGTCAGTAACGCTCGGTTTCAGAAACTTTGTTGGGGGAGATAAGGTTTGAGAATAGCTAAGGAAACCCTGATGCAGAAATCAATGAAGTAACTAGCTGGCAGGATGCCTAGACATTTGCCCCAGTATTTTCTGACTTGTGATCTTGATAAATTGATTTGAGACTCAGGTTTCAAATCTCTATGATGAATATAGACAATTATCAAGAGTATGGTGAAAAATATCAGAGTCTCTTCTTCAAACTGTGCTCAGAACAAGCTGTGAGCAATAAAGTTGAAGGGGGCAATCTTCTACCTCTCCTGTCTTCTGTACTTTGGTGGGAAGAACAGCAGAACAGCTTGTGACTTCTGAAACCAGTGAGATAAGAGGATTCTTCCTCTGTCTCTTTTCCAACACCACAAAAATGTCCCCATTGTTTTTTTGAACCATATGAAGAGCTTCCATAGGATAAGAATACGGGGTGATACACAGAAGTATCTGCCACAGGATGAGGGGAAGGAAAATAAAAATTAAGAAAACCATTACACTCAAGAAAATGAATCAAATCAATTGACAAGTTGACAGTGGAGAGGAGCAAATTTGGAAATCAGACACACCTAGTCAGTAAATCCTGCCATCAGAGTAACCAACTCTGAAAACTCAGGATAGGACCTTACTTCTCCTGAGTCTCAGTTGATTAGAAATTATGTATATGAAGCACTGGGCACAGTGTCTGGCATAGAGTTACTACTTTGTATTCAATAACTGATGTTAACCCTCTCCAACCAAGTCAGAAAGCAAAGGGTACTCAGCATTTAAACTCTACAATCAAACAAAATTTCTTCCCATCCCTTCCTAAGATGTCCTAGAACATACCCAATATTTTGCACTAAGAGCTTATTTTTCATGTATGTTCCAACACTGCTATTCCATCAATAGTCTTTTCAGGAAAAGACAGGAGGCAGGAAGAAAGGGGATGAGGAAAGAAGGAAAAAGGAAAGGAAAAGAAATGTAAAAGTCCACAAAGATCTAAGAGCTCAAGGGACTTCTGCTCGGTATTCAAGAGACTGGAGAAAGATGATGAGGACATTCTTACTCAGCTCTTCTATGCTCCACACCAGGGTCATCAAATGATATCTGCAGGGCCAGGCAATCAACATAAACAAATAAAGGAGTCCAGATTTCAGAAGAAAGGGAAGATGGCAGCAAACAGGAAGACCCTAGGCTCCCTTTCTCCTAGGAATGCAGCAAGATAACTATCAAATCATCCTAACTACCCAAGAAATTAACCTGAAGACGGGCAGAAAAAATTCCCTAACTAAAGGTAGAGAAGAGGCCACATCAAAGAAAGAACAAAATGCAGAGATGTAGCTTGAGAGAGAAAAAGACCATGGTCACTGCAGTGGGGAGAGAGCTGCGGTCGTGGAGAAGGGCAAGAGACAGACAAGCATGGAAGGGAGCACACAGAGGAGACAATTCCCCATAGCAACTGACTTAGAAAGGGAAAGGGCCCAAATTTCATGAGTTCTTGCAATCATGAGGACTTAAAGACTGGAATTTCGAAGGCCAGCATGCTTGGCTCTGGAAGAACCAGAGGCACTGGGGCTGCTCTTGGAGAAAAGGCAGGTAAATGACCCGCAGACATACAGCATGGAAAAGTGATCTGAAGAGTGCCTGGGTACACAGTGGCGGCGGCGGCGGGGGGGGGGTTAACTGCTCTCTTGGACCATGTCCCAGACAGGCAGCATTCAGAGGGACCCCTCTAGGAACAAAGGAACTGACAGATGTCACCTCCCTCCCCATCCCTTAGCATAAGCACAGGGCCACCTCTGGGAACCAATGCAGCCCCAACACTTGCTACATAACTTGCTTACACCAAGCCCCATCCCCCACACTCTGGTGAAACTGCCTCTCCCAGTCATGGGAGGCAAGCATGTGCCTTTTACAGTGTCTCCCAGTGTGGGAGTTTTACGGAGCCTTGATTCTGGTGGCAGTGGTGACAGGTCTCATTTCACAAATAGACCAGAGCACACCTAGTTAAAATATGTCCCGTTTAGTCTGGCACCATACAGGGCCCACAACAGGCAAAGAGAGCCTCTGCAGATGACTGGTCTAAAGGATAAAGTGGCCAGGACACAAGAACAGAACACCACTCCCATAAGTGACAGGCCTTGGGGAACAGGGGACACTACCTGACAGGGTGCAGGACCTTTTCTTCACAAGGCCATGCCCCTCAAGAACAGGAGACATAGCTGACTTTCCTAACACACAGAAACAGGCACAGAGACTTAGACAAAATGAGAAGACAGAGAAATTTATCCCAAATGAAAGAACAGGACAAAGCCAGGGCCAGAGATCCAAGCAAAACAGATAGAAGTAATATGCCTGATGGAGTATTTAAGGTAATGATCATAAGGACTTGAGGAAAGAGTGGAAGACTTGTGTGAGACCCTTAACACAGAGATAAGGAATAACATAGCAGAGAGAAAGGGCTCAATAAACGAAATGAGAAACATGTTTGATGGTATGAATAGCAGGCTCGAAGAAGCAGAGAATGAATTAATAACCCCAAAGAACAAGTAATGGAATGTAATCAAGCTGAACAAAAGAGAGAAAAAGTATTACGCGTAATGAGAACAGACTTAGTGAACTCAGTGGCTCCATCAAACATAATAACATTTGTATTTAAGGAGTCCCAGAAAAAGAAGAGAGAGAAAAGAGGAAGAAAACTTATTTGAAGATGTAATAGCAAAAAACTTCCCTATTCTGGGGATGGAAACAAATATCCAGAGAACCCCCAACAAAATCAACAAAAGCAGATCCAGACCAAGACATATTGTAATTAAATTGGCAAAATATAGTGATAAAGGAATAAAAATGTAAAAGCAGCAAGACAAAAGAAGATAGTAACATGCAAGGAAAGCCCCATAAGGCAAGCAAGAGATTTTTCAGCAGAAACTTTACAAATTAGAAGGGAGTGGAATGATATATTCAAAGTGCTGATTGTGAAGTCTGTAGCCAAGAATACTCTATCTAACATTCATAATAGAAGGAGAGTTTAAAAGTTTCCAAAACAAATAAGAATTAAAGGAGCTCATGACCACTAAACCAGCTCTGCAAGAAATATTAAAAGAGACACTTTGAGTGGAAAAGAGAGACCAAAAATGACAGTATGGAGGTAGGAAACATTAAAAGTAGTAACAACGAATATTTCTTTTTCTTTCTGTTTTTTTTAAGATTATTTATTTATGTATTTGAGAGAGAGAGTGCACACAAACACAGGGGGGAATGGCAGAGGGAGAGGGAGAAGCAGGCTCCCTTTTGAGCAAGGAGCCCAACATGGGACTTGATCCCAGGACCCTGGTATCATGACCTGAGACAAAGGCAGAAGCTTAACCAACTGAGCCACCCAGGTGCTCCTACAATGAATATTTCTGTAAAATATTAGTCAAGAACTTACAAAATAAAATGATGTAAAATATGACAACATATACCTAAAATATGGGGAGGAGAGGACTAAAGAATGGGTTCGAACTTAAACAACCATCAACTTAATATAGAATGCTTTATGGAAAAGAAGTTATATACAAACCCAAAGGTAATCATATACCAAAAGCCACTAATAAATATGCAAAGAATAAGAAAGAAATCCAAATATGTCACTAATGAAAATCAGTTAAACCATGAAAGAAAAATAAGGATCAGAGAAAAACTTCAGAAATATTCACAAAACAAATAATATGACAATAAATATATATCAACTGTTACTTTGAATGTAAATGGACTAAATGCTCCAAACAGAAGACATAGGGTGACAGAATGGATAAAAAAAACCAAGACCCATCCATATACTGCATACAAGAGATTCATTTTAGACTTAAGACACCTGCAGACTAAAAATGAGGGGATGGAGAAACATCGACCATGAAAATGGATGTCAAAAGAAAGCTAGAGTAGCAATACTTATATTGGACAAAACACACTTTAATTTTTTAAAGAAGTTTTTCATTTATTTGAGAGACAGAGGGTATGTGAGAGAGCAGGAGCAGGGGGCAGATGGAGAGGGAGAAGCAGGCTCCCCACTGAGCTGGGAGCCTGATGTGGGGCTCAATCCCAGGACCCTGGGATCATGACCTGAACTGAGGGCAGACACTTAACTGACTGAGCCACCCAGGTGCCCCTGAACAAAACTGACTTTAAAACAAAGACTATCAGAAGAGACAAAGACGGGCACTATGTAATCATACAGGAGACAATCCAATACTAACATTTTTAATATTTATGCACCCAACATAGGAGAGCCCAAATATATAAAACAGCTAATATCAAACATAAAGGAAATAATCAATAATAATACAATAATAGTAGGGAACTTTAACACCCTGCTTACATCAATGGACAGATAATCCAAACAGAAAATCAATAAGAAAACAATGGCTTTGAATGACACACTGGACTAGATGGATTTAAAAGATATATTCAGAACATTCCATTCTAAAACATCAGAATATACATTCTTTTCAGGTGCACATGGAACATTCTCCAGAATAGATCACTTATCAGGCCACAAAACAAGCCTCAAAAAATTTCAGAAGATCAAAGTCATATCATGCATCTTTTCTGACCACAATGCTGTGAAACTTGAAGTCAACCACAACAAAAAATGTGCAAAGAGATTGTGGAGATTAAGTAACATGCTATTAAATGATGAATGGGTCAACCAGGAAATAAAAGAAGAAATCAAAAAGTACATGGAAACAAATGAAAATGAAAACACCTCTAAAACCTCTGGGATGCAGCAAAAGCAGTTCAAAGGGGGAAGTTTATAGCAATACAGGTCTATCTCAAGAAGCAAGAAAAATCTCAAACAATCTAACCTTATACTTAAAGGAGCTGAAAAAAGAACAACAATCAAAAGCTAAAGCCAGTGGAAAGAAGGAAATAATAAAGATTAGAATGGAAATAAATGATACAGTAACTGAAAAAACAATGGAATAGACGAATGAAACCAGAGGCTGGTTCTTTGGAAAAAAAAAATCAACAAAATTGATAAACTTGTAGCCAAACTTATCAAGAAAAGAGAGAGAGAGAGAGAGAGAGAGAGAAAGGACTTAAATAAATAAAATCACAAATAAGAGAGAAGAAATAACAACCAACACCACAGAAGTACAATTATAAGAGAATATTGCAAAAGATTATACCCTATCAAATTGGACAACTTAGAAGAAATGGATAAATTCCTGGAAACACATAACCTCCCCAAACTGAAAGAGAAAGAAACAGAAAATTCGAACAGGCCAATAACTAGCAAAGACATTGACTCAGTAATCAAAAAACTCCCAACAAACAAAAGCCCAGGACCAGATGTGGCTTTGCAGGCAAAATCTACCAAACATTTAGAGTTAATACCTATTCTTCTCAAACTATTCCAAAAAATAGAAAAGGAAGGAAAACTTCTAAATTCATCTTATGAGGTCAAAAGTACCGATCCCAAACCAGATAAAGACACCACTAAAAAAGAGAACTACTGGCCAATATCCCTGATGAACAGAGATGACATATCTGTGGGCTTCCAGGGAGTCAAGAGCCTAAAAGGCATCTCAACCCCGGTACACCAGCAAATCTGCTAAACCTGTAACATTGTACTCTGTACCCACAATGAAACAATGAATTAAAATATTTCTCAACATTTTAAATTTTGTCTTCTTTTTTGACATCTCAGCAATGAATTACACTAATATCAACACTTAGGGGAATACCATGAGTGTTTAATGAAATCATCATATTTCCTAATTGTGAAGGTTTTGTTTATCCCTCTACAAATGACTCCCTATCCCTCACAGTATTCTCAAGGAACTAATAGATTTAAATGTATTGTGTTGATAACAAAGAACATAACAAATGGAAACAACTCAGAATTTATGCATCTTTATAAGTTTAGCTGTATCAGCTCAAGTGTAGTTTGTAATCAATTTTGTGTCAACAGCATGTGTGAACTATTAGAAACGGACCTGTGGGGTGGGCTGGAGAGAGAAAAGGAAGTCTATAAGTTTTGTTTAACAGAGGCCAACATACCACTTGGTTCTCTTGGGAACAACAAGGACAATGTAAGTCAATTTCTAGTTTGGCATCTGTCCCTGGATCATTTCACAGTGGGAGTTACCATATTAGAAATGTGACTGCATTGCACAATGAGCAGGGGCCTGCCAGAGGCCATCGCTCAGTCAAGTTTCCCCTCAGTTATGGGCTATGCACGTGATGAATGGGATAAATGAGAAAGGTTCCCGTAAAAGAAATGTCACTGTTGGCTAGTTCGTTCTTCTGTCCTACAACACAAAGAACATTAGTTAAAAAGAGATAAAACAGTCTGTCATTTCCATGCACCTACTTCCAAATTGCTTAAAGTGCTGGTCAAAAACAACATTCTTAAATTATCCAGAGCTCCTCAAAAGCTAGACGGAGGGCACACACTTCCCTCCACCCCCGCCCTGACTTTCAAAACTGAAGAAGCAGAGAGCCAAAGAAGTGCTAGCCATCCCATGCTCGTGCTTCCCTCTTGTTATAAAGAAGAGCAGGCCCTTCTGTACAAGTTTCATTTATCATTCTAGGAGCTGCAGCCTTCACTGAGTCAGACATCTGAAAAAGCACTAGGAAGCTAGCATGCAGAGTATTACTGAAATGTGAACACACTGCTCCACAGAGACAAGCAGAGTGGAGAAGAGGGCCTATGTTAGAGAGGGGAACCGCCAAAAGAAACTAAAAGAACAGAAGGGCATGTGTAAGTAACGGGGATTTAGAGACTCGGCATTTGATAACCCCAAGTCTGAAAGGACAACGTGATGGGTAAATTGAACTTTTTTTTTTTTCAAGTATGGTGGGGCCAATAACAAAATTCAAAGGCACTATTAGAGATCATATGGCCTGGTCCCTCATTTTAAGATATTAGGAAACTGAGCTGAAAGCACTCACGTTGTTCATCACCCCAAACCTAAGACCACAATCCAGACCTTCTGATTCTGGATCCAATGTTCTTTCCAGTCATGCTGCACTGATTAATGTAAAGGGTCAGACAGCTATAGGTGGATTCAAATTCAGGTTCTCCCACAGACTAGTCCAAAATTTCTGACAAGTCACCATCTCTGGGAAAGTCATGTTTCATTGTCTGTAAAATGGTGACAAACCTATTACTTAGCTTATATTTCTACATTTATGCTTTATAATACTAATGTTAAATACCTAGAACAAAGGTTGGCATATAGTAGGGGTTTCATTAAATTTAGGTACTATGATTTTTTGATCACAGTTTGTTACATAAAAAATGTTTGTGCATCATGTATGTGGCCAAGCACTTTGTTAGGTACTTTCAAAGAGAAGAAAAAAAAAAAATCATTGGCCTCTTCACGGTGCCTAAAATCAGCAGATTCATAAACAGGACATTGACAGTATGAAAACAGTAATGAAACCACTCGAAGGATTTAACTCGAACTCAAGGAAATGGATTATACATTGAGATAAGATTATATGAATCACTATAGAACAGTCTTCAAAAAAATTTTAATCCTAGGAATCTCAGAGAAGTAACTCTTTCTTTGTACCATGGGAAAATTAGTTTTATCACGTGCCTTAAAAGGGCAGGTCTGAAATATATTCTACCCAAAAGTTATGAACTGACAACCCCCAGTGAAAATTTCTCAGCTAAGTGAGAATCTGAAATGGTAAGGTGCTCTCTTTTCAAAAATGAAGTCAGTAACACAGAAATATCCAAAAATTAAAAAAGAAACAGATGATGCTGAATGTCATGAAGTGATCAGAAGCCCTCGAAGTAGGGTTTGCTAAATGAAGGGCACCCTTGGACAAAATTGAAGAATTTGCTGTGGTTACCTTATAAATGACATGAAATAGTGAAGTTATAAAAAATGTTTGATATGCCACTATTCTCCTAGAGATCTGAGCCAGCGAAATGCTCTGTTTATGTAGAAGGTGTCTAAACATGATGCTGGGAATGGATTTCATTCAAAGCGTCGATAAATCTTTGCTGTTGAATGTAAGGAGCATATGCATGTGAATTGCTACACATGTTGATGGGGCAAGGACTAAGCCCTGAGGCCTTTCTATAGTGCAGCACTCCATACAGACTGGCTACAGAGCATTCATGAGAGTACAAGCTCCAGATTCCCCCCACTTATCAGCCTTGGAACTCTGGGCTAGAAAGGTCAACTTCAAATCATTTTAGGTGGTAAGGTTTCCATTTTGCTGGTGGGGAAACTGAATAATTAAGTGACTTCTCTACAAATCTATACCCAAAAACAACAGACACCTGGGATGCCTGGGTGGTACAGTGGGTTGAGCGACCGAGTCTTGGTTTTGGCTCAAGTCCTGGTCTCAGTGTTATGGCATTGAGCCTCATGTCGGGCTCCATGCTGAGCATGGAGTCTGCTTGAGATTTTCTCTCCCTCTCCCTCTGCCTCTCCCACTCAGGCTCACTCTCATTCTCTTTCAAATAAATAAATAAACCTTAAACAATAGCTGATTTTAGGTTCTCTGTTTATTAAATCATGCCATTTCTTTAAATTCTGTGAAAACAAACTAAAAAACTAACAGTGATACATATCAATTCTTGTATATGGTAACAGAATGAATCACTTTTTCTGTGTATGTTAAGCATGAAATCCTTTTTATTCTAGAAAAGCATGCTGAAGAAGTCCTGAAACACAACTGACTTCTCCATGACATGTAAGTGGAGAAAGGAAACCCATCGGACAATGAGGGCTGCCAATGAAAATCACCTGTAAGAAAATGAGCATGAAAGTAATAGCTCTGTCACCCATTGTCTTCTACTAGTCCTGTGACAACAGATGTGGCTGTTTCTTTGTGGACTAAAACAAGTGGATGGTGTTCAGTGAGCACACACAAGCACAGCCGGGCTGGGTCACCGCCTGTTTTATGAACTGTATCTGTCTGATTGGCTGGTGCTGCTGCCCATCTAGTTATTTTCAATTCCCAGATAATGGGAGTTAATTAAAGCAGAAAGGGGCCAGGTAGAGGAAGTGGCCCAGAGTGGGGACAGTGGCAAACTGGAGAACACGTATCCCAGTTAGTGGGACACCTGCTATTCAACCCAGCTGGTTGAAGTCAGACAGGAATATAAGTCCACTGGTGCCAGATTTTCAAAAATTTTTTTTAAGAAACAGCTAGAAATTCCTCCATATTTTTAAAATGTGTATTCCTAATTCAATCTTTAAAATGCCGTGTTTGCCCAAAAACACTTCACTAGGTCAGATCAGGGATAAGAGTTGCCTGTTTCCTATTGAAGGCTGTCAGTCTGTGATTGCTGGAAACAGTTCCAAAGTACAGGTAAGTGTATAGATGGGGTACACTGCCCCCATCCTGATGGCAGTAGTGTGTTATGGCCACAGGGTTTCAGCAATTTTATATGACTCATAAATATGGTACAAAAAGAATTCAAGTTTACTAAAAGTATCCAAGAACAGATATTTCTTTCACAGACAAAGAAAAATAAAGATATAATTAGGAACTCATTCCCCCTTCCAAACTGCTTAAAACAAGCTCAATTTATACACCACATGACCTATTTAATAATCTTTTTTGCTATTTGCAATAGCTTGACCTATATAACCCAATAGAGTGTCTCAGTAATTTTAAAAAGCACATAATTCACCATTATGATTGTTGATCAAATCCTGATTTAACTTTTATTTTAACTAGAGATCATGATCACAATATACTTTCCCTCCTTCCATTTACTCTTCTCTTTTCTTTCTCCAACATTTCCTTAGCTTGAGATGTAAGATCATAGGATCTGTTGTGGAGATGACACAAGATACCATATGTAATATACTTAGAACAATGCCCAGCACAAAGTAAGAACTCAAGAACAGTAAGAGCCTGCTGTTACTGTGCACATTATTTAGGATTCAAAGTCCTCACAGGGCTGGTCTAAAACATGGGGAAGCCAAT
Source organism: Ailurus styani (assembly GCA_002007465.1). Classification (NCBI taxonomy): domain Eukaryota; kingdom Metazoa; phylum Chordata; class Mammalia; order Carnivora; family Ailuridae; genus Ailurus; species Ailurus styani. The sequence goes on along the minus strand of LNAC01000041.1, from coordinate 2,060,120 downwards.
GTTAACTTACAACTAAGTTCTTACACAAAACTTCTGCTCATGTTCACAGAATCATTTGTGTGCCTACCCTCTTTGGCAATCTGTTTCTTCAATTAATCCCCATTTCACTTCCTCTGAGACAGCTGGGAATCTTTTGCACACCAGAACAAAGAAGAAGAAAGGTCTCTGTAGAGCATCTTGCAACAAAAGAGCTAAGGGCCACCACCTCTCTTTTCCCCCCAGGAGACAGGGGTACTTTTCCTTTTTTTGTTTGTTTGTTTCTTTGTGAAATGGACTCATTCCCCCTTCCAAACTGCTTAAAACAAGCTCAATTTATATACCACCTGACCTATTTAATAATCTTTTTTGCTATTTGCAATGGCTTGACCTATATAACCCAATAGAGTGTCTCAGTAATTTTAAAAAGCACATTATCACTTATTGGAAAGAAGAATAGTTGATCCATAAATTCATTAAATTAGCAAGTAATGAGTTAGCACTGAACAAACACCAAGTTTTACTTAAATTTCACTCTTGTCCACTAAGGTATGGGTCAACCCAGCCACAGGTAAACTAGAATCAGTGCCCAATTCAATATTTAGTTATTCGAAATTAAAACTCTACAACTTCCTGTCATAGGCACTGCAAGCAAAGACCAAACATTAAGGGAACGACAATTAGTTAGTGGGAGGAAGTAAATAATCCCTCAGTTTTTCCGGGATCAAGGTGAGTCTTTCCAGGATCAAGGCAGCAATTTCTAAGCAGTCCTTGGGGATAGAGAATGGATGGTTTAGCACAACTCTGGCTCCCCCAGGGCCACTTCCCTAAGTGCCTTGATCTGCCTGACATATTGTATGGATGTCATGAGTTGGATGGATACAATACATGAACGGGAGTAAACCAAACAAAAGAGTTTACAGTGTGCATAGGAAAAAATAGGTTTTTAAGGACTTCTCACAAAGAGTCAAAGTCTGAATACTCTATCTTGATTCCTGGTTTTCAAATAAAACCAATATTTTCTCCAAGCACATCATTTGCCCAGTCAAATGCACTTGCATTTCTTAAAAATAGGAATTGAATTATATGAAAAATGGAGTTCAAGTCTTCCCTCCCCAGGATAAATGCAGTGCCCGCTGGCAGGGACCAGCTGCAGATGCTGTCTCAGTAAATATGGCAACAAAAGGGGAATATTTACTTTGGCACAGGAGAAAACGAAGTAACAGTCTCACACAACCAGTTCAGTAGAATCAAAGAGATATACCTGTAGGTTTTCAATTTCTTCTTTGTGTTCCCTCTTCAAGTGTAAAATAGCAGCTTGGTATTCTGCAAGATCACAAAAGAAGCCAATTACAAAGAAGCACAAAATTATGCACAAAATTCAAGTGAGCATCTCCAAGATGCCAGAGGCCCCCTACAAGTAAACTAAGTCAATAAATGCCACAGTTTGACATTAAACTGACAAGAGATGTTGAAAATTGGGCCGAGATAGGACAAGTAGCTCAGGATAGAAGGGAAATGTCCTTCCATTTGGCAAACCCTGAATTTTGAGAGGCCCCAAATTAAGCAGAGAGGATAGGGTTAAAAAAAAAAAAGCATGATGAGTGTTCCAGATAAAGACCCGGTCAGGTGTTTGTCTTTAAGGAGGAGTTGGAAGCGCAGGCAGCACTGAGAACAAATACAGACGTGTTAAGAGCAGACACACAGGAAATGAAACTTTGTATGTGAGATCAGAGAACTCTATTTTTAACTGCTTTAAAAAAAAAATCTCCATTTGAATGCAAGGCTAAGCAAGCACCCAGGGCTGATTTTAATCTTTAGATCACTTCAGAAAGTCAAGACCATTTGTCATTTCAATGAGATAATCTAGGGTGAGTTGAGGTTGAAAGGAGGACAAAAATAAATTTCCGATCCAATTTTAGCCTGGGTCTAATAATGTTTATTCCAACAAAAAGTCCCAAGTGTACACAAGAACTCCAGCCAACAACCAAAACTACCAGCCTGCTGGCTAAGCATGAAGCAGCTCAGACAACTTTATTTCCAGCGGGACGACTAAGTATGTGGGGTCACAGAACTATACAGACTGGAGGACCACAAAGCAAAATGCTAGGGAAAAACACTGTTTGGGGATAAGTTGTTTTCTTAACAATGTGTCCGGGGTTGTGAGTATGACTGCTAAAGAAGTATTTTGATGTCACTTAAAAAATACATGAAAGGACAGACTCTTTCTTCAAGTGTATTTCAGAAATCAGGCATGAAAACTCCGGTGTCGATTCAAAACTGAATGAGGGAAATCTTTGGTAAAGCCACAACAGGACAGGAGTGTTGTTGCTATATTAGAAATGGTCACACTGCTGCTCTTATGGGGAATGTGTTACACTGAGCTGTGAATCTGTCAGCAAGTTCTGTGAATTTTACATACAAACCATACCTTGAATCAAACCACTTCTCACCATCCCCACACTCAGGGACCACCCCTATGGTCCAAGCCACCCCAGTCTCCTCAACCTCTGCAGTAACCTAGAAAGGTCACCTGCTTTGACTCTTACCACCACCACCATATCCATTCTTCTAACAGCAGTCTGAGTAATCTAGTAAAGGCATGAACCAGAATATGTCTCATCCCAGGCTTTCCAGTGCACTTAGAGTGAAATCCCAACTCTCACCGCAGCCCGTAATGCCTTTCACAACCTGTCTCCTACATGCCTCCCCTTGTCTTTGCCTTGTTCATTACAGACTGGGCACTCTGGCTTTCCTGCTATTCCCTGAACTTGTCAAGTTTTTTTCTACCTCAAAATCTTTACTAATACTGGAGACAATGATATGGATTATATTTATTGAGCATTTACTATATATCAAGCATTATTTATGTACTTTATATATATTGACTCATTTTTCCTCCCCCAATAACCCTATCATGTAGGTACATTATCCCCATTAATGATGAAGTCAATGCATAAAGCAGTTAAGCAGCTTTCTTATTTAAGAAAGATGAACAAGTTGCAGAGAAAACATACATAATTCAAGAGTGAATGTAGGGCGCCTGGGTGGCTCAGTGGGTTAAAGCCTCTGCCTTCGGCTCAGGTCATGATCTCAGGGTCTTGGGATCGAGGCCCATATCGGGCTCTCTGCTCGGCGGAGAGCCTGCTTCCCCCTCTCTCTCTGCCTGCCTCTCTGCCTACTTGTGATCTCTCTCTCTCTGTGTCAAATAAATAAATAAAATCTTTAAAAAAAAAAAAAAAAGAGTGAATGTATAAACAAATTGTGGTATATCTATAGAATGGAATACTACTCAGCAATACTAAGGAATTACTATTGAGACATATGTTAACATTAAAATGCAAAGACATCATGCAGAGTGAAAAAGTCTCAGAAGCCTAATTATTGTTTAATTCCATTTGACATTCTGGAAAAGACAAAACCATAGGGACAAAAACAGATCAGTGGCCAGAGGTCGGGGAGGTGCTGGTATTTAATTACAAAGGGGCAGCACACAAAGGAATTTTTGGGTGATATAGCCTTTCTCTATCCTGATTACTGTGGTGGTTACATGAATTTGAACACAAGTTAAAACTCATGGAACTGTACACCAAAAAGAAAAGGTTAATTTTATAGTATGTTAATTTTTTAAAGATCTACATCAAATATTTTACTTTTAAATGTTTTCCCTGGTGGGGAGGTGTGTGGGTGGCTCAGTCATTAAGCTTCTGCCTTTGGCTCAGGTCATGATCCCAGGGTCCTGGGATGGAGCCCTGCATCGGGCTCCCTGCTTAGCAGGGAGCATGCTTCTCCCTCTCCCACTCCCCCTGCTTGTGTTCCCTCTCTCACTGTGTCTCTCTCTGTCAAATAAATAAGTAAATAAATCTTAAAAAAAAAAATGTTTTCCCTTGGAGACTCAGCCTAACTCAAGAACACGAGTTATTACTATTTCTATTCATTATTTTCCTGAGGGTATTCGTGGATGCAATAGGATAAGAAAAAAGAAAACATGGGTGCGCACACACACATTTATATATTAGAATGAAGGAAAAAATTAAGCTATTATTCACTATGAACATGTATTTAGAAAAATCCAGAAGACTGCCTGCAGATAACATATTCAAATTAATATACGAGTTTAATAAAGTTGCTGCATATAAAATCAGTATACAAAAAAATCCTGATAGCAGCAACAGTTTCAAAAAGAAAACAACGTTCACAGTACCCCTAAAAACACAAAGTACTTAGAAAAACCTTATAAGTTTTTAAGACCTCATGAGAAAACAGAAACATTATGTTGAAATACATTACCAAGAAAGAGAGAGTAAGCCATGTTTTTGATAAGACTCAATAATGTAAAGATGTTAATTTTCCCAAGTTGATCTACTGATTCAGTGCAATCCTGTTAAACATTTCTAAGGGTTCGGGTTTTTGTTTTTTTTTTTGTTTTTTGAATAAGGAGTTCATTCTAAAATATATACTGAAGCACAGATAAGAAAAAGCCAGTAAGACCTAAGAAACATGAAAATATAAAGATAACTTGCCTTACCATTTAATAAGAATTATTTTTAATTATCACAACATAATTAAAATAGCATAGTGTTGAAAGAGAGATAACAGATAATAAAGGGCCCAGAAAGACAAGGTGAATTTATGGTCACTTTTTAGGACAGTAGTATCATGGAAGATCTTTATTTACACTAAGAATGGTTTTTCTAATAATTATTGATTGGGAAATGTGGATATGTATATGGAAAAATGAAAACTGGATATTTATTTATTTTTTTTTAAAAGATTTTATTTATTTATTTGACAGAGAGAGAGAGATCACAAGTAGGCAGAGAGGCAGGCAGAGAGAGG
>LNAC01000041.1:2044744-2055208 GCA_002007465.1 Ailurus styani | reverse complement strand
CCCTGGATCCCAACTTTATACCAGATAACAACGTATTTTAAGTTGATTTAAAACTAAATAGTAAAAAACAAAACTACTGGTGTTTAATACGACAATAGAGCATAATATTTTTTTATAATTTCAGCTTAGGAAAAAAACTTAAGATTCAAAAAATATTACATATAGAGGAAAGAAAACTGACAAATTTGACTACCTTCACATAAAAAACTTCTTTTCATCACAATATGCCACAATATGCCTCTTTTTATGAAAGAGGGACAAGGCCACAGATTGGAAAAATAGACTTAAATAAAGATCGTGTGTGTGTGTGTGTGTGCGTGTGTGTGTGTGTGTGTGTGCGTGCATGTGTATTTCCTACAAAACTACAGAAAATGAAAAATGGGTTAAAAAACGTCAGTAGGCACTCTAAAAAAACAACATACAATTAACAGTTATATTCAAACGTGCACATTCTCATTAGTAGTCGGGAATATTAAAAGTCTGACAAAACTGAGTGTTGGTGAAGATGAAGAGCATTGGAATGCTCACATAATTGTGGCAGGAGTGTGAACTGGTACAATCACTATGAAAAGTGTTTGGCATTTTTCTAATAAAGTTGAAGCTACTCATACCTCCCTACCCAAAAATCCTTATCCTGGCTATGCACAAATGGAAAAAAACGACACAAGGAAACCAAATAATAGTAATAAAAGTCAGGATAATGGTGGGATTCAGGAGAAGACAAGTGGAGTTGGGTTATGATTGAGCAAGATGGCATCATATGAGTGTTCAATGAAAAATTATTCTTTAACTTCTGTGTGCCTTATGTCATTTTATGTATACCTAACATTAAAATGTAAGAAAAAAAGAATAGTCAAAAATCAATTCCAAGCCTTTACAAAGTGGAAAATTTGTAGCTAAAACAGCCTTCTTACAAAATGGATGCTCCTTGGAAATAACATCTACATTCTAAATAGAAATTACACATAGAATATATTTTGAGATGATTCATTTTGTGTAAAGTGTACCTGTAAGGGTGTGACAGATAGAGTTATGAGTAATTTACAGATTGATGAAGGAGATCATCAGAAAGCTAACACCCAGCAAATCATGATTCATCTCTTCTTCAAATATTTTTGCCCACGGTCCCACTCTAACAAAGGAAACACCCCCATTACCAAGAAAGATAACAAGATGGAATCTGCAGGCAACATGTAGAAGGGAGAAGTTAATGCCTTCACTGGTGGAAGGCTCATGCCATGGGTTCACAAGAGAACGCTAAGAGAATATAAAGGTTACAGAATAGTGAGTCTAAGTTAGGTCGGCGGTTTCCAAATATGTCTTGTTAGTGGCAGTCCCATCCTTCCATGTTTTCTAAGTTTGCAAATGCAAGAGGAGAGCCCCTGTCTCACGGAGGTGAGGATGGTGAAACAGAGGTCTCAGTTCAAGACTAAGGATGTTTTTGTTTGTTAAAAAGAGAATTTCACCCTGGCATTCAGGAGCTCTGGGAATAATGTGTGAAAAGGAGAAGTCAAGATTTTGAGTATCAGGGCTTGAAAAGGGCAGACCACTTTGAAGCTACATCCGCCCCAAAGGAAATTAACAAATAAATTCAATTATTTAGCCCCCTGAAAAGAAATTTAAGAATATCTTTTAAGAAAATTACATACTGGGGCACCTGGGTGGCTCAGTTAAGTGTCTGTCTTTGGCTCAGGTCATGATCCCAGGGTCCTGTGATCCAGTCCCTGCATTGAGCTCCCTGCTCAGCAGGGAGTCTGCTTTTCCTTCTCCCTCTGCCTGCCGCTCTGCCTGCTCTCTCTCTTTTTCTCTCTCTCAAATAAATAAAATCTTAAAAAAAAAAAAGAAATGAAAGAACATATTATATGAAAAGACAGAAATAGGAAAACAATCCTGACTGGTAGGATTCAACATTTGGGGGAAAAATATGTAAGAATTTCCCTCCCTAAAAATAAAATTCTTTCTAGTCAAATACTTAATCTAATTGGAACATACCCCTTTTGTAGTACAAATCTTTTTTTTCCTGTCAGCTCACAACAACAAAACAGCCTTTCTGCCAGGTATCATGAGAGCCTTGTGTCTTCCGATTCACCAAGAGCAGCGTTGAAGGTGATCTCAGTAACATGGGGAGGCATGTAGGTATCAGAGCCACAGTTCGCACTGACCCGGTTTCCCTTACTTACATACAGATCCAGGGAATACTGAGTGCTATGTCTCGGGAACTGTTCTAATCACTCTACAGAGATTAACATGTGCCATCCTCACATCACACCAACAAGGCAGATGCTGTAGCATCCCAAGATCCACTTTACAGGTAAGGAAACCGAGGTACACAGATTGAACAACTTTCCCAGAACACAAGCTAGTAAGTGCCAACAAATTCATTCAGTCTCAAAGAACTTGTGATTTTTACCCTGTAGAGTCTGTTGTTTGTTTGCTACTGCTGTTCTTATGGTTGGGTAAGTTTTAGGTATAACCCAAACTCCAAGTTCCTAGGCACTTAAAAGTTGCTGGCTTCACCCATTCACTAGAATCACTAGTAAACTCAGTAAATCTTTTCCATAACTCTTTAAAAGGGGTCTGGGGTATTATTAATCCCAGGGAGATCCCATGAGCCTGTGGCTAACCTGAAGAGTGTGAGTGACAATAGCTGGTCCCATCAAGTTATGAGACTATGATTCATCTGTTTTCTCTGTGGGGACTTCCAGAACAAAGTCACCAGTTTGTGGGTTGTGTCTGGTTTTCATTTATACTCCCTCACACATGTATCCAAGCCCCTCCCCTACACACACACACACACACACACACACACACATATACACACATCTCCCACTGGGAGAAATGGATTATGCACACAGTTGGGGAATTAGAGAATTCCTGATTTCCCTAACTGATGAAGACCATGGCTCTCTTCCTGCTCATGGATTCTAATTTGTACTGCCTTTGCCTTTCATTGGCTTTACCCATTGCCTCACATTGCTTCACACAGGTTTAGCTCATACCTTCAATCTTAAAGGCAAAGGATCCTTCCTCCGAATTAAACTTGGAAAATAGCCAGTCAGTATTTCCAAAACTTTGCAGGCACACCAGTGAGGTCATTTTTGGGGGGGGGGGGGTAATAGACAGCTGGACTTTATTTTAACAGTTGAATATTTATTTTAATGTATATTAGGAAAAAATAAAACTAGCACATAAAACCCGTGACCTCATGAATATTACTGTTATAAGGTAGGGTTGGTCAAAGTTTAGTCCCTGAAACTAAAGATCACCTGGAACTTCTTAGAAATGCTAATTCTCAGGCCCACCTCAGACTTAAGAAACTTGGAGGATGCTTTAATAAGGCTCCCAAGTGATTATGACACATTCTAAAGTTTGAGAACTAGCACTTTTGAAGATAAGGTTACTTTTATTCACACAAAAAGCCCCACACAACCCAAAAAAGTTTAAAAATTTTAAAACAGTAAGAATGTATAAATATATGCTCCAAATCATGGAGCAGGTATAAGAGAGATGTCATTCAGGAAAACACAGTCATTACTGACAGATGAATATATATCCAAACAAAGTTACCTATGAACAAATGTAGAAACTTTCTCCAACTAATCTCTAACATTAATGAAAATGGTGGCTGTAGAAGGCAAAATCACAGGCAATTTACTTCAATGCCTAAGAATAAAATCAAATTTGAGCTCTCATATTTATTTATTTTTATTTATTTTTAGATTTATTTTATTTCTTCCGGAGAGAAAAAGAGATAGCACACAAATGGCGGGAGGGGCAGAGAGAGAGAGAGAGAATCTCAAGCAGACTCCACACTGAGCAGAGAGTCTGATGTGGGGCTTGATCTCGTGACCCTGAGATCAGGACCCGAGCCGAAATCAAGAGTCGGACGCTTAACTGACTGAGCCACCCAGGTGCCCCTGAGCGCTCATATTTACTATGCTTATGAGGGTGACATGTATAGGCCACTCTTGGTACCCAGTAGGTCCTTTAGATCTGTTTCCTCGCCAGGTACCTATAAACAATGCAGTTTGGGAGAGGAGAGCTGCCTTGATATTCGTTAGCAACAATCAAGGAAGATTCAAAGTCAGTGAAGTCCAGAGAAAAAGTGCGGTATGATCAAAGTCAACAGCTGCCAGCAAGTCCATCACCTGAAATGTCAACACAACACCTCTTTATCAGTAGGCCTTCAACAATCACAGTATAAGTGTAGAAGGAGCCCAACTATTTCTTCTGATTTTGGACTGCTGCTAACACCTCTCCCTTTTCCCCTCTGTCCCACATCTGGACAATTTAAATACAAAGCCTTTGACACTAAGCAGGACATTAGAACCCCACGAGTCACTGCCCACAAGCAGGGACCCTCAGCCCAACATTATCCCCTAAACACCGTCAAACCCCAAGCCAGTCTCCTTCCTTTCCTCTTTCAAGGCATTTTCTAGGCAGCTTCAGTGACCTGCCCTGCTCTCCCCAGAAGTCACATTATTTTAGTAAATAAACCTTCTTGTACCCTCTTTTGTGTGCGGTTTATGTATGTAGTTATAAATCTTAGTGTCTGAATCTAATTTGGATAGAGACCATCCTTTCTCTTCAAAAAGGATGAAGCCAGGGATGCCTGGGTGGTTCAGTGGGTTAAGCATCTTCTTTTGGCTCAGGTCATGATCTCAGGGTCCTGGGATGGAGCCCCATGTCAAGTTCTATGCTCAATGGGGAGTCTCTTCTGCCTCTGGCCCTCCCCTCCACTTGTGCCCTCTCTCTCTTAAACAAGTAATTAAGTAAAATCTTTAAACAAAACAAAACAAAAAGGACGAGGCCATGCAGAAGTTATGTGAATAATCAATGAATGTATCTATTATTTTGTTCTATGTATGTATAAAAAGGAGATGACTAGTTTCCATTACCAGAAAAATACATGATTGGAAATCCCATGAGTTTAGGACTTTATCTTTCAATCTCTCTCCTTGGTTAAGAACATTTAGGATTTTCTCAGGCAGAAATATAAAAATGCCAGTATTAAAAGATGGGGAAAATATCCCAACTCTCCAAGCCCTCCAGTTTCTCGCTAAACCTGGTAGCTCTCTCATTCATGTGTTTACTATCTCCACAAGCCAGGCAATGTACTAGGCAGTGGGTATGAGAAAATGAACTACACGCATTTCCACCCTGAAGGGCTTCTCAAGGAGCACCCCTTTGAAATGTCTTAGAAGCTTCCTGCATTTTCACTTAAGTATTAACACATTAAGCTTTTGTTTTCTTAAAAAAGATTTGACTTTGTTCAATTACTTTATACGGAGTTGTCAAAGGCCGAAACACTGCTCAGCAAATATTCATTCACTTCCATCTCCCCTTTCTGCTTGGGGTACAGAGAACCTCCTAGGACTTTTGGATTTGGCTAGTGCATTGCAAACCGACACAATGAAAGGAAAGGATTTAAATTTGCTTGCACACAGTTTGGCTTGCCTCCTTCCCTCCTGCTCCTTCACAAAAGAAGAATGTACCCTGGGTAGCCACTGCTCAGTCATCTTGGGTCCCCCAGTGCAGATCTATTACCCTAGCCACGGTCAGTAGCCGAGTCCAGTCTGTGCACAGTGTGAAACAGCCCAGCCGGGCTCAGTTGAACCACAAATGACCTTGACAACTATGCAAATAAATGCTTGTTATTGAAGACTACTAGATTTAAAGTATGGTGTTTTACATGGCATTATTGCAGGAATCGCTGATAAATGTGCTAGGTTTCCAGCTGAGCTTACTCTGTGAAGATTCATACCATTTTAGAGGCTTTAAATAACTAAGATGGAGTCTCACTCACCAATATAGACAGAAAAGGGCTTAGGAAGAGGATAAATTGAAGGGGGGCGGGGATGATCAAAGTATGTATATCCTTTAATACTCAGCAATGGAGTCTTTATGTCCTGAGGTAATGGTATAAAATAGGTACAAAGGTCAGTAAATTCATGGCTATGTGTCTTTGACTTTACCCCGATGGCCAAGGTAAATATCAGGGCCAGGCCCCATGTGACAAACAGTTTACCATGGGGACAACATCCATTCAATCAAATTCTAGTTGCCAGTGCTAGATAACTAGCCTTTTTGTGGGATCCTCTTCTGTCACCCTTATTTTCTACCCTGTTAAAGGGGAGATGCTCAACAGTTAGAACTCCAGGAACATGAGCTCCCTAAGACTTATATTTCCCTTTTGATCCTTTTGTAGCCTTTAAAAGCCAAGAAACAAATCTTGCTCAGAGGCACACATTTGTCAGAATAAAATTTAGGTTATGGCTGAAATTACCTAATGACGGCCACTAGGTGGCAGTCACAATACTTCATATTTAAACTTGAGTCTTGCTACCAGTGGCATAGTGACACCTTAAGGGTTCCATAGGGGTGGAGAGGTAGGGAGAAAGGAGGGGAGACCAGAGCTATGAAATGGACACTTTCCTTTACTGTGAAAGATGGACTAGTGTGGATATGGAAACGAAAGGAGACAAATTGGAACAAGGAAGGGATATTTCCAACCACGTTTCCAAAAAGTTAAGTGACCCAATAGACCTCCAGTTGTTACAGGTTCACATTTTTTAGTTCCTAAACCTGCTTAATAATGAAATCTAAAATATAAAGTAAGAAAGTTAGAAGTCACAGGTGAAAACCAAAAGAGAATAACATTTTGAAGAAACAAAAATGGGACAGAAGAGCCAAGTAGTGCTTTGGACCCGAAGCTCTGGGCCTGCTGTGTCCCAGTTCCAGAGACGGGCAGGATGGCCTGGAGTTAGGTTTCTGCCCAGCAAGGAGCAATGGGGCTGGGGGGGGGTGGTGCTGAAAAGGCCCCCCTCTTTTTGGGCAGGAAACCAGGGCTAGGCTTGCTGCTACGAAAAAAGAAAAAAGAAAAAAGAAGAGGGGTGCCTAGGTGGTACCGCTGGTTACGTGTCTGACTCTTGGTTTCTGCTTGGGTGCTGATCTTAGGGTGAGCTGGAGCCCCACTCGGGCTCAGCATGGAGTCTCCTTGGGATTCTCTCTCTCCTTCTCCCTCCGCCCCTCCTCACTGTGCTCAGGTGGTCTCTAAAGTAAATAAATCTTTCAGGAAGAAAAGGAAATGGGAGAGGGAAGGGGTTCCCAGATGGTAGGTAAAGGGAAGAAGTAAGAAGTTGCTGCCAACTGCTGTCTGGGGGCCTGAACTGGAGGATACAGACAGGGATTAAGACCAAGCTCCAAACCCTGCCCACTCCTGTCCCCAGTGAAGAGATCTGCAGAATCCATATCACCACCTTGGACAGGAAACCCCAAGCACCATTGGTAATCCCAGCTTCTGATCAAGGACCAGGTGAGATGACTACAAAATAGACAAGTATAAAGGGACAGGGAAGACTTTTTCTTTTCTTCTTTTTTTTCTCTTTTAAAGCAACCTATAGATCAAGACCCTTCAAACCAAGCCACCAGTACATGTGAAGAAAGCTAAGTGTGAACATAGGCAAGAAGATCAAATATTGACACATGAAATCATACAAGTTTTAAATATTAAACATGTTACAAGTATTCTAGTCATGTTTAGAATTTTCACAAAGATAAATAACAACTATTATAAACAATGACAGGCACAGCGCACTATGAAGAAAAAAAGAGAATATTAGGTAACAAAAGAATTTATAAATATTATACATGTAAAGTATACTCATTGAAATTAAATGTTTAAAAGCTGGATAAACTGGCACAGTGAAAGGAATAATTTGTGAATAAAAGATAACACTGAATAACTAAAAATGCAGCATGGAACAAGACAAGGATGATTAAAAAGTCATAATTGAGGAACTCTGGCATTGGTACGTAGACAACAAAATAGACCAAATATAATAGGAAATAAAGTCTATAAATAGAGCCACTCACATATGGAAACTGGATGTGTGATTGGAGGGGATATTGAAATTTGTGGGGAAAGGATAGATTATTTCTAAATTAAAATATAAGAAGTGTTCATACTTCAAACCGTACACAAGAATCAATTCCAATGGGTTAAAAATCTGAATGTGAAAAGCATAAGAGAAAAAGTCTGGGAAGAACCTTAGAGTATCTTTATGAAATTGGGGTTCAGAAAAAATTTTTTTAGAAGAGGAAAATATTTTTTTAAAATTCGGTTGTATTAAAGTCAATAGAAAGCAATAAGCTATATACATAGATAAGATATTTACAAAGCATATGACTGACAAAAGATTGGCATCCAGGACAAACAAGTACCAGAAAGAAATAAGAAGAGAAGCAACCAATAAAAATATATATATAAGGAAATGGACAGTAAATTCATGGAAGAGGACATCCAAATGACTAATTCATTATTTCCTAATAAACATACAAAAGGACAAACTCACTTGTCTTCAAGACAATGCAAATTAAAACTACAGTGAGAGGCCACGTCACACACATCAGATTTGGAATTGTTAAAAAGTCTGATAATATGGGCGCCTGGGTGGCTCAGTGGGTTAAAGCCTCTGCTTTCAGCTCAGGTCATGATCTCAGGGTCCTGGGATCGAGGCCCGCATCGGACTCTCTGCTCAGCAGGGAGCCTGCTTCCTCCTCTCTCCTCTCTCTCTGCCTGCCTCTCTGCCTCCTTGTGATCTCTCTCCCTCTGTGAAATAAATAAATAAAATCTTAAAAAAAAAAAAAAGTCTGATAATACTAACTCCTGGTGAGAAAGAAGAATGAGAATTCCACACACTGTCATTGGGAGTATTAATTGCTACAGTCATTCTAAAGGTCATTTTGTCAATATTAAATTTACAGGTATACATCAATAAAACAAAAAATTCTATCTCAAGTTTACCCCTGGTGAAGCATTCACATATGAACACAAGTGTTAAAAAGAACATTTACAAAAGCATTGTTCCTAAACCATGAAAAATGGGAAAAATTTAAATTTCTATCAAGAATACAAATAAGCAAATAGTGAGTGATATATTCAAAGTGATGCTATGCATTGGGTGCCCGGGTGGCTCAGTGGGTTAAAGCCTCTGCTTTCGGCTCAGGTCATGATCTCAGGGTCCTGGGATCGAGCCCCACATCGGGCTCTCTGCTCGGCGGGGAGCCTGCTTCCTCCTCTCTCTCTCTGCCTGCCTTTTTGCCTACTTGTAATCTCTCTCTGTCAAATAAATAAATAAAAAATCTTAAAAAAAAAAAAGTGATGCTATGCAGACGTTAAAATGAATGAACTAGAGCTATACATACTGACACAGGTTATCTAACAAATAATTCTCAGAGAGAAGTCACCGAAAAATACACATGGTAGGATGCCATTTTTATAGACCTTTAAAACACATAACCATTTTATATATTGTTTGGGGATTTTATACCTAAGTATAAAGAAGTACACGGGATTAGTAAACAATTTCACCTAAGGGGATGGTAAAGGGCATACAAAATGCTTCAAATGCATTTGTAATGTTTTATTTCTTTAGTTACATGGTGAGTATAATAATGACCTTAAAAAGGGGCCCCTGGGTGGCTGAGTCAGATAAGCATCTGCCTTTGACTCAGGTCATGATTCCAGGGCAGGGAGCCTGCATCTCCCTCTCCTCCCTGCTTATGCTCTCTGTTGCAATCTCTGTCTCTCTCTCAAATAAATAAATAAAATCTTTAAAAAAGATCATGACCTTGAATGCAGCTAACATTAAAATATATAAAGTATATAAAGCAAAACCTTCAAAGATACAAAGCAAAAACAGACAGAAATAAGTAAAATAGGAGGTAAGTAATATCCCTCTATCACAACTTGATAAATAAAGCAAATAAAAACACAAACTGATACCATTAACAACCCTGATTATATATAACCCAGAACCCAACAAATCGACGATATGCACCCTTTTTAGGCACATATACTTGCAAAAATTGATGATTCATATTGAAAATCTCTTTAAAAATTCCTTTTTTTTTTTTTTTAAGATTTTATTTATTATTTGACAGAGAGAGAGGGAACACCAGCAGGGGGAGTGGGAGAGGGAGAAGCTGGCTTCCCACTGAGCAGGGAGCCCGGGATTTTCGGGGCTCAATCCCAGGACCCAGGGATCATGACTGGAGCCGAAGGCAGACGCTTAATGACTGAGCCACCCAGGCACCCCATCTTTAAAATTTTCTAAGTAATGCTATCATACAGACCATGTTTCCTTTCTATAATGCAATTAAAAACAAGAAGGGAATAGACTAAAAATAAAAAGCCCCCAAAATTAGCAAAGCTAATTCAGTGATTTGTGAAAATAAACCATGCAACTATGCAAAGTTTATTCTAAGAATGCAAGAGTTATATATCATTTGAAAATTTATCAGTGATATCTACCACAATATACTAAAGGAGAAAAAAACCATATCTTAAAATCTCAAAACAATACAGAACACGACAAAGAAACATATCTTTTTTTTTTTTAAAGATTTTATTTATTTATTTGACACAGAGAGAGAGAGATTACAAGTAGGCAGAGAGGCAGG
>LNAC01000041.1:1860523-2044733 GCA_002007465.1 Ailurus styani | reverse complement strand
CAGGCAGAGAGAGAGGAGGAAGCAGGCTCCCCACTGAGCAAAGAGCCCGATGTGGGCCTTGATCCCAGGACGCTGAGATCATGACCTGAGCTGAAAGCAGAGGCTTTAACCCACTGAGCCACCCAGGCGCCCCACAGAAACATATCTTAATAAAGCTTGACATTCACTCTTGATTTTAAAAAGAAAAAAAAAACAATTCTTCATTAATTTAGAATAGAAGGGAATCAAATTCATGGTATCTATCAAGAATTTTCAGCAAAATTCAAATATAATAATGAAAACTTGAGGAAGCAAGGTTAAGAAGGCCCACTGTCACCCTTATTTCCCTACATTATGCTAGAGGTTTGGGACAAGAAAGAAAGAAATGAGGGTGCCTGGGTGGCTCAGTGGGTTAAAGCCTCTGCCTTCGGCTCAGGTCATGCCCATGATCTCAGGGTCCTGGGATTGAGGCCTGCATTGGGCTCCCTGCTCAGCAGGGAGCCTGCTTCCTCATCTCTCTCTGCCTCTCTGCCTACTTGTGATCTCTCTCTCTCTGTGTCAAATAAATAAATAAAATCTTTAAAAAAAAAAAAAGAAAGAAAGAAAGAAAGAAATGAGATGTAAGAATTAGAAGAGACAAGACTGGTATTATTTACAATAATATAATTGCCAAAATTTAGCTATACATTGCCTGGGAACACACAGATACACCGAATTGTGAACGGCATCTCTTATCATTTTGTATTGTGATGGTCCCCATACCAACTTTGGGAACGTGCCTATCTCTAGGGAGGTAAGCCGAGAAACTGGATTAAGGAGGATTACAAAAGGGGCCTCAAACTGCCTTTTAAAAGTCTGAAGAAATTATGGCAAAATGTTTAGATGCAGATGGTATACAAATATATACTTTTTGATATTTTTCTATTAGTTTGAAATGATTCAACATTCAAGATCGTCTTCTATAAATGATAATGGCTACCTTCAAAATTTCACAGTACAGTCTATGTGCACTTAAGACTAGTTTTAGTTTTATAATCAGTGAGAAAAATTGCCTCCCTTAAACAGAATGAATATACAAAGAACTAGTATAAGGACACACACACGCACTCTTCCTCTCTTTCTCTCTCTCTCTGTCTTCAGGTGGCACATATAAGCATTCGTTGACTTGATGGAAAACTTTGGGAGAAGTTCCAGCTTGTGCCTCCACTCAACTGACAGGGCCCTTTATTTGAGGCCAACAAAATGAACCTCAAGAGTGGGAGGTGAAGGTCAGTCTCTGGAGAGGCAGGTGAAAGCGAGCCAGCTTTAACTTGATTGAGAGTGGAATTTTCTAGTAAACCAGGCCAGACAAGCACCCAGGGGGCCAGGCTGCCTGCCCAGGTTTCTAAGGGAGAGAGGGCACTTGCATCTCCCAAATAGTGGAAAAGTACTCAAATACATCACACTGCACCTGCCACAGGGTTTACTGCCCAGAAGTAGAAGGTCTTAACGTGCATCGCTTCTACCATTCAGAATTTGAACACTGACCTGTGGGGGAGGGGAGGGTTCTTTTCAAGCCTGTATCTCTCAGTCCTAACGCCAAAGANAAAATAAAAATACAGGACACTCAGATGTGAACTTCAGATAAACAATAGATAACTTTTTTAGTGTGTCACATGTAACATTTAAGACCTATTTATAGGGCGCCTGGGTGGCTCAGTGGGTTGAAGCCACTGCCTTCGGCTCAGGTCATGATCCCAGGGTCCTGGGATCAAGGCCCACATCGGGCTCTTTGCTCAGCAGGGAGCCTGCTTCCTCCTCTCTCTTCTCTCTCTGCCTGCCTCTCTGCCTACTTGTAATCTCTCTCTCTGTGTCAAATGAATAAATAAAATCTTTAAAAAAAAAAAATAAGACCTATTTATACTAAGTAGTTATTTATTGTTTATCTGAAGTTCACATTTAAATGGGCAACCAATATTTTACCTGGAGATTCTACTTTAGGATCTCTAAGCACTCTTAGCTGGAACTGTATTCAAAGGGCCAGGAATGTATAACTATTGGGAGAACGTGTGTGCGCACGAGTGGAAACTGGCATGCCAGCCTTGTCAAGAGCCAGAAACCCTGGTTCTAGAAATTTCTGCTTAGCGTGTCTTTTTAAAAATCTTCTGAGTATTGTTTTAGTTTCACAATGATAGTTTTAGTTTTGTTTTCCCCCTAGTAATCTGATCTTTTCAGATAATTTTTCACCAAAAGTTATGATGAATTATGTTTTCAAAGTGAACGGAACAAACAATAACATACTAATTAAAACACAGACAAGATATATAAACACAAATACACACATCAGCTACTTTCCCTTCTTGTAGAGACTTTGCAATACCACTGACAACAGCATATGAAGAGAAGGCTACACTGATTCACAGGCAAGATACAGTCACTACTCAGAGGTTGTAACACACGGAAAATCAGTCATGTGTGGTTGACCACCTCTGATCTTGCTGCATTGTTACTAACATAAAAATCAGCAAAGATAAGCAGGAGATACAACCGGCTCACTTAGGAATGCCAAAAATTTTCATCAGCCAACCAATTTAATCCCCTTACTCAGTGCTTCTCAGCTGTGGCTACATAATAGAATCACCTAATATGTAGGTGGCTTAAAGACTACTTATGCATGGATCCCAGCCCAGAGACAGATTTCACTGGTGTGAGATGTACGTTGAGCACTAGGATTAACAGCATTCCAAGTGATTCTAATATACAGCCAAGCTCAAGAACCATGGCATTTGTGAGTTTATCTCCAAACAATGATGTCTGGCAAGGCTAGAAAGTGACACATCTATCTGTACGTGACTGTATGTGATTGTAAAAAGTATGCTCTTCCATTGGCTGCTACTTCCAAGCTCTCCTCTATCCAAGTTAACGAGGCCATAAAAGCTAACTCTGCATTGAGCCAAGAGCTTTTATACAGGAACTGGGTTCTTCCTTGCTGCACTGTAACTCCCCTGAAATTCTAGCATGCAGAAATAATGCTCAAATGTTGGGAATACATAGAAGAAATGGCAGATGGAAAAAAATAACCATAAAAAAGGCAAGATCTTTTAGGCAATCCCATTTAACTGGTAAATCCCAACGTAACCTGCCAGATTATCATTTAGAAATGTGCCATCTGGGCAGCACGAGAAGGTATCAGCTCATTTCATAGCAATGCTTAGCTCAGTCTGGCAGCAAAGCTCCCAGGGTTGCAATGCCAACACACCCTTACCCACCCTTCAGGTAGGACCTGGTCAGGAAACACATCTTTCTTCCCCAAAGCCCCACC
This sequence comes from Ailurus styani, assembly GCA_002007465.1. NCBI lineage: Eukaryota > Metazoa > Chordata > Mammalia > Carnivora > Ailuridae > Ailurus > Ailurus styani. The sequence continues at coordinate 2,041,453 of LNAC01000041.1, read as the reverse complement.
CACTCTGAGATTCAAGGTCAAGTCTTTTTTTTTTTTTAAGATTTTTCTTTATTTTTTTATTTTATTTTTTATTATTTTTTTTTTCAAGAGAGCACTCACGTGCACACATGCACAGGCCTTCCAGCTAGGGGAGGAGCAGAGGGGAAGGGAGAAGAAGGGTAAAAAGACTCTCAAGCAGACTCGTGCTGAGCATGGAGCCCTACACAGGGCTCATCTAATGACCCCGAGACCCAGCCAAAACCAAGAATCAGAGGCTGAACCAACTGAACCACCCAGGTGTCCCAAGGCCAAGTCTTGATTAACTATTACAGAAATAAGACACTCCTTGAGTTTCTCCTCCTTCCCCTCACTGGAATGATAGGTCAAAGCATAAGAAGTAATTTTCACAAATTCAAAAATAATAATACAGAAAAAGGAAAATTTACCATCACAAAAGTTAACACGACTTACTAGATTTTATGACAAGTGAGAATTTTCATGGTTTTCGTAACAAGATGACGTTATCAGAAGTCATCTGTTTCTGTAAATTAAAGCTAGTTTTAAAAGACTTGTAAAACTTAAATCATAAAAATCACAGAATCTTAAAGGTAGACTCTTAGAAGTCACTTAGGCTAGCCCCCCTCCCTCAAAGTACATAGGAAGAAACTAATACCCAAATAAAATGACTCACTTACTGTATAGCATCGAGAATCTCCATCAGCAGGCAAAACCACATTTTATGACTGAGGGAGGAACAAAAAAAGTGATATGGCTATTCAGGAGAACATAGGTTTCCTGACTACTTTTTCTTTTTTTTTTTTAAGATTTTTATTTATTTATTTATTTGAGAGAGAGAGCAAGAGCACATAAGCGGGAGGCACGGGGGGGAGCAGCAGGCAGAGGGAGAAGCCAACTCTCCACCAAACAAGAAGCCTGATGGGGGGTTCGATCCCAGGATCGCAAGATCATGACCCCAGCCAAAGGCAGATGCTTAACTGACTGAGCCACCCAGGCACCCCTTTCCTACTACTTTATTTTTTTTTTAAGATTTTATTTATTTGACAGAGAACGACACAGTGAGAGAGGGAACACAAGCAGGGGTAGTAGAAGAGGAAGAAGCAGGCTCCCCGCTGAGCAGGGAGCCTGATGTGGGGCTCGATCCCAGGACCCCGGGATCATGACCCGAGCCAAAGGCAGACACCTAACGAGTGAGCCACCCAGGTGCCCCTTTCCTGACTACTTCTAATATGTTTTCTACCATACATTGAAAAATGAGGTCAAACATTCAGAATAAAGGGAGAGGAAAAGAACCAGAGGTTATGAAGGAGGTGGAAAATATTTGCAGCAGCAGCTACTGTGAACAAAAGAGCACAGACCAGGAACATGTACCAGAGCTCTGGACAGCATGGAGGTCCTACTTCTCATCAGAGACCATAGCCACAGTGCCAGAGCCTGGACAGTCAGTTGTATCCTTTCCTCCAACAGCTTCTGCAGTCCAAGAAGAGGTAGGAAGAAACAAATATGCGAATCTCTCCAGGGCTGGGGTTTAGTCAGATGGGTGCTATTAAAGGTGATAGGTAAAGAAATCAAGGACATCACCAAGAATGTGACTGAAGGGAGAGAATCTCAATGCCCTAAGAAGGAAGTGAAGGCAGGAGAGGCCGACAGACATGAAGAAAGATGTTTGGAGTCAAGCCCATGAGCAAGAGAAGCAATCTGCATTTTTGGAGATCTGAGGGGAAAACTGGAATGACAGAAGGTGGTGGACAAAAATGGAGATGTTATAATTCGATTTCAAAATTAAATCTCTCTTGAGGAAAAATAAGGTCCAGGATATAGAGCATAGCTGACTGCAGTGGCCAAGAATCCCACTGGAAGGGAGGAGAGGCCAGGATTTGAAATGGGTTGTCCACATGGTCATGAAAGGAAAGGAGAGGGTAGGACCTGGGAGGTCAAGGGATGAGCATCACAAGAAAAGTAGCCTTAAAAGTCACGTGATAACATCTCTGAAGCTCCAAAGGACCAAAAGACCATGTGACTCTTTATGGGTTGATATTCTGACTTCTTTGGATTTTTGTTTTGCTTTTAAGAGCTCTCACAGCACAAGGATAAGGAACTTGCGATATCCTTATGGGTTTAGTGGAATCATTAGGATCTGGTTGTGATTATAAAACCAAATAAATGACTTATATAGCATTTTCTGTTACCAAGCCATGTTTAATGATTCACTAATACACACATTCCTCAAATACAAGACACCTATTGATTCAAAGATTTATCAGTATTTACATACCACTAAGATAGAAGAAAATGCTACCAATAAAAATTGTAAAATGTCATCAACTGTAAAATACACCATAATTTCAGAACTGGAAAATGTGTACCATACATTAGGTGAAATATATTTTTAACCCACTTAATCTTCATAAAAGTTTTATGTGGGAGATTCTGTTATTATTACCCCCTGTATTAGAGATAAACCAAGACACAGATTAAGTACTTGCCTATATACATACACCAGGATTTGAACCCAGAAAGCCCGGTGATAGAATCCACTCTTAACCCTAGCCCAGTTCAAGAGATATTCACTGAAGAGGACAAAAAATATTATGATACACCAACCTAAGCTTTCTGCCACCATTACCAGAAGGAGCCAGCATTATGGAGTATCTGTTGCTGGTACAGCCTGAGGGCACGGACTTCCTCAGAGAGGAGTCACATGCCATGCCACACAGCAGATCTGACTCAGACCCGGTCATCTCCAGATCCACCCTAATTAGTGGTTTCCTGAAATCCATTGCTTATGGCACCAACTAAACAGCACCAACTCATCCTCACACATCCACAAGTTTTCTTGCTGGGGCCATGACTGTATCCACTCCTCTTCAGCAACATTTATTCTTCCCCTCCTCCAACTGTCATCTTGTGCTTTATTTCATGAAGGCGATTCCTGAAGCCACACTCATGGCTGTTCCTAATAGAGAAGCCCGAGCAGAACAAGCAGCCATATGCACCCAGCCGTCCAGCCTCTGCCTGCTCCATCCCCTTTGGCTCTCACAACCAGTAAGCTGGAGGCCAGGCTCATGAATCCATGCATTCCCTCTACATCTCAGTGCTGCAGTTGCTGTGGGAACAGATGTCATAGAAATACAAAGTCAGGGTTGCTGATTCCAGGTCTTATAAACACANAAAAAAAAATCATAAAGTATTGACCTCATCATTATCAACAAAAAATTTCTGCTGCTAGAACTACTGTATCAACATTTATTGACTATCTTCTATGAACCAGGCAGTGTGCTAAGTATTTTTATCTTTTTCTAATCCTTAGGGGTAGATAGCACAATATTCCATTTTGTAGGACATGGAAGGTCACTGGCTAAGAAAGAGAAATGGGTACTACTTTTCAGGAGGTCGTTCTAGCAAGAGGCATCATTGTGATTGAGAGAGCAGACTCTAGATCCAGAGGGCCTGGGTTGAATTCTAGCTCTGCCACTCAGAAGCAGTGGGACCTGGGGTCGAATTATTTCACTTATGTGTCTTTATTTCCTCATCTGTAAAAGGGGATCTGTAAAAGAAGATTCCTCCTTGACAAGGTTGTCAGGAAGATGAGAGTTAACATTTTTGTGCAGTGCCTAGTGCAGAGCCTGGCACATAGGAATATATTTTTAGCTGTTATTACAATTATTATTTCATCTTTACTCTTAACTGCTAACTTTGCTTCCTGCTTCACTGACAAAACTGAAGCCTCTACAAGAATTTCCACATCCTCCCACCTAGCAGCCGGGATACCCACAATCTCTGCCCTTGTATCTATTACTAAAGAGGAGTTTCCACACTCCGAACAAGGCCAGCTCTCTGCTAGTACACAAGACCTCTACCCTACTTACATGCTTAGAGATCACTCCAGAGACTCTCTCCTCATCCTACATCAAAATTCCCCTTTCTACTGGAACTCTGTCTTTGGCATGCAAAAATGCTGTTATTTTTGTCATCCTAACTAGGACAAAATGAAATCTTTCTCTTAATCCCATGTGCCCCATCAGCTACTCCTACCCCAATTGTGTTTCTTTTACAACAAAACTTCTCAAAAAATTGCCTACATACTGTCTCCAATTGTCATTTTCTCTTCAAAACACTTCAATTTAGACTTTTGCTCCCTCCCTTGCCAGTAATATTTTCCATGTTATTCTCCATCCATCCAATATCCTCTATGTTTCTAAATTAAATGGCCAATTCTCAGTCCTTTCTTTATGTGCTCTACCATTTGGCACATTCCTTCTTTCCTTGATTTTTTTTTTTTTCCCCACTTAGCCTGCAGGACTCCAGGATCTTTTGGTTTTCCTGCTACCTCACAGGACACTCCTTCTCAGTTTACTCTGCTGATTCCTCCTTTTAAGGATCTCAAACTCTTCCTGTTGGAGCTCCCCAGGGTCACTCCTCGTTCCCTTTTTGCATCTACACTCAGGACCTGATTCAGCCTGAGTTTTAAACACCAACTTTTACACATGTGCAAATGACTCCCAATATGTATTTACAGCTTCTCTCCAATTCCACACTCCTATCAAAATGCCTGCTAACGCTTCCTTGTGCATGTCAAGTCAATATCTCAAGGTAAACATCAGAAACAATACCCCCCCAAAACAAAAAGAACTCCAATACTTGATCTTCCCTCTACCACCCAGTCTTCTCCCCTCACGTGACAGTGCAATCCTTCCATTGCTCAAGTCAAAAGCCCTGACATCATCCCTGACTGTTCTTCCTCACATCCAATCTCTTGGTAAATCCTGATGGTTCTATCCCAAAATAAAGCCAGAATCCCATTACTTTATAGTGCCTCCACTGCTAACAACCGCAGTCCAAGCTACCATCTCCTGAGCAAGTAAAATCTCTTGTCTGAATCATCATGATAGCCCAATATCTGGTACCTGGGTCTACCTGCCGCCTACTCCTGCCCTAGCCTGGAGTTGAACACAGCAGCCAGAGTGAGCTTTTGGAAACCCAAGGTTAATCATGTCCTACTCTGCTCAAAATTCTCTTCCAGCTCCCCATTCCGTTCTCAGAACAGAGGCCAGGGTCAAACAATGTCTTGCTCTGGCCAACAGAGTTGCAGATCAGGGGTTCCTTAATCTTTCTGTGTGTGTGTGTGCCATGGACCCCTTTGGCAGCTGGCAAAGTCTACACGCCCTTTCTCAGAACAATACTTTTTAATGTATAAAGTAAAATACAATTGATTACAAAGGAAACCAATTCCATTGTCAAAATATTTTTAAGTGTAACAGAGTAACAAATGTATTCCTTTATTAGTACATTAAATAATAAGATGGAGTGGCAGGCATAATTGCCAACATAATTTTGATGTGATGTGGTGATGAACAAAACCTTATTTTAAGACATCCATGACAGTTATAATGTAATGTGATATTATCTGTGATTTCTATTGCTGACAAGGTCACAGTTTACATTGGAGGTTTCTCACCTATGTTCATGATGGAAAGGAATGTTCAATTTCACTCAGATGTTATAATTAAAGACAAAAATGAAATGCTTTCCTCATCCAAGTTCATAAACCCCTGAATTCTATCCCAGATCCTTTAGAGGTCCTTAGACCCCAGGCTAGGAAGCTCTTCTTCTGGCTAGTGGCTTAACCGCTCCAGTCACACAGACCACATCATACCCATACCCATACCCATCATACCCATACCCATACCCTCCGTACTTAGAGTCCTCACACTGGCCCTTCCTTCTCCAGCATTCCCTTATCTCTTTCCCTTGTCTTGTGTCTTTGTTCAAACAGCGTCTTCTCAACGAGTCCCCCCCTAACCACTCTATTTAAAATTGCAGCCAACCCTCCAACATAGTCCTAATGCTTCCTATCTGGCTTTTCTTTCCCATAGCATTCATCACCATCTAATATACTATATAGTATGTAGTAGTATGTAGTATACCATGGTTCTTTATTATCTGTATTCACCACTATTCCCACCCCTATGCAAGCTCTTTGAATTCAGGAATTTTCTGTTTTGACTCAACTGATGTAATTCAGATGCCTAAAACATGACAGGCGTGTAGGAAGTTCAAGCAATACCAGGGAACAATTTTATTTGAAATGCGTGCACTTCTTTGAGTGTCTACCATGTTAAACACTTCACAACTTAAAAACACAATGTAAAGAGATTTTATCCATTCATTATCACCGTATATCCCCTATTAATTTCTTTCCATTCATTCCAAAGTGAATCCCCATTTCTTAGAAATGTTCCTTTCTTTATCTTGAAGAGAGACAGGATCCTGTCTGCTGACATGTCTGTCAGTTTAATAGCACAAAATGTTGGTTCAGGAGCTAACTGCCAGGATTCAAGTATCCGCTCCTCTCTTCACTAGTTTTGTAAAGCCCGAGAAAAGTATATAACATTTATAAGCCACAATATTCTCATCAGTAAAGTAAGAATTATCTACTTCACAGCTTTATAATAAGCATTAAAATTTATTTAATCCATGTATAGCATTTAGTTCATTTCTATATGTCTTGGCAGATGTAAAAAAAATCATTATTGTTATTATCAGTAAGATATAGAAATTCCCTCTCCCATTTGTACCATTCATGAGTGCCTAATAGCGCCTCTCTCAGAGAGGATAATTTAGAAAAAAACTTCTACATTGTCAAGGCAACAGAAATATGCTTATATTTAGGATTGATTTAGAATTTAGGAAACAAAGGAAAATCCCCTCCTTTAAGACAACCACTGTTCGCATTTTGCTATATTTCCTTCTGTTCTTTGTCCTACATATCTTATCAGGGTTGTAACCATTCACATCTATTTTTTTAAATGACTTTGAACTTTGCAGTAACTGATTAATTTCTGATCCATAGTAAAATTAAGAAACAAAGTAAGACAGAAACCACACTCCTTTCTTGCTGACTTCTCCGAGACCAGTCTTAGAGTTCTGGAAGATTAGCTCATACCCCAGACACAGAAGCTGTGGACGGTTCTCCAGGGACAGACAGCACAACAGGACAGACTCTATGTTCCAGGTAGAGACAATCACCTTCCCACTGTCCTTCAAACACCCCACAGCTGATCTGAGTGTGAGTGAGCTTCCTCTCAGGATCTATAAAGACCAGCTGACTCCACAGGTGCAGGGGTAGCAGGGGAGGGGAGCAAGCTCTCTGAGCAGACTCAGATGTGAGGGAAGTGTCCTTTGTAACCTTCGTCTCCAGTTATAGCCACTAAAAACCAAGCAGTAAGCCACAGGGAAAGGATCTCTGCCTTGCACTCAGGAAAGACAAACACACTGACACATTTTCTAGAAGTGAACCGGCCACTTTCACTTGGCGCTCAGAACTAAATAAATGTCAGCTATTATCATATATATTATCATTCCTGGATCAGGAATATTCTACAGTTTTAACTTGGTCACAGGTGATTCTGATGCAGTATTTTTCAAAGTATAAATGAGAGTGCTCTTCAAACTCTTTTGCAGGAGCTGACAGCCTGCAACCTACACCACCCCCACACACCCCTCCACTACCCCCTTTCCCCTGAACTTCCCTGTCTCCTGGGTGGGACCTGCGTGACTTTCTCCAGGAAGCCCCCAACTGTCTTAAAGTTAATGCCTTGCAAGAAGGGAAAACAGCCTTAACTTGACAATGACAAAGGCCTCCAGTGTCCTGTAGGTCCTCTTTAGCATATGAAAGCTTTTTTGAAAACATCCCTTTTTCCCTACCCCCAACTCCCAAATACATCATCAGCTGCCCCTCACAACACTGGGACGGCAGCTCTTTCTGCCCACGTGTCCTGTCCCCGTGCTTTAATAAAACCACCATTTTGCACCAAAAACGTCTCAAGAATTCTTTCTTGGTCGTCAGCTCCGGACCTCACTCCATCAAACCTCACCTATATTCCAAAACTACATGACACCTACTACAATTTTTCCAAAATAATAACATCCTCATACATTTTGCAATTGAAATCTAAAATTTCTGTTGTAAGTTTAAACAGTTACAAAGGACAGATTGTGGGGAGTTTGTCAATATTGATATCTTAAAAATAAAGTCACTACACTTTTAATGTAACTAATGGAATGTAATAACACCATGATTTGCCACTCAGCATTACCTATTCAAAAGGCTGTGAACAAACTGTTTTTAACATTCAGAAATTTTACATAGTTCCTTTTCATCCTTTCAAACATTTCAGTTTCTTTCTTCTCCAAGTACTTATCCCAAAGTAATATAGTTTTATGTTTAAATGCCTATCTTTTTTCACCCTCATAATTTCTATGGAATACAAATATAAAAATGATTTTTAAAAGTTTTCTGGGATTGGGGCGCCTGGGTGGCTCAGTGGGTTAAAGCCTCTGCCTTTGGCTCAGGTCATGATCTCAGGGTCCTGGGATTGAGCCCCCCATATCGGGCTCCCTGCTCAGCAGGGAGTCTGCTTCCTCTTCTCTCTGCCTGACTCTCTGCCTATTTGTAATCTCTCTCTCTCTCTGTCAAATAGATAAATAAAATCTTTAAAAGTTTTCTGGGATCACAAGAATTTTAGTTCCAGGTTTACTACTCAGCTGAGTTGTCAAAATTTTTTATTAATTCCCAGTACATGAAAAGAGATTCATGTGATTATTAAACATTAAAATTTAATTGGAAATGTATCCCTTACCAGAATGAATAGAATGGATTTTTTTGATGCTCTAAGGCTTCCCAGATACCATTTTTTGGAATTACCCTTTGATACCCTGCAGGTTTTTACACTTGAGGGAGGTACAGCAAGATTTAAAATAGGTAAGACTTAAAGCCTTTCCTTTAAAAATTGGGTGAAAGATCATTTAAGTTAAGAGTACTCATGAAAGCTGAGAATCTGGAAAGTAATTTGCTCAAAATTACCTATCCCCCCTCACTATACTCTTTTATGTCCCCCAGTTTGAAGACTGCTGATCCAAATCAACTAGGTATCTTGTGGAAAAGGCAGTTTCATGGGCCCACTCCAGATATCTGAATCAGTAGTCTCCCCAGACTATCCTCCACACCCCCTCCCACATTCAAGATTGAGAAGAGTTAATTGGGGGGATAAAACAAACACATAAAATGTTAAACGATATTAAGATTTGAAAACTCAACAATAAAAAACCTATCATAAGCAGTACCTGATGGCCAAGGAATTCAGAAAGGCTCCTGAGAGTGGGAGTCAAAGGCTTTCTAAAGGAAGCAACACTGGGAAATGGGTGGGGAGGGGAGGGAATGGGTAGAATCTCAAAGATAAAAAAAGGTGGAGTTAAACAATTTACCAAGTTTGAAAGCTATGATATTGATTTTGTTGGCAAGGAAGGAGCAGTTGATCTTCTCAGAAGGTAAGTGGCTAATTATAGAGACCCTGGTGGTACGGCAGTGGGTTATTTTGTCTGAGCGTTGCAATCATGATAATTGCTTACTGTTTAAAATAGAAATAGACTGTTGAGAATATTAATTTAGGTAAATTGGTTTTACGCAACTGATTTTACGTGAGTTGGTTTCAGACAAATTGACCTAGAGCTGAACATATTTTATCCACAAACTGGGTAATCTTTAAATATAATAAAGATTAATATATGTCACTGTTAAGTCCCATATTTATTCCAGGCTGGAAAAAAGAAGATTTTAATTCAAATTATCTCATTTTATTCTTTTAGTAGCCCCAGAAATGGGCTTAGCAAGGGGTATAAGTCATCACCTAAAATGAAACCAAAGTGTCTACTGATTTTTATTATCTCTGATTCCTTAATCACTCAGTGTCACAAATAAAGATTTTTTTCAATGTATCTATTCACAAGAAGATAGAAATCTATGATTGCCTTTATCATTCATTCTCTGGACCACTACAAGGAACTCCAAACTGGTCTTCCTACTTCCCCACAGCAACCACTCACTTCGATCCCAGTTTCATAATTATCCTCAATACCTCTAGAGCAGTCTTACAAAACCCATATTTGGTCCTGCTATTCCCCTGCTTAAAACCTTTCAATGGCTCCTCCCATAATCAACAGCCCAGGCTCTTATATAATTTCTCACCCCCAAAGATCTAGTCTCCTCCAAGTCTACAGTCTTAACGACCTTGCATATCATTTCATTTGTCTTATCTATCAGTCATAATAAACTAGCAGTTCTTCAGACAAACCCTGCTCTGTCTTTTCTTTGCATGTTTGGTCTACCTTGCCTCCAATGACTTATCCAGCCTACTCTCTTCCAAATCTGCTCAGGAGGCCCATCCTAATTACTCTAGGTAGAATCGATCATACTTTTCTATGTGGTCTACTATAAGAATTATAAATACATGATACGTTGTACATACATAATGTATCTGTGAGTGTATTCCTCAGTGTGTATGAATATATATATATACATACGCACACACACACATATATATTCCTCAGTAAGAGCATAGAACATTTATTGTACTCGTTTGCGTACATTTTACCTCTCTGCCACCCCACTCTGTCACCTACCTTCTGCCCCTCCACCAAAAAAGGAAAAAAAAAAAAGAACCATGACTCTTGATTGAGTGCAAGGATATTGTCTTATTCACCTTTGTATTTTAAACACTGATCATACTTACCAGTACAAGGTTGATGCTCAGTAAACATTTGCTAAATGAATAAATGAATATATTATGATTTGTAATTGTACGATTAATAACACCAATGAATTCAACGCTAATAATGTGCTCGATGTTACTAAATATGAGTTAGATATAATCTAAGAGCATCAGTAACTCTGATGTCACAGCCATTTACCTACACCTTCTAAGATTACAACACAAGATAGAATATGTGTTCTAAGTCAAGAGAAATCCCCTAGGAGTCATCCTAGCCATACCATGCAGCTCAACACACAATAGCAGCTTTTTTCAGAGTTCCCTTCTACTTATCTTGATTGGTGGTACACTGAAGAAGAAATCCTAACATTTGCGAAAAGATAACATCAGAATAAAACAAGGGGCAGATCATCTGAAAACCATTTGGTTGTTATTTCTATTGTAAGAAACCTAGAGCTTTGCTGTAGTCACCATATACTTTGCTGTTTAAAATGTAAGAAATGTCTCCATAGTTCCCTTTAGTTATCCTTATCACGAATTCATAGAATTCACTATTTTTGGCTAAGAATTTTCCTTATTTAAAATAACCAGAAAATCAGCAAACCAAATTCAGTATTTCATGACAAAATAGGACAATCCCAAGAAGACTGAAATAGTTCCACACTAACAAATCTAAAATGTAATCACTAGATAATCAGAATAAAGAAAATCACATGAATCAAATGTTCATTTCAGGGTGCCTGGGTGGCTCAGTGGGTTAAAGCCTCTGCCTTCAGCTCAGGTCATGATGTCAGGGTCCTGGGATCGAGGCCCGCGTAGGGCTCCCTGCTCAGTGGGGAGCCTGCTTCCTCCTCTCTCTGCCTGCCTCTCTGCCTACTTGTAATCTCTGTCAAATAAATAAATAATTTTTTAAAAAATGTTCATTTCAATAAATATAACCCTGAATTTAATACAGCAAATTCGGGCACCTGGGTGGCTCAGTGGGTTAAAGCCTCTGCCTTCAGCCCAGGTCATGATCTCAGGGTCCTGGGATCGAGGCCCGCATCGGGCTTCCTGCTCAGCGGGGAGCCTGCTTCCTCCTCTCTCTCTGCCTGCCTCTCCTCTATTTATGATCTCTCTGTGTCAAATAAATAAATAAAATCCTAAAAAAAAAATACAGCAAATTCAAATCACTTTTTGTGATATTAACACTTAGAAACCTCAGTCTATAAAGAATGGTCCTTAACTTGATAAAGGTTATTGACCAAAAATCTGCGACCAACATAAAGTTTAACTGTAAGCATTAGAAGGAAGCCTATAAAATCAGGAATAATACAACAATGTCTACTATTCACTACTTCTCCAACTTTGTTTTGGAGGTCATAGACAGTAGAAAAGGACTAGAAAAAAAGATAGGTAACAACTNCTTCCTCCTCTCTCTGCCTGCCTCTCTGCCTACTTGTAATCTCTGTCAAATAAATAAATAATTTTTTAAAAAATGTTCATTTCAATAAATATAACCCTGAATTTAATACAGCAAATTCGGGCACCTGGGTGGNAGGTAACAACTTGTGTTTTATTTTGTACTGTTAAAAACTTGATTGAAAATGGGCAGGGGAGGGGATTTGAATGGACAGTTCCCCAAAGAAGATACACAAGTGACTAGTGGACACAGGAAGACTCTGATCATTAGAGAAATGCACATCAAAACTACAATGAGAAACTACTTCACACTAATCAGAGTGCTATTAAAAAAACAAGGAAAANAAATTCAAATCACTTTTTGTGATATTAACACTTAGAAACCTCAGTCTATAAAGAATGGTCCTTAACTTGATAAAGGTTATTGACCAAAAATCTGCGACCAACATAAAGTTTAACTGTAAGCATTAGAAGGAAGCCTATAAAATCAGGAATAATACAACAATGTCTACTATTCACTACTTCTCCAACTTTGTTTTGGAGGTCATAGACAGTAGAAAAGGACTAGAAAAAAAGGTAACAACANTCTCTGCTCAGCAGGGAGCCTGCTTCCTCCTCTCTCCTCTCTCTCTGCCTGCCTCTCTGCCTACTTGTAATCTCTCTGTGTCAAATGAATAAATAAAAAAAATTAAAAAAAAAAAAAACTACAATGAGAAACTACTTCACACTAATCAGAGTGCTATTAAAAAAACAAGGAAAAAACCCAGATGATAGCAAGTACTGGCAAGAATGTGGGGAAACTAGAACCCCTGTGTACTGTTGGAAGAAATGTAGAGGAATGCAACAGTTGTGGAAAACAGTATGGAGATTCTGCAAAAAATAATAGAATTATCATATGATCCAGCAATTCCACTTCTGGATATATAGCCAAAAGAACTGAAACCAGGATCTCAAGGAGATATTTGTACACCTATGTTCATAGCAGCATTAGTCACAAGAGCCAAAAAGTAGAAGCAACCCAAATGCCCATCAGTGTATGAATGATCAACTAAATGCAGTATGTACATACAATGGAATATTATTCAGCCCTAAAAAGGAAACTCTGATACGTGTTACAACATAGATTAATCTTGAGAACATTATGCTAAGTAAAAAAAGCTAGTCACAAAAGACAAATACTGTATGGTTGCATCTATGGGGTACTTAGAGTAGTCAAGATCATAGAAATGGAAAGTAGAATGGTGGCTGTCAGAGTCTGAGGGAAGGGGGGAAATGGGGAGTTGTGTTGTGGGTATAGTTTCAGTTTTGCAAGATGAAAAAGTTCTGGAGATCCACTGTACAACATGAATATACTTAACACTATTGAACTCAACTTAAAAATGGTTAATGCCTGTTCATCTATTATCCAAACTATTATATGCTACATATACAAAGTGTACATAAATGCTTTTGAATGAATAAAGTGACAAAATGTTTTTAATGGCTAAGATGGTAAATTTTATGTTACAATTTAAAATTTTTATTTTTAATAAATTAAATTTATTAAATTTATTTATTTTAAAATTTGAAAAATTTGTTACAATTAAAAAAACACAAATTGTCATGATTTGTCTACAAAAAAAAAAAAATCCAAGGCTCTCAACTGAAAAACTAATAGATCCAAGACACGTATAAAGTTAGAATTAGAAACTAATTTTAAAACGTAATGAAAAAATGGATCCCACTTATTATCAAATAAACAGAAATTTCAATGTGCACTAGCTATAAGAAAACAGTACAACCTCACTGAAGAACATAAAAGAAGTTCTGAACAGGATCGAGAAATACAGTATGTTTCTGGATAGGAAGCCTCCATATTAATAAGGCCCCTAATTTGATCTATACTTTAATAAAATTAAACATAATAATGTAATATAAAATTTCAATGGGATCATTTCATAGATTTTGAGAAACTGACTTTCTAGCTCACATACAAGAGTTTATGTATACAATCACCCAAACAAAATTTAGATGGAAAAAAGAACTGAGGTGTTTTGAATTGCCAGATAATTAAATAACTTTAAAACTATGCTAACTGCAAAAACATAAAAATTGGCACAAGGCCCAGACAAGCAAAACAACAAAAAATATTAAAGGATCTAGAAATAGGTGAGTATACAGAAAGGAATTTATGTATTTAAGAGTGGGCACTCCACATCTGCAGAACAATAACTATTAAATGGTATTGGAGCAAGTAATTATCAATCTGGAAAAAACAAAACTAAGAGCAGCTTATATTTTGGTTTTACAGCATGCCAGGCACTGTACTAAGGTCTTTAAATGCAGTTCACTGGGGTGACTGGGTGGCTCATTTGGTTAAGCATCTGCCTTTGGCTTAGGTCATGATCTCAGGGTCCTGGATGGAGCCCTGTGTCAGGCACCCTGCTTCACGGTGAACCTGCTTCTCCCTCTCCCTCTTCGTCTGTGATCTCTCTCGCTCTCTCTCTCAAAGAAACAAATAAAATCTTAAAAAACAAAACAAAACAAAAAATCTTTCTCTAAATGCACTAGTTCATTGATTACTAAAACAATTTTTAAAAACACACACACAAACAAGGACATTAAGGCATAAATAGGTAATTAGCTTTCCCAGTTTGCCCAGTAAAGGTAATTAACTTGCTTCAATAATTGCTGAAGCTGGCCGCCTGGGGGACTCAGTGGGTTAAAGCCTCTACCTTCGGCTCAGGTCATGATCTCAGGGTCCTAGGATCGAGGCCCGCATGGGGCTCCCTGCTCAGTAGGGAGTCTGCTTCCTCTTCTTTCTCTGCCTGCCTCTCTGCCTACTTGTGATCTCCCTCTCTGTGTCAAATAAATAAATAAAATCTTTAAAAAAAAAATTGCTGAAGCCTAAAATTCAACCCCATGACATTAGGTTCCACAGCCCAAGCTCCCTAATCATTACAGCACATGGCCAGGCTGGACACACCCTTATCTATACCACACACAAAACCAAATTCTAGATTGGGGAAAAAAAAATCAGTGTATATGTGTGTTAGCTAAAGTATACATATTGTTACAGTTTAGGTTGGGGAAATCTTCCTTAAAACCATCACCAACAACAAATCCGGAAAAGAGAGGACTATGACCATGCAAAACATAAAATTTCCATATAACAAAGATTACACAAGGCAAACAATGTGGCAAGCTGGAGACTATAGCTGAAATACATACAACAGTCAAGAGACTGATTCCTTTAACATATAAAAAGCTCCTACAAATCAATAAGAATAAAGACTAATCACCCATTTTATTAGAAGGAAAAGAAGAGCAGAAAGGAATTCACAGAAGATACAATGAAAAGATGTCCAGCTATTCTAGTATCAGAGAAATACAAATTAAAAATACTATGCATTTTTTTAAAAGATTTTTAAAATTTATTTGACAGAGAGCGAGAAAGGGAACACAAGCAGGGGGAGTGGCAAAGGGAGAAGCAGGTTTCCCGCTGAGCAGGGAGTCCGATATGGGGTTTGATCCCAGGACCCTGGGATGATGACCTGAGCCAACTGCGGATGCTTAACAACTGAGCCACCCAGGCACCCCAATACTATGCATTTTTAACATCAGGTTGGCAAAAATTAAATGAATATTGGTGAAGTGTGAATAATGGACATTCTTGCTTTAGTTTAGAATTAATTGATTCAATATTTTAAGAGGGCAATCGCATCCTATCTACCAGTGTTTGAAAGGGGCAAGGACTGTGATACAGGAATTCTACTTCTATCTCAAAGTACTCACAGGCATGCACAACATAGATGCAAACGAAGCTTTCATGAAATTGTTGTACAACAGTGAAAGATTTTAAGTAATAAAAAGATCAGTAGGAAAATAGTTCAATAAGTTACAATTTTACTGAATACTCTGTAGCCATTAAAAAATATGAGGTAGAGGTGCCTGGGTGGCTCAGTGGGTTAAAGCCTCTGCCTTCGGTTCAGGTCATGATCTCAGGGTCCTGGCCCCTGAGGACTCCTTGCTGAGTGGGGAGCCTGCTTCCTCCTCTCTCTCTGTCTGCCTCTCTGCCTACTTGTAATCTCTCTCTCTCTGTCAAATAAATAAATAAAATCTTAGAAAAAAATATAAGGTAGAATGAAAACACTATATGTACTATCATGGGAAGATCTCTTTATTTTTCAAAAAATAAAAACGGCTGTGTGGTAGCAAGTTTGCAAGATACGAAGTTGAATACAAGGTCAATGAGAGAAAGACTCTAACAAAAAAGTCAGAAATGGAATTTTTAAAAACATATGCTCAACTGCATCAAAAATTTGAGAATACTTAGGAATAAATTTAAGTGTAAAGGAAATTATGTAAAACCCCTACAAGTAAAACTGTAACACTGAGAGAAATTAGAGAAGACTGTATTCAAGTAAGTATTTTACCATGGAATTAAAAACTCAGTATTGTAAAGAGGTCAATGTTATCAAAACCATGTCAAATTTGATAAAAATTCTAAAATGCATATGAAAATACAAAGAGCTGAGAATGACCAAAGTAAGAGGACACACTAGCAGATCATGACTTACTACAAATTTATAGTCATTAACACAGTGTTCGACTGTTCAAGGTTAGATAAGCTTAGAGAATCGTGGAACAGAATAAAAAGTTGGTGTGGTCAGGGGAAGGTAGGTTTTTCGGGAAAAACTTTGAGATAATTCGGGTATGGGAAAAACAAACTTAATGCCCCTCCTTCAACACATACACAAAAATTAATGCCCAGAATATTGCAGGTCTAAATGATAAACGAAGAGCACTACTGTCTAAGATAACTTAAGAGAATATTCTCATGACGGAGTTAGGGAAAGATTACTTGAAGGTGGCTCAAAATGCCCTAACCATAAGGACAAGATTGTATACTAAAACTGAGAATCTCTATTTATGAAAAGGCCCCATTAAGACAGAGAAAAGGTAACCTACAAAGTGGAAGAAAACACTTCCAACACAATTAACCAAAGGACTAATATGCAGCATATAAAAAGAACTTCTTTACAACATAATAAAAGACAACTTATTAAATTTGGACACGTGACTTGAACAGTGAACTTGAATACCCAATGGGCCAAAAAGCATTGCAGAGAACGTTTGATCAGGAAACACAAATTAAAAGGAGAATAGCTCAAATTAGAAAGACCAACCACACCAATTGTTGGCAAAGATATGGAGCAACCAGAACTGTGATGTACTGGTGGTTGCAGTGTGAACTGTTACCATAATAAAAACAAACACAAGAAAGTAATACTGGGGCACCTGGGTGGCTCAGTGGGTTAAAGCCGCTGCCTTCGGCTCAGGTCATGATCCCAGGGTCCTGGGATTGAGGTCCGCATGGGCTCTCTGCTCGGCAGGGAGCCTGCTTCCTCCTCTCTCCTCTCTCTCTGCCTGCCTCTCTGCCTACTTGTAATCTCTCTCTCTCTGTGTCAAATGAATAAATAAAATCTTTAAAAAAAAAAAAAGAAAGTAATACTGGAAGGCTTTAAAAATGAACTATCCAATCAATAAGGAAAATTACTGAGAACAAGGTGATGTCATTGTAGAACAGGACCAATGGTGAATCAGTAAGTATGGCTATATGTAAATATAGCTTTGGGAATGATTAAAGACAGCATTTGGTTAAAGAATATTTTAAAAATCAATTTATAAAGGTATAATATGATGCTCAACTTTAAGTGTACAGTTTGTTTAGTTTTGAAAAATGAATCACAGGGTTCAACCTCACAATCAATCAGATTTGTCGCCCCAAAATGTTCGCTCACGTCCCTGTGCAGTCAGTTCCTCTACTTTAGCCACAGACAATCAATGATACGGTTTTTGTGACTATTGATAGTTTTGCTTATTCTAGCAAATCTGATGAATGGAATTATACAGTATGAACTCCTGTGTATCTGGTTATTTTTGCTCAGCATAAGGGTTTTGAGATCAATTCATGCTATTGAGTCTATCAGTGGTTACTGCCAAGAAGTAGCCTATTTCCTATTGTACATACTACAGTTTATCCTTTTACCTGATAATGGACATTTAAGTTTGTTCCATGGCCGTTACGAATTAAGCTGCTGCATTTGTATGAGAAAAAAAAAATGTTACCATCACTTTGGAAAACTGCAGGTATCATCTACTGACATTAAATTCTGACATACCTTGTAACCATCAATTTCACCCACAAGTATATCCCTAATAGAAATTGTTCCTATGTGCACCAAAAGACGTGTGCAAGAAAGCTCACAGCAACATATTCGTAACAGTCCAAACGTGGGGACACCACCAATGTCCATCATCATTAGAATGAAGAAATTAGGATATATTCATACAATGAAATACTATAGGGCACTGAAAATAACTGAATTATAGGTGCACGCAACAACATGTCTGGTTATCCCAAGTGTAATGTTGCAGGAAAGAAGCCAGACGGAAAATTGGTCAGTTTCAATGAAGGTCCAAAGCAAGTGAAACTAATCTACTGTAATAGAAGTCAGGAATGTGGTTTCTTCTGAAGAAGGCTTAGTTGTGGGTACCAGAAGGGGGCAAGATGGGGGCTTCTGGGAGGTAGATAATGTACTATTTCCTGATTTGCACGTTTCTTTTGTTACCACTCATAGCTATGCACTTCAAATTTGAGCAGTTTTCCATATGCATGTTATGCTTCAATAAACACTGGCTTTAAAAGAGTCAATATATAGGGACACCTGGGTGGCTCAGTCAGTTAAGCATCTGCCTTCAGCTCAGGTGAGTCCCCCACTGGGCTCCTTGCTTGGCAGGGAGCCTATTTCTTCCTCTGCCTGCTGTTCCCCCGCTCGTGCACGCGTGCTCTCTCTCTCACTCTCTCTCCTCCTCTGCCAATAAAATCTTAAAAAAATAAAAATAAATGAAAAAGTAAAGTTCAGTGGTATCACGATTATCTCAATGTATCTGTACAATAGTTATGTACAATTATTGTCACTGTCCTCACCTTTGTACGTGAGGACAGCAACTCTGGTCACAGCTACTATAAGACAGAGCCAAGCATCATGTGATGCACAAACTCAGGAAACCTGGGGCAAAGGTTTAATTCCAAACTCAGCTATGTCCTCAAGATTTCCCTGCTCAATTTCTGAGACAGTTCACTTTTCTCATCGTATGTTCTCACTCTCTCATCCAGTGTTTCCCTTTATCTGGAGGGAAAGGCTCAAGAGTTTAGACATTGAGACTTCGCGTTTAGTTATTTCTCTGGAAGACAGTAATTTGTTCTTTCTGTAGAATAGGAAAAGTTTTACTGTTTTGCAGCTGCTTTCTAGGAAGGAGTGCAAGCCCTGTCCTCACTGAGGTAGTTGATGGCTATGAGCCCAGTAAAGGGGGACGAGAGGAAGGAACCGAAAGGGGCTGCCGATGGAAAGGTGTGGTGGCGAGCTGGAAGAGAGGATGCCAAGGCAGGGCTGGGAGTGGCTGCTCAGTGGAGGGGCCAGAGAAAGACCGCTTGGCAGCTACAAACATACGGAGATTCGAGAAAGAGGAGAAAAATGGAGCCGCCTGGATAGGTTTTTAAGGAAGAAAATGTCGGCAGGAGGGATGTGTAAAGACGTGGCATAGGATATGGTAAAAACAGTATTCTCATCTTCCCAGAAGCTTCAAAGTAGATTTGAGTGCTTGATTATTTTCTCTATGACACAATAAAGCTCCTGATATATACAACCATTAAAATAAAAATGTTTATTCAAGTATCTCCTAAAATCAAATACACATACACCGTGTACTTTAGCTTCATAAACTGTGGCCCAACAATACGCTCCACTTGAAGTTTGCAAGAATCTGCAAACAAGAGCATTGTTTTCTTTTTTAGGCAGCATTTTTATTTGCTCTCAATAGCTTCAGTAAGCCTTGGCAGCATTAAAAATACCATTAAAACTCCCCTTTTTAAATGTTTAGGAGTTGGGCGCCTGGGTGGCCCAGTGGGTTAAAGCCTCTGCCTTCGGCTCAGGTCATGATCTCAAGGTCCTGGGATCGAGGCCCGCATCGGGCTCTCTGCTTGGTGGGGAGCCTACTTCCTCCTCTCTCTCTGCCTGCCTCTCTGCCTACTTATGATCTCTCTCTCTGTGTCAAATAAATAAATAAAATCTTTTAAAAAAAATGTTTAGGAGTCAAAAAGGCAACATGAAATGACCTAGCCAAGTTTTGTGGATATGGGACACCTATGATCTCCTTTATTATTTTATTATTTAGACAGACTCACTCGGGTCTCTTTTTTTTTTTTTTTTTTTGAATAACCATCATAATTCTTGAGTGTTCCTGGTCCCCATGTATTTCTTTTGCTGGATCTTTAAATGTCAGTACTTTGGCAGAACAAAAGCAAACAAACGAACAAAAATCCATCACTCTCCAGCCCCTCCCTGACTTGGAGTGGCCATTCCTCTCTTCCCATGGTAATTCCATCTCTTATTAACTATGTGTATCTTTCAGGAAGTCACAATCTCTTTGGCTCTCACATGTAAAATGAATACGATGAAATAAATGATTTCTAAAATGTTTGCAGCTGTCAGTTTTTAATGTTGTAAAATTTCAAGTTCTATATTTTAATCTCTTGCTTCTACTCTGCCTGAGCCAAAAACCTTTACTCATATTTCCTGGAGCACAACATGAAATTCCTGAGTTGATGGTCCACATTTTGGGATTCCCTCTGCTTCGTATCAAGCTTTAGCTCTCATCTGTGTTGGAGGAGTCTACCTCCCTTCCCACAGCTCCCAGCTATGAGCAAGTACAACCCTAACACACACATTCCAATTACCTCTCATTTCCCAGTACACCCTATTTCTACAGCCACAAAATGCTTTTTAGTCTGTATAGCTTCCAGTTTTCTGGACTATCACTGTAACTCCATGCAAGTGATGGTGACATGTCACAAAGGCCTATAGAATACACAATGAACAAGCCTATTGCCTAGATCGTGAAAGGAAACACTTGCGCCCATTTATCCAGATACAGGACATTAAAGGAAAATCTAGTCATAGCTAATACAGCCTAGCTATGAATGGAGAAGTTTCTTTAAAGTACAGTAGGCCAATAAAATAGTCAAAGATATTTACAGCTCTCCCTTGCTGGTGAGGCAAGGATGTCTGACTCACCAGGAAGGGCAGCAAGCAGCTCTAGCCTTTATAACCAAGGGAACCCACATGAGAAACAAACCTGAAAGTAGGTGGATCTTTATTAAGTTGAGGGATGGGTTGTCTCCCTATCTGAACTAGAATATTCTAAGGCAGGATGTTCCTGAGCTACGCGAAGGTTCTGAGTGGTGTGAGTAAGCCCCAGGAAATGCTATATGTGGCAACAGCTTGCTCATTCCCAATAACCAGGCCGCCATGCTGGTTTGGTTCTCTTTTCTACAAAAGCCGTGGTGCTCACTCTCAGCAGGGCAGCCCATAGGCCATCTGTCAGCCCCAGCCTGGGTCTGAACTGCAGCCAGTGGAGGAAAGAACTTTTCCAGAAGCACATTGGAAGAGAAACTGAAAAAGCACAGTTCATTTTGTTTCAGAAAAAAGAAGTACTTTTCTTCTGTGTATTTTCTCCTTCCATGGGTAATTAAGTCACTGCCACTTCCCAAATAGTACCATTTTAATGTACAATACCATTTGAATGTAAAACTCACAATCGTTAATTCCATTTCCTCTCAGGATGCGGAGGCACACACCATGATAATATGTTTCACATTTCTTAATAAAGAAGTAGGTGTTTCAGGTCCTCCTTAGTAATATAAAATAGGAGATGAGCAGGAAAGGAAGTCTAGCTCTGGGCTGAGCTTTGGTTGGCATCAAAGGTTCATCTAAATCTGGGGAGATGAGGGGTAGGGGTGGGGAGGGGATAGAAAAGAAGGGCTAAGTCCAGGGATGGTTGTGGGGTAGGAGGAGGAGAGTCTGAAATGTATGCAAAATTAACTGCAGTGTCTTCTTCCATAGCTTTCTATCTTTGTCGGATTTTTAAAGGAGCCTCAGAATGTTCAGAATCACTAACCAGAGTGAGACAGAGGTAAGGTTCCCCGGGTTTCAGGCAGTCAGTCAGTCAGTCCAAAATGTGGCCTCCACCCAGTCCAGCCCTGCCCTCAGAGCTGGTGTTACTTGAGCCACTAGATTCTTACGAATGCATCTGACTTTTAGGAAAAATGAATCATGAGATACCAATTCATATCATGCTTTTAAAAAAAAAATGCCTAGGAATATATTTAGAAAAAATTCAGGCAATATTTTTACTGAATCAAAAAAGAAAATTTGAATAGTTTTAGAAGAGATGTTCTCAAATAGAGATAATAAGCATTTTCAAAATCTCAATTCTCATTTCTACCGTCATATTAATTAATAAATTAATGCAATTCCAGTAAAAAAATCCCAAACAGATCCTTTGGAAACCATGATAAACTAAGGTTTTCTGGAAGAATAAGCAAGACAAAAACTTTTTTTTTTTTTAAAATTGCATAAAAACTTGAACAGATCCTGACATGTATCTTAATGCTGAAATAATTAAGACATCTATACAAAATAGAAACACAAAGACCACAGAAAGCCCTCAACAGTCCCAAGCTTAGCATAGAGAGTAACTATGCTAGAAGCCTGCTGTAAGTTAGCACCTTAAGGGGGAAAAAAGTGGTTTTAGATCTCTACCTCAATCTATGCACCAAAATCAATTTTTGATATAAAATAGAAGGAAAGAAGGAAAAGTTAGGGGGGAAAAATCACTTAAGATTGAAAATACAGGTGATCTGAGTAGGAGAGGTCTTCTTAAGTGGAAAAAAGAAAAGTTATATATTAAAATGAAAATAGATTTGACTATACACAAATATTTAAAATGTTTTCACACTAGACAAGAGAAGGAAAATTAAAAACAAATGATAAAGACAGAAACTTTTCTCATTGTTTTAAAAATAGTGTTGGGAGCCTGGGTGGCTCAGTGGGTTAAAGCCTCTGCCTTCGGCTCAGGTCATGATCTCAGGGTCCTGAGATCGAGGCCCGCATCGGGCTCCCTGCCCAGCAGGGAGTCTGCTTCCTCCTCTCTCTCTGCCTGCCTCTCTGCCTACTTGTGATCTGATCTCTCTCTCTCTCTCTCTCTCTCTCTCTCTCTCTGTGTCAAATAAATAAATAAAATCTTTTAAAAAAAAATAAAAATACTGTTTTCAGGGGGCCTGCCCTGGGTAGCTCAGTTGGTTAAGTGCCTGCCTTCAGCTCAGGTCATGATCCCAGGGTTCAGGGACTGAGCCCCATGTGAGGGAGGCTCCCTGCTCAGTGGGGAATCTGTTTCTCCCTCCCCTGCCCAGCCCCCTGCCTGTGCTCTCTCTTGCTCTCTCTCAAATGAATAAAAGTCTTAAAAAAAAAAAAAGTACTGATTTCATACTGAGTATATTTACATAAAAATTAAGTTTGGCAATTAATATACATTGAACACATTAAGGTATATACCCTTTCATTTAGCAATTCAATCACAGGAAATTTATCCTAAATGAAAATTTATGAACAAAAATATTTAAAGAATTGTTATTTCCATTTTTATATTACTTATAATACCTTGAAAAACTAAATCTCTATAAATATAATCATGGTTAAAATACAGTCAAAAAATACAGTCACATTTTCAAGTGTGAAAAAGCAGCCTATACAAGATGATCAAAAAGTTTTGGTTTTTTTGTTTGTTTGTTTTTGGTTTGTTTGTTTTTATCTGACACAGAGAGAGAGATTACAAGTAGGCAGAGAGGCAGGCAGAGAGAGGAGGAAGCAGGCTCCCCGCTGAGCAGAGAGCCCGATGTGGGTCTTGATCCCAGGACCCTGAGATCATGACCTGAGCCGAAGGCAGAGGCTTTAACCCACTGAGCCACCCAGGCACCCCGATCAAAAAGTTTTTAAGTATTCAACTCATATAGACCTTTCATAATTCAAAATGTTGGTACTGGTTTCCCTATGAAACAGAATTATAGGAAGTTTCTTTTGCTCTGTGATATTTCTGGTTATTTCCAAAATTCATTATTTTATTTTGTAATATAGGGAAACATTTAAAACTTTAAATTTTAAATTTTCTGAGATCAGTAAATAAACTCTCTATATTAAGGTGATGAAGGTATTCACAGAGCAAGGCTCTGAATGATGGCCATTATATTTTCTATGGACCCATTAAAACAGAAGACATAGGGCGCCTGGGTGGCTCAGTGGGTTAAAGCCGCTGCCTTCGGCTCAGGTCATGATCCCAGGGTCCTGGGATCGAGGCCCGCATCGGGCTCTCTGCTCAGCAGGGAGCCTGCTTCCTCCTCTCTCCTCTCTCTCTGCCTGCCTCTCTGCCTACTTGTAATCTCTCTCTCTGTGTCAAATGAATAAATAAAAATCTTAAAAAAAAAATAAAACAGAAGACATAAACCTTCCACAGGATAAAAAAAATAGGCCTTTTTCTTCATGCCATTGTATTACAAGTCTGTGTGGTCAGGTGCAATGGAGATTAATGTGCACCGTTCGTGCAGACTGAAAGATTGAGGCCCCTCTCTGACGTGGAGTCTGCTAGGAGTATTAACTATGCTGAGTATCCTGGATTTGCTGCTCCAGATCTACCCTTTCCCTTTCAGGGACATATTCTGGGCCTGTTGTCCTAAAGGAATGGCATAGAATGGTTCCCAGTCCTTGGCCTTGTCTTTGGATTTGGCCAATGGGAGTGATGGTGGGAGACAAGACAAAGAAAAGAATCAGCCTATTTATTTTCCAGCTCCTTTCCTGTCAAGTCACTAAGGATGGGCTGCATCCCACTACTGAGGGACACGACTCCTGTTGTGAAGCCCTCACCATACAACTCAGCCTCCCTCTGAAATTCTGGGTTTCTCCAGTGGCTTCTGCCTTGCCCTTTCAACTCCAGGGCTTTCAAAGTTTCTGTTAATAGAGCCAGATGCGGCTCCAGCTCTTAGCTTTCCCTAAACCCTGCCTAGGCCTTTGTAGAGTTCTAAAAAACTCTCAATCAGATCGAGTTGGTCACCTGATTCTTGAAAGCACCCTGGTTGGTATATTAATATATGTAATTATAAAAAAAATAATAATAAGGCTAAATGTAGTTATCCTTCACAAACCAAAAAGAAAACACAAGTGACATAATATGGCTTAAATTTTTTCATGGTTGAGAGGAAAAAAAGCTCAACCCCTGTGTTAATGCTATGATTCAATGAGTCTATGATACCAAAGGCCCTGTGCATTCCAGTTTTGTTTTGTTTTGTTTTGCAAGTAACTAACTCTCATATCACCTCGCCATGTACAGAACAGCATATTAGAAGAGAAATAGGGCACCTGGGTGGCTCAGTGGGTTAAAGCCTCTGCCTTCGGCTCAGGTCATGATCTCAGGGTCCTGGGATGGAGGCCCACCTCAGGCTCTCTGCTCAGCAGGGAGCCTGCTTCCTTCTCTCTCTCTCTCCCTGCCTCTCTGCCTACTTGTGAGCTCTCTCTGTCAAATAAATAAATAAAATCTTAAAAAAAAAAAAAAAAGAAATAGCAGAGGGAGAACACTGGTTATCTATTTCTCACGAGACGAATTGCTTTGTCATCAAATACAAAGGTAGACAATTTTCTTAGGTACCCCCTTGTATGTTTCATGACCCACCTTTTCACTTTGCTGTGATTGAGTTTTACTTTGCCCCAAGCTTCAAAAGCTAATCAGGTTTCTTGCATCCAGATGTTTCTGGTCTTGCAGCACAGTAAAGTGGCACAGACTCAACAGAAGCTGATTAACGATTTAAGGATGTGAGAAGCTCACTGAAAGAGATTCCTCCTTAAAAAAAAAAAGATCATTCCACAAAGTGGTTTCAAGAGCCAACACCTACACCCAGAGAAGGAAAGAGAATTCTGAGAAGAATATGGGGTCTGTCAACTGGATTGTCCCAATCTCATTTCCAGGGACTGGGGGGAGGGGTAGTGCTCTTTTCACTCCAAATTATTGTGAGGCATCCCAAACACAAAGCAGAATTGCATAGATAATAGTGAAAGAGAGCACAGTACAAGAGATGGGAGAAGGCAGTGCACTCTTATTTGAGAAGAGAAGTTCAGGCTCAGTGAATTAACACTGGGGCCCTTCAGTGAGTAGAAGAGGTCAACTTTAGCACCAGTGACAAGTCTCCCGCATGATGGCTCTGATGGGGGCTGGTGATTCACTTAGTTGACAGACACATCACCAAAGTTGCAGAAGTTCCTGTCTTGGCAGTGGAAATACCCCTGATGGTGAGCACAGTGTGCTCAGAACGGCACTGGGAGTTCTGGCGGGCCAAAGGATATTTACCAGCCAAGGGAGGCTGTTACAGGGTCAGCAGCTGTAGATGATGCTGCCGGCTTTGGAAGGGGCAGAGAGAGCCTCCTTAGCAGGGGGCACCAGCAACAGTGGTCAGCTCCCCTTATGTGACTAAGAGAATTTCAGAAGCCATAGTTTAAAGGGACAGGTTCTCTGATACCAGCTTTCTTTTTATCTGTGAACAAAAG
Source organism: Ailurus styani (assembly GCA_002007465.1). Lineage (NCBI taxonomy): Eukaryota > Metazoa > Chordata > Mammalia > Carnivora > Ailuridae > Ailurus > Ailurus styani. The sequence goes on along the minus strand of LNAC01000041.1, from coordinate 2,015,034 downwards.
GTGAGTTTATAGTATTAGGTGATCTCGTAAGCCCTCAGGGGGGGAAAAAAAATCACTGAATGACAAACTGTGTAAAAAAGAAAATCCAAGCAGTGGAAAGTCTGAAGTGGCTGAGGGCAGTACAAGGGCAATGGGGGCCTCGTGATGACAAACGTGATCTCATTCCCAGCTCTGTCAAAGATTGGGCTTAAATGCTGAGAGCACAGAATTGCAACGACACACCTGAAATAGGAATGCCAGATTCTTGTATACTCCAGGAAAAAATAAAGAGCGTTGAAGATGCTTCACTGAAGCATATGCTTCATTGTCATATCTTCATTGAAGCATAAGACTTCAAACACCTTGAAATATGTCGAATCTAATTTCACTGTTTCTGTGCTCTCTGCAGAGTGGAAAACTTTGTATGTCTCCCTAGAGGCAGAGAAACCAATGGAAATATCACAAAAACGCTTTCAATAATAAACCAACAGTTTTCTCAACAAAAGCTTAAGAAAATCATAAGGAAAGTGTTAACTTCCTCAAAATTAGCAATAAATGATAAGGTAACCCTACGCTGGTATCAGGTAATGGGGTAAAAATAAGTTTACTGCAGGCACAGTGGTATCTTATTCTTATTTGATACCCACCAAGAGGATATCAGCAGAGTAAGTAGCTCCCAGAAGGCTCTCAGAACGGAGCACCAGCCTGGGAGCGCAGTAAGGAAGCATTGCCACTGTGGGAACTGGCTGGGGACTTGGAGGTCTTCTGCAGACCACAGTCAGACCCCTCAGTCAGTCTGCTATCACAGCTCATCCAGCAGTACTATCATTATCTGTCCTCCCCTCCCCCACCTCATCTAAGACTCTAGAAAGCTCCGAGAATACAGATCATGACAAGCAAAGACTGGGAAAGCCACCGATGAGGTCAACCACGGTGTTCCCCTGAGCTTCTGGAAATGGTCTAAGGAATCTCTGCAGAGATATAAATGCTCCCCAAATACTACTTGAAGTGGATTGAAAATTATGACATTGAGTTAACTTCTCTGCCCAGAAAATGCTCATCATTACAAGTAAGACTGCCATGATCTACTGGTAGGAAAAGGACTTAGAGCACCAATATGGACTAGGAATAAGAAACTCACAATATTCTGGTTTTTCATTAAAGCAAACTTCAGTACTTTTATGTGTACAAACTGTGCCAGATCATGAGAAAGAATTCAGTAGGTGGTTCATTGACTGTGTACAAACTGCACCAGATCATGAGAAAGAATTCAGTAGGTGGTTCATTGACTGTTAACCACAAGCACTCCAATTTTAGAAAAATCAACTGTAGGTAAGAAGACTGGAACAGCTATATATATAGTTTTTTCCCACTAAAGCCAAGATACTTTTCATTCTAGAAGTCAAACACTGCAGAAAAAAAAATGTGATGAAGTAATTGATATCTGGGGATAGTCAGAAGTCTGCAATTGGGTAAATGGAGGCTAAAAGCCATCAGGTTGTAGAACTGAAGATTCATTTGCCAACTCAAAATGCATCTGTGTTCTTAGCACTGAAGCAACTTATGATACTGCAGAAAAACCATGTATTACTAACCCACCCCTAATTTGATCCATTTATATCTATCAGTGAACAGGAACGGAAAGCGTTTTTCTCTATAATGGATAGACTGATCCTCATATACACACACACCCTAAGACAACCAGAAAAATATAAACCTGCATAGGTAATCTTCCAATCTCAAGAAGAAGACCAAGAGCCTTCACCAGAGATGCACAAACACATCTATTCATTTAAGATGCACCATCCTCTAATTCTTGTTTTTTTATTTCGTGTGAACCTTTCAGTTAGAGTAAAAATATCTAAATGCCCATTCCATTTTAATATATTCAAGCAAAGCTCCTGGGCAGGTTTCCAGAAAGTTAGATTGCTTTAAAATTGGCCATGCATTAAGTAAAGCTTTGTCTCACAAAAGGGAAAGAGTAACTGATACAGTCTCTGTACATTCACTCCACACAAGGTAGCTCAAAAGCATTCTCGAAGACAAATCAGATTGCAGCTCTGGAGACACGTACGAGGCCTCTTCCAGCAACCCTACGGGCTCCCAACAGTACGAGGGCCCACCACCTGCTTCCTGAGGAATGTGTAATCTACCTCCTCTGCTAGTTCCCCAAAGGTTCTCCTACTTTCCACACCAGCCGCCCTTCATTCATTCCATGGCCTTCACCTTTCATCTCGAAGAGATGCAGTAATGATAACTGTGCAAATGTTCCCTTGAACAGCACAACCAAAAAGAAAAGCCTTCAGCCTTACATTTTGCAGGGAAACAAAAACTCAGATTCGGGGAGGACTGAATTAGCCCTAAAAGCCACGGCAGTGCAGGTTTCATTCCACGGGTACCTGGCTTCTTTTCACATTACCTGCTTCGGTGTACTTCAATCCCACTTTTTCTTCTGTGTCTTTTGTCTTTGGGGGTGGCCAGACAGCTTGGAGTCTGCCCGGAGTCCTATCGTCCTGCTCCGTGGGGCTGTGGTCAGGCTGTTAAAAAGCAGGTAAAGAAAAGAATATGTTAAATATAATGTGGTCCAAGCAAATTAACCCCTGAAGCCATGCTGCCTCTAATTCCAAACTTAATTTTAATGGCCAGTTGCACGTTGCACTTATTCACTATAATTGAAGTATCTCACTACAGACTGACCCTTTTCCAGAAAGGTAAAGTGATCAGTAAGGGAGGAAAAACAACAACAAAAAACAAAACAAAACAAAACAAAAAACCCACAAGGCCAAGTACGATACAACCATTAATAGATGATGTTTATCATAGAACTATTTTTTTTTAAATCACAAACTTTGAGCTGAAGATACAGTTATAAATGCACTATAATCAGGTACAGGGATAGGAATGATTATTCATGTATCCCAAACAACTCCAGGGTATTTTATAATATAAAGACCAGTTTTGCATTTTCCATGAACACCAGCTGTATGTGGGTCAAGAAAACTTTCTCAAAGCACTCGACATTGCTGATTTCAATTCTTTTTTTTTCCTTTAAATAAATGACATGGTCTTCATATTCAAGCCATTTTTATAGGGGTTGATTTTACAAATTGGAGAATGCCATAGTGTGTTTAATTTTCAACTACATCCTAAGAATGTTTCCAAAAGATGTTTAAACTTTTAACACCTTAACTGATCAACTGTAGAAGAGGGAATGATAACTACAGGCTGAGGAGATACTGAAATTCTATTGTTCTTACGAACATTTAAGATCTACTGGACAGGGGTTTGCTAGTCTTTATAAATTACCTGAATTAATTTTCTTAATAGTAACACTAATTCACTAATTAGATGGTTACCACAGGCTAACTTTGCTTACTCTTCACAACCAGCACCTAAGGTAAGGGTTATTTTCTTCATCTTGCCGGATGAGGGGGACGGAGGCTCTGAGGTGATTGAGGTCAGCTGGCCAGTAAATGGCGAGTTAGAATCAAAACCAGGTCTCATTCTAAACCCAGTGATCAGGTTGCCTTGTAACGAACATGGAACATTTTAATCATATTACAAACACATATTTCACCAAATGGCAGACTTTAAAAGTTAAAACAGAGTTTTTGCAGAGGTACAATTAAGAGTGAGGAAATGTGGGCTCTATCTCCCTACAGCATCGCTTCCTCATGCTGCTTTATTTTTTATAAGAACATCTACTATCGGGGCACCTGGGTGGTTCAGTCAGTTAGGCGTCTGCCTTCGGCTCAGGTCATGATCTCAGGGTCCTGGGATCGAGGCCCGCATCGGGCTCCCTGCTCAGTGGGGAGTCTGCTTCAATCTCTCCACCGCTTGTGTTCTTTCATGTTCTCTCTCTCTTTCTCAAATAAATAAAATCTTAAAAAAGAAAACAACATCTACTATTAATGCTTAAACTCAGAGAGACAGTTTCTCCTTTCTGCCCACACGTCTTTATGTATATCCCTCTTATGACCCTCCAGAAAAATATAAGACAGACAGAAATCCCTAGTTTAACTCCATACTCCTCGCAGGGACGACTTGATCATAATCCCCTTCCACCTAGAAGAGATTCACTAACAATAGGTAACTGGGATTCACTTCGACAGGAAAGCTGAAAAAGAAATACAGCAGCATTGTATCTCACGAAAAAACCCCAAACCCAATTCTACATACGCTTTTGGACTCAGAGGGGCCGTCGCCCGGCCTTGATCTGGACCTTTCAAACACAGCTCTTAGGGACTCCTTCTCATGCTTCATCTTGCGCTTCAGGGCTTCCAGCTCAGAGGTATCAGCTGTGGTCCCCTTTTTAGGGGGACGCACGAATATGGCTTTAAAGGCCTCGAGGGCTGTCTCTGGAGGCTTTGGCTTGACCTCTCCACCCTGGGTCTGGACTTCACTGGGGCCGCCCTGGCTCTCCTGGGCAGCACTGCAGCCCATCTCCTCCTTCCGGGGCTGCTCGGGGTCTTCTGCCTTCCCTTCCGCTTTGGGCAGGTCAAGGATGAACAGCTGAGAGAGCTGCTCCAGGAGAGTGGGAGTGGCCTTCAGCTCTGTTGTCTTGTCCCCAGTCTTCACTGTCTGAGGCCCTGCCTGCGCTAAGGACTTCTGAACAGGCTGCGTCAGTTTGAGCAAAGCCAGGTCGCCATCCTTTGGTTTAATTTCAGTGATGGTCTTCCCTCCCTCACCTGCGGCCCCCTTCTTCAGCACACGAAGCCCACTAAAAAAGGCTGGAAGCTGGAATGGCTTCTCTCCGGGGACTTCTTTTTTAGACGAGGCATTCTCGGTGACACCGGCGCTCAAGTTCTGGTCCATTACGGAGGGGAGGACTGGGGAATTTTCTTCCGCACCTTGTTCTTGGGTGGGGCCGTCCTCTGTCTGAAGGCCACCATCACCGGGTTGTGGTTTGCTTAGCTCAGGTGGAGTCCTTTGAGACCCTTCTGCACAGAGCTCTGCATCCTCCCTTTCCCCAGCGGTGCTATTTTCCATACAATCACGTGGCTTTTCTTTGGGATCCTGAGATGGCCCAGATAAAACACTGGGGGACTGTGGGTGGCTGGTGTGGCTTCCCTCTTCTGGCTGTTGGCCACCATCATCAGAGTCAGAATCACTGGTGGTGTTCACAAGAGTCCCATGAACCAAAATGACATCGTCTCTGTTCGCACTCTGACTACTGAGGGGAAGCAGCTCTTGACCAGGGAGAGAAATCCCTGCCTCTGCTATTCCCTGATTTCCCTCTGATTCCAACTCCACTCCTGCAGTCTTGCCATCATTTCCAAGGTCAGGTAGGACTTGAGCCTCTGCCTCCTGCTGCTCTGAGCCCTTGCTGGGACCATCCAGCTGAGGTACCGGGGCCTCAGCTAAACTGTGGAATGCCTTCAGTACTGCGTCTTCCTCGTCGGGCTTCACAGAGTCCAACTTACTTGTAAACCCAAACAAAGTTTTCATAGAGAACTTGCTCAGGAGCGACTGAGCCACTTCGAGTCTGGCTTCAGATCTTTCTGGTTCCGAGACATCATCACTGCCATTCAGAGCGTCTCCAGCGTCCTCCATGCCTGGGCAATGCCCTCGGTGCACGTTCTGACTTTTGTCACTTTCCCTGCTCGCTCAGTTTATCCACACCATCGGCTCTGACCTTACAGGACACAGAGCAACAGGACCCGGCAGCCTGACTCAGACGCAGAGCAAGCACACTTGGTCTCTTTCAGGTCACTTGCTGGGCCCTCCTTCCGGGGTGTGTGCGAGGATGGAATGCCCCGGGCCAGTTGTGAGAAGTCCGTGGAGCCTTCTGCCCAGACGCAGCTGAGGCTGCACACCTTACTCCACACGAACTGGGGAGGCTGCTCCTCTGGGACTTCCGTATTTATTCCCGTGGACAAAAGGGTTTTTGTCGTAGGGAAAGTCAGCCTGCCCCAGTCATCCCGGCCCAGGACTTCGCTGTGAGCTCCGCCCCAGTGCCTCCCAGTAGCTTTCAACTTCCTCATTGGTGAGCAAGGGAGGTTCCAGAACAGGCTGAGCCGGCAAGCAGATCCTGACAGCCCCTGACCCCTCCACCATCCCCCCTCACCCCCCCGCCCCCCGCAGGTCAGCAGCCCAAGAAGTTCAAAAGTGAATCAGCAGAAATTGACTGAAACGCTTTTGAGGAGCTCCCTTTTGTCATCCAAAACAGGCTTGGTCGGAAGCCTGTGCACCATCCAGGCCAAAAAACCTAGCAGCACGCACAGATCAACAGTCACTTAGAAAACCCAAAGCAAAGAAATGCAAGCAAAGAAATAGATGATCTCAAAATGCCCAGAACTCTCAAAAGCAGTTATTTACTGCTCTTGAAGGTTTGTTTTTGTTTTTTTGTTTTTTTTTTAAAATGCTTTCTTCCGCTTCCCTGCAGGTTTCATCTGGAATGCAGATTTCAGCGGCTGGGGACAGAGGGAAGGAAAAAAAAAACCAACACGACTGGTTTCAGATTACTGCTGTTTTAGCTCTGCCCTAGTGTCTCACTGTTTTACAAACAGGTACTTAGGCAAGCACGCCTACCACGCCCAGTGTCCACCAGCCTTAGGTCGACAGAGTAAACAGCAGGAATGATTACCCTCCACACACTCTGTGCCAACCTCAGGCTTCTGCTCAGCAGCTCTAACTTCCTGGTTTCTTTAGGAATCCTGGTAGCCGAAAGGCACCCCTCTCTGCTTCAGGGATCCAACTAAGTGAAACCTGGCATGCTACAAGGTAACACACAACCTGCCTTATTAAGCAAAGTGATTCAGCCAAGGTCCCCAAGGAGCCACATTCCCCTAAAGGGCAAAACATCTGAAAAGTCTCGGTCAGTCAGGTTTCTATCACAGACCCAATTTGCCTAAAACAAGTACAGGATGGACAAAATCACCACCAAACATCAGCTCAAGGTAGTTTCCAGCACTCTGATTGTGTGCTGGGAACCTGGCAACCAAGGACGCAGAAAAATTGCGGCTCTGTTTCCTAGCTGCATAGCTAGCTGCCTCTTGGGACAGCTTCCTGTCGTACCTGAAGGTCTCAGTGTTTTTCAAATCTGGTCCAGTCAGCAGGCATTTAGCAAGCACCTGTGATGGCCAAGTTCCTGCTTTGGATCAGGAGAGTCAAACTGGCTGAAAAGTAATCACTGGCTCTCTGACCAAAGCTGCAAGAAGATTGAGCCCAAGTGTTAAACACAAACAGCAATTTATTCTGCAAAATAGAAGCTGTAGCCACAAGCAAAACATAGTCTTAGTGGATCTGCATCAGGGAACGGCTGTAAATAGCACACTGATGACTTGAATCATGTTCCCCCAAAAGTATTAATACTGAGAAATTCTGATTGCAACACATTTCCGGCAATGCCTTCAAAAGGACGCCTCACACGCAAAAGAGTACATATTATAATATCCAACCAACCCCTCTGTAAAGTTAAGACGTCACTTCCGGGTCCCTGATTTAATCCTGTGTCCAAATGGAGACTTTCCCACTTGCTCCTGATGCTAGTAGGTTTGGGATGACTAATTAGGGCACACTTAACCACAAGACCACCGTGACACACAGAAAACTTTATCAGCACCATTTAAGTCTCAGAATAGCTTCCTGGCCAGAGGAAATGCCCGTCGATAAAAATCAGACTTCTGCTTCTTCGAGACTGAGGAAAAAAGGAATCACCACACCACATCATAAGATCTGTCTTCCTGAGAACTACACAGACCATCCAACACAGAAGTGTGGGAAGAGACATGACACCTATCTTGTGTCTTCCTTTTTAACCGAAAGGCTTCATTTTCTCAGACCTAACTAATTTTTGATTTCCAGAATAAGTTTCTGGGCTGACTTGTGTACTAGTCCCAGAAAAGACACAAAATCCTCTAGACTCAAACACAGTAAGAGGCCCTCCCCATGCAATTCTCCTCCACTTATGAAGCATAATTCTATTACAAAGATGTATTCATCCAACCACCACTTTTAAGCACCGACTATGCACAAGGCTCTGGGGATATAAAGATGAAGGAAACTCCAGCACCCCATGTTCCTGAAACATGTAGTAGGGGAAATCAGCCAAGAAAAAGGTGACACTTTGTCTTTACACTGTAAGTACTTCACACTCCAAACTCAGTCTGAATCACAATAGGTGGACCTAAAACAATTCTGAATGAAAGCAAGCAGTGACCATCTATATAGGAAGATAAGGAAGAAAGAGCAGCATGGTAACTCAAATACGTCTTTGAATACAGACTCTCTCACACTATGAGAAACGTTACTGTCTACGGCCATACCACCCTGAACGCGCCCGATCTCGTCTGATCTCGGAAGCTAAGCAGGGTCGGGCCTGGTTAGTACTTGGATGGGAAAAACATTACTATTGCTGGTCATTTAAGGAATTTGAAAAATGTTTGCCCATAATGTTCAAATAAGAAGCTTGCACATTTTTAAAATCATTTTACTTTTTTTCGTCATAAGTGCACTCTTTAATCCCCATCCACTGTGTCCCCATCCTCTTTCCCAGCTCCCCAACAGTTTATTCTCTATAGTTAAGAGGCTGTTTCTTGGTTTATGTTTCTGTCTCTTTCCTTTGTTCGTTTGTTTCTTCAATTCCATATGAGTGAAATCATACGGTATTTGTCTTTCTCTAACAGACTTATTTTGCTTTAGCATTATACTCTCTAGCTCTATCCGTGTTGTTGCAAATGGCAAGATTTCATGCTTTTCTATGGCTGAAAAACAGTTATACATAACAGAATATTAATAATTACATAGATACAACAGAACATATTTACATATAATACCACATATATGTGGTGTCTATTTCACAAATACATATTTTAGAGATAAATATCTATACCACATATATGGTTAATTATATATATAATTACATATAATACAGATATATATCTATATATAGATATATTATTACAGGTAGTAATTATATATAATATACCATTAATGGATAAAGTATATATATATATATATATATGTATATATATATATATATATATATACTGCTTCTTTATCCATTAACCTATCAATGGACACTAGGGCTGCTTTCATAGCTATTGTAAATAATGCTGTGATAAGCATGGGGGGGCGTGTATCCCTTTGAGTTAGTGTTTTTGTATTTGGAGGGGAATACTCTGTAGTACGATTCTTAGATTGTAGGGTAGATCTATTTCTAACTTTTTGGGGAACCTCCATACGGTTGTCTACAATGGCTACACCAATTTGCATTACCACCAATAGTGCATGAAGGTTTCTTTTCTCCACATCCTGGCCAACACTTGTTGTTTCTTGTGTTGTTGATTTTAGCCATTCTCACAGGTGTGAGGTGATCTCTCATTGCAGTCTTGATTTGCATTTCCCTGCTGTTGAGTGATGTTGAACATCTTTTTGTGTGTCTGTATGTCTTCTTTGGAGAAATGTCTGTTTATGTGTTCTGCCATTTTTAATCAGATTATTTGGTTTTTTGGGTGTTGATTTGTATCGGCTCTTTATATGCTTTGCATATCAACCCTTTATTGGATATGTCATTTGCAAATATCTCCTCCCATTCAGTAGGCTCTTAGTTTTGTTGTTGATTTTTTCTTTCACTGTGCAGATGCATTTTACTTTGACATAGCCCCAATAGTTTATTTTTGCTTTTATTTCCCTTGGCTCAGGAGACATATCTAGAAATATATTGTTACAAACAACATCAGACACATTATTGCCTATGCTCTCATGTAGGATTTTTAAGAAGCCTACCAATTTGATCTTAGTTGATTGGTCTTGAAAAATGGACCTATTTAATGCTTTAACATTTTCAGGGGGTAAAATAATCACTTCTTCTGGACATCATTTATCTCAGTCTTATTCTGTGATGCATACTTATTAAATACCTACTACACAAAACCAGTACCAGCCAAGACCTTTTCCTTTACAACCTCCCCTGAATCTCTTTTGTTCTGTACAGTCAACAGCAGGCCACCCCAAGATGGGCCACTATGGCATGAAGGTTATTTTGTGTTGAAGGCAATTGAGAACTTACAGGCTCAAGAGAAAATTTGCTCCTCCCTGAACTACACAGAAGAATCTAAATTGGAGGTCTTCCCAAGAATAATGGTTATTACCAGAGATAAATTTTGTCTGAGTGAAACATCTGTATGGCAGGACAAACATCTAGTTACCTAACATCTGCTCTTGTTGCCCTGCGAATTGCCTTTCTTCCCTTTGAAGTCCCAGACCCCTACCACCTTCTCCTTAGTTTAGGACAACATATATATACCTCATTTTGCCTATCTTTGGAATTTCCATTATCTTTTTGGCTTTCCTGCATGTACGAAATTAAATTTGATTTTCTCCTATTAATCTGTCTCCTGTCCATCTGATTCTTAGTCCAGCTAGAAGGGGACAGGAAACTCCTGCTTCTTGACAGTTCCAACCTCAAGACCCTTAAGCCCTATGATAGCTATACCTGCGCAAGAGGACAGATAAAGTGGCCCACCTTAGACAACTAAGTTAAAACAGGTAGCATTTGACCCATGTGATGCTCTTTGTAATGATTTGTTTTTTTTTTTTAAAGATTTTATTTATTTATTTCACAGAGGGAGAGAGATCACAAGGAGGCAGAGAGGCAGGCAGAGAGAGAGGGGGGGAAGCAGGCTCCCCGCTGAGCAGGGAGCCCGATGCGGGCCTCGATCCCAGGACCCTGAGATCATGACCTGAGCTGAAGGCAGAGGCGTTAACCCACTGAGCCACCCAGGCGCCCTGTAATGATTTGTTAAAAACAATTGGTACCTGGGGCACCTGGTAGGCTCAGTCAGTTAAGCATCTGCCTTCAGCTCAGGTCATGATCTCAGGGTCTTAAGATCGAGTCCCACATTGGGCTCCCTGGTTAGTGGGGAGTCTGCTTCTCCCTCTGCCTGCCACTCCCCCTCGCTCATGCTCACTCTGTTGCTCTTGCTCGCTCTCTCACTGTTTCTCTCAAACAAATAAATGAAATCTTAAAAAAAAAAAATTGGTACCCAGCTACTTGAAAACTGGACACTTATTTGTGTGGAGAATTTACTAGCAGTGAATTCTCCATGTTTCTCCCATCTCACCATCCTCTCAGACTGAGGTGGAAGGCAACTGTACTTCATGATAATAAGAAGATCAGTCCAACAAACTGATACCTGGTAAAATAAGCCTACAAGAGTGATTGCAACAAAAAAGATCCATTGCCTGAGAGTCGTCAATAGAAACTAGCGTCTTGGCTCTCATAAGATTAGAGGAATCAGCATTAAAAAGTATTGTTTGGGGTGCCTGGGTAGCTCAGTTGGTTAAGCATCTGTCTTCCACTCAGGTCATGATCTCAGGGTCCTGGGATTGAGCCCTGCATTGGGCTCCCTGCTCAAGGAGGAGCCTGCTTCTCCATCCCCCTCTGCTTCTCCATCCCCCTCTGATTTTTCCCCTGCTTGTGCTTTCTCTCATTTTCTGTCAAATAAATAAATAAAATCTTAAAAAAAAAAAGAAGTATTGTTTAAGTCACTTTGCAGGAATTGGACATTGTCTAAAAGAAAAGCCTCCTAAAATCCTCCCAACCTCTACTCTTTGCAGTCCTCTGCCACATCATTCAGTGTAGATAATTCCTCCCCCACAGTCTCATAAAACCCCAGAAAGGCAAGGGAAAAGTAAAACGAGTGAGGCTAATTTCACAGTGTTAGACAACATGATTCTCCTCCTATTTCTCTTAACCAATTTACTTCATGTTCTGGGCCTGTTTTAATGACTAATTGCTTCCAGCTTCTAAAGTGGTTCAACTAGCTTCATGTGGTGATTGTTTGAGAAAAGTAGAAAGGAGTTAAAATTACCAAGGGTAAGCAAGGGTCTAAAAACTATTTCTGTGGAAGACAAATTTAGACCAGTGGACTGGGTAGAATAAGTAAACTATGGATAAAGGCATGAGTGGGAAAATGGGTGGAAATGGGGTTTGGGGTTTCGGAAGGGTGTTTTAACTTAGTACATGAAGTCTGGTATGAATGGTGAGATTTGAGGAAATTATGACATCACGAGCACTCAAAAAAGACACTTACTAAATGAATGACATCCCACGAAAGGAGTTTAGGATTCTGGAAGAATGTGGGTAGAATCAAAGTGCTGGGAAGCTGAATGGGACTTCAGAAATATTAGGAATCAACGACTTCAACATTCTTGTTTTAAAGATGAAGCCATTTATAGTCAAGTGAAGCTAAAGAACTGCTGCCAGTTTACACTGCTCAAGTGCAACAACACGGTGGGAAACCAGGTATCCTAACTCCTGTTCACCTCCCATCTCCCTACGGCCCCTGGCCTGTGAGCTTACCTTCTTCCTGAACAGCACCCTCCTTATATTTGTTCTCCACATCTTCGAAATGGAGTCATGAGACCAAATAAAAGACAAAGCCAGAGACCTCCTGAAGCTTCCCTTTCTATTTCGGGTTTGTAGCATCTTCCCTGCCTTCACTGTGGGGCTTCCCTCTGCCCACTAACACAACACTTATAACAGCCCCTCTAGGTCAGCCTATGAGAAGCCGGCAACTGTTTTCACTAATTGCTCTTAAAAAAAAAAAAAAAAAAAAACACCAGGGTGCTCCTACCCTATTGCACGGGCAGGTCTCAGTGATTAAGGCTTTTTTCCACTGAGCAGTCTTAGTGTAAAATGTTACTAAGAGTGGTTCCACTGAGCAGCATCAAATCTTCAGGGGAAATGCATTGAATGTTGGTAACAAACTGGAGGACTCTGGAAGTTAAAAAAGAGAGGCTGGGGCATACTTGTGAGGATGGAAGCCAATAAGAGAGCAGTGTGTCTATGGTCTTTCAGTGATCAGGAACCCCTGGGGAAGTGGGCACTGTTAAGATCCTGGCCGTGAGTCTTGGGCTCACATCCTATTCTGCTCCTTCAAGAAGCTTGATGTTAGGCAAGCAACCTATGCCTCAGTTTCCTCACCAGGATCCTGGGAATAGGAAGAGTACCTACTTGCTGGGTTGTTAGGAGCATTAAGTGAGCTAATATTAATATTTGGCACTCTCATCAGTGCCTGCAACATAGTAGGCACTATATGGGTATGATATACTTTCTTAGCAAAGCAACAACCTTCTTAGAGCCATCAACCAGCATCTAAGAGATTTTTTTTTAACCTCATCAATATGAAATAAGTATTTACTGGTGATCTGACAGCCCAAGCAGGAAACCGCCCCTCCCAATTCCTTCCACATATGTATTTGGGCATAGGACCCGTTCGGTTTGAATGGGATTATTTTTTATAGAGAGGACTACTAAATACAACACCTAACCATGCCACAGCTGTGCCGAGAGTGAATAGAGCGTCAAAGGAAATCCTTTCTTTCTTTTTTTTTCTTTTCTTTTCTTTTTTTTTTTAAAAGGAAATCCTTTCAAGAGCTCCCTTTGGGAGCACCTGGGTGGCTCGGTCGTTAGTTGTCTGCCTTTGGCTCAGATCATGATCCCAGGGTCCTGCGATTGAGCCCCACATTGGGCTCCCTGCTCAGCAGGAAGCCTGCTTCTCATTCCCCGACTCCCCCTGCTTGTTGTGTCTCTCTCTGTCAAATAAATAAATTATCTTTTAAAAAGGGGGGGATCCCCTTGGATGTCTTAGGGCCAAGACTCTCTGAATTGTTTTGTCCATATGTATCACCTAAAGGGAGTAAAGTACTCTAAAATTCTCCCAGATGGTCACTGTAGGAGACAGAGTTCATCATGTTCTTTATTACTTTTCCTGTGCTCCAAGATGATTTTTTCCCCAGAAGATTTTATTTAAGGGCGCCTGGGTGTTTCAGTGGGTTAAGACTCTGCCTTCAGCTCAGGTCATGATCTCAGGGTCCTGGGATCAAGTCCGGAATCTGGCTCTCTGCTCAGCAGGGAGCCTGCTTCCTCCTCTCTCTCTGCCTGCCTCTCTGCCTACTTGTGATCTCTCTGTCAAATAAGTAAAAAAAAAAAGGGGGGGTAGATTTTATGTATGTATGTATGTATGTATGTATGTATGTAAGTAACAGAATGAGAACACTGATGCACATATTCAGTTTGTGGGGGGGCAGAGGNCCCCCCCCCCCCCCCCCGCCGCCGCTGAGCATGGAGCCCAACCTGGGACTCAATATCTCACAACGCTGAGCTTATCTCCTGAGCTGAAACCAAGTCTGATGCTTAATGGAGTGAGCCAATCAGGTGCTCCCTCCAAGATGATTTTTTTAAATAAAGTTTTTATTTGTTTATTTGACAGAGAGCAAGACAGCAAGAAAGGAATACAAGTAGAGGGAGTGGGAGAGGGAGAAGAAGGCTTCTTGCTGCCCGATGTGGGGCTCGATCCCAGGACCCTGGGACCATAACCTGAGCAGAAGGCAGACAGTTTAGCTACTGAGCCACCCAGGTGCCCCTCCAAGATGATTTTTAAACCAACTCAATCATTTCAGGAAAAAGAAAAAAATCATGAATTTGGATTTTCTCAAGAAAATCCTTTTCTTAGAGCACCTGTGTGGCTCAGTTGGTTAAGTGTCTGTCTGCCTTTGGTTCAGGTCATAATCCCAGAGTTCTGGGATTGAGTCCCACATCAGGCTCCTTGCTCAGTGGGGAGCCTGCTTCTCTCTCTCCCTCTCCCAGCCTGGGCTCTCTCTCTCTCTCTCTCTGACAAATCAATCAATCCTTTTCTCAAGAGTCTACTGACACGTGGGGCTGCTAAAACTCAGGGTGTGGTCCCTTAGCACTGTGACTTCACCCCACTGTGGGGAAGGGTGCTCCCAGACAGTGGCTGGCCTGGAAAGTGCCTAGGTCAGCAACAGCAGAGCACTGACCATTTTCTTGTTTTGTTTTTAGACCAACTCATTCGTCAAAGGTGTTAGTTCATTTAAAATTTCCTTACTCTTACAAATACAAAAATCAAGCCTGAAAAAGTTAGTTATTACATTACTGGTTAGGGTCTTACAATCAAATATTTCAAAGATTAATTCTACCAAACAGTACCCAAGGTTCTCCGGAAATGGATTAAATGTCCATGACAAAGTAAAATAATGTAAGGGTGAGAAGGAAAGGCTGAGACTCACTTGTGAACCTGGAGGAGAGTGGAACAGAAAAGGATCATTCTTTAAGGTTCAGAATTTCCTGGAAGATGTTTCTGAAGGGTTTTGAGCTTTTCTTTCTTTTTTTTTTTTTTAAAGATTTTATTTATTTATTTGACACAGAGAGAGAGAGAGAGATTACAAGTAGGCAGAGAGGCAGGCAGAGAGAGAGGGAGAGGAGGAAGCAGGCTCCCTGCTGAGCAGAGAGCCCGATGCGGGCCTTGATCCCAGGATGCTGAGATCATGACCTGAGCCGAAAGCAGAGGCTTTAACCCACTGAGCCACCCAGGCGCCCGGTTTTGAGCTTTTCTAAAATAAATAGTGTTTATGCTCCACATGGACAATCACTCCAGAAAGTATGGGGTCCATAAAAAAAGCATTTCTTTGTGGTTAAAGTTTTAGATGAAGAACTGGAATCCGATAAACCATATATACCTCTTGCTGCCTATACGCTCCTTCTTCCCAAAGAATAAAACTAGACAGCCATTGGCTATGCTATAATTGCGTGTCTTTTCCTTTCGTTCCTTAATTTCTTTTAGGTAAAAGTTATCTTGAGAACATTAGTTCAGACACCAAAGGTCCAGGTATTATTTTTTAAATATGTTTTTTAGGGGTGCCTGGGTGGCTCAGTTGTTAAGCATCTCCCTTTGGCTCAGGTCATGCAGGGTCCTGGGATCGAGCCCTGCATTGGGCTGCCTGCTCTGTGGGAAGCCTGCTTCTCCCTCTCTCACTCCCACTGCTTGTGTGTCCCTCTCTCGCTGTGTTTCTCTCTGTCAAAGAAATAAATACAAATCTTTAAAAAATAAAATAAATAATTTTTTTATACTTAAAGGAGGCAACTGAAAAATTGGGTAAGGTATGGATTTACCTAAAACGAAATGAAGGTAGACGAAAAGAGCACGCATGAGGGAAGAAGAGGGAGAGAACTAGCATTTTGTAGGGTGTCATTGTTGTCCCGAGTGGGCACCATGCTAGGTTCTTTATGGGAGTTTTCTTGTGACTTCCCTAACCCCCCCATAACTCTATGAAAAGGCATCATTAACACCATTTTGTAGATGAATGCTGCTCAGTGCCGGTTTCCGCAGTGATGGAAACGATCTCTATCTGTGTCTCCAATACAGTAGATACTAGCTATGGGTGGCCTCTGCGCACTTAAAATGTGGCTCATGTGACCAAGAAACTAATTTTTTTTTTTAATTTATGAAAGAGAAAGAGAGAGAGCACGGGCAGGGGGAAGAGTAGAGGGAGAAGCACACTCCCTGCTGAGCAAGGAGCCTGATGCAGGGCTCTATCCCAAGATCCTGGGGTCATGACCTGAGCCAAAGTAGATGCTTAACCAACTGAGCCACTCAGGAGCCCCGAGAAAGTAAATTTCAAATTTTATTTAACTTTAATTAACAACCATATACATGGGGGCACCTGGCTGGCTCAGTCAGTAGAGCATGAGACTCTTGACCTTGGGGTTGTGAATTCGAGCCCCACGTTGAGTGGAGATTAATTAAAAATAAAACCTTTAAAAATAAATGAAATCTTGGGGCGCCTGGGTGGCTCAGTGGATTAAAGTCTCTGCCTTTGGTTCGGGTCAGGATCTCAGGGTCCTGGGATCAAGCCCCACATCGGGCTCTGTGCTCAGCAGGGAGCCTGCTTCCCCCTCTCCCTCTGCCTGCCTCTCTGCCTGCTTGTGATCTCTCTCTCTGTGTCAAATAAATAAAATCTTTAAAAATAAATAAATAAATAAAATCTTAAAAAAAAATAGCCACATATGGGTAGTGACTGGGCACTGCTATAGAAGTTGATACTGAGGTTCAAAGAAATTAGGCCAATTCTATGATTATACAACCAATGAGTAGCAAAGCCAGGATTTGAACTAAACCAGTCTGATTCTAAATGTTCATTCTTTTCATTACCATAAAGTCAAATGATAATGGTATTTTGTAACAGTTCTTCTTCACACTGAAAAGTCAGAATGGGGCAAAACACATCACCTCATTACCAGAACCAAATGGCTACTGAAGCTAGAAGGAATTTACTGAGGACAGAAAGGAAACAAAGATTAGGAGCCCTGATTTGATCAGCAATGATTCCTTTAAGTTAATACTCACAATTTAGTCAGGTTAAAAAAATATGGAAACAAATGTAAATGCACTAAAATTACAAAGGAGAAAGGTAGGCATTGTCATAGCTCTGATCCTATTCTTGAACACAGTTAAAGAGAGGACAAAGAGAGGAGCTGGCAAGAGCTATGGCTTTGAAATGGGACATATTTGGGTTTAATATGAAATACTACTTATTGGTCACATACTAGCTGTGTCACTCAGGCAAATTCCTTAACTTCTATGAACCAGTACCTACATTTATAAAATGGGAAAATAATATTTAACTCATAGGACTGTTCTAAGAATTAAATGTGCCAATTTTCCTAACTCAGGGCTTCCTTGATCACCAAAGACAGTCAATAAATAGGGGCTGTCATTGTGGAGTGCGGTTAGTTGTAGAGATCAGTGGGTGAAAGAATCACATATCCATAGTTTTGAAATATATTCACTATTGCCTCCACTTTGTACATCATTTGAATTTGGGATTTAAACAACAGTATATATAGCACTACTATCACTTTCAACACTTTAAAAAAGTATCATGAAATATTCTAGAGGAATGTTTAAACAGTTCCTAGAATCAAGGTCATTTACTTTCTATTGGTGGAAAGGGAAGTTTATGATACAAGTTATCACGGGACATTTATGGAGTAGCTGCAATTCTTAAACCAATTTAGAAATAATGATAATAATAAATCAAGATGGCTTAAAAATCTAAAGGCAAGAGAAAAATAACTAGACCATTCCATCTGGAACCTCATGTTAACACTCCCTCTACATTCTCCAGCCAAAGACTACTGCATTTAAAAGTTTAAGTGGGTCCTATGGGATTATCATTTTAACCACAAATGTCCATGTGTATTCTGGAGAGATAAGGAAAATGCTTTCCTTAAATACACACATGGAACATAGACGACCCATGTAGAATCCAGAGACCAAGGTTTAAAGAGGCCATGGGATGCTCGCAGCACTCAGTCCAATGAGCACATTGAGAGCTGTGGTTTTTAAGACAGAAAAAGCAGGCTAAGAAAGTGAAACTCGTTCAGAGGGGGCAAAAAAAGCAATGATCTGAATTTTAGGGAAACCAAATAAAATACTTCAGCAGCAATATACCAATGTATTTAAATAAAATTCCTAGGCAAATTTCTCACTATTTTCATAAAACTCAGTTCCATTTTATGTTCTCCCAGGCTTTAAAAGCATAATACATGGAATGACTGGGTCGCTCAGTTGGTTAAGCATCTGCCTTTGGCTCAGGTCATGATCCCAGAGTCCTGGATGGAGCCCAAAGTCAGTCTCCCTGCTCAGCCAGGTAGCTGCTTCTCCCTCGGCCCCTCCCCCTGCTCATACACACTCTCTCAAATAAATAAATAAAATCTTTTTTAAAAAAGCGTAATACAAAGTTTTCTCTGTATACTCTCAAGAGTCCAAATTTTATATGCACAGCTACTATAGTGCATGTCTGAACAGACAAAAAGGAAATAAAGACAGTAAGTGTTATCAAGATCAAAGACAAGCCAATTTCACAGTTCCATTAACCATTAACGTAGTTCAATGAGTAAGCCAAGTTCTTTTCATTTTATAAAGAAATGTGAGACGTTACTAGGTTTGTCATTATCTTGCAGTACATACAGAGGACAGGAGAATGTCAAGGTAAGTGTGGAAAATGGCATAAGAACTGAACTTGATGACTGACAGTAACGAGGATTTATTTAAATATGATAACTTTCCACACCACTCTCAAAATTAGAACTAACTTGAGAGATTAGCTGGTTAAATTTCATGGGGCTTAGGAGTTAATCAGATAACCCTTTTTTCAGCAGCTTTATCATGATTTAAAGTGATATAGCATTCGTAAGAAAAAATAAAGGAGATTTTCCAATTCAATTCATAATTCGTCACTTTCACCTCTTCTCTTTACCTGGATCACTTCTTGATCATTTATCCTACAGCCAATAGGCACACATTCTCTGTCTTGCTCTTTCTCTGTCTTTCTCACTCTTGCTCTCTTTCACACACATATACACTCACACATAGGTACTCACATATACAAATAAACATGCTCCCCAGCAAACAAAATGACTCATAAACTAAGAATGATGTTTACATTTTTACACGGTGGGGGGAAAAAAATCAAAAGATGAATAGTTCTTGATATGTGAAAATTAGATGAAATTCAAATTTCAGTATCTATAAACTTTTACTGGAGCACAAGCTCACTCATTCATGCATGTATTCTCCATGGCTGTTTTCTTTTTGTTTGTTTGTTTGTTTTTGTTTTAGATTTTATTTATTTATTGGAGAGAGAGAGACAGAGATAGCGAGCAAGAGCAGGAGCAGAGAGGAAAGGGAGAAGCAACTTCCCTGCTGAACTGGGAGCCCAAACTAGGCTCCATCCCAGGAACTCGGGATCATGACCTGAGCTGAGGGCCAACGCCCACTGTCATTGAGATGCTATTGATTTGGGTGAGTCAACCTGTAGCCTTTAGCTTTAAGTGGTAGGCTCTCATTGGCTTCCAAGAAAATAAGACAAGGATGTGACCTTTTCCAGGGACTGCAAAGGCACCCTGCATTCTTTGTTGTTGAATCTAAATTATGCTCTGGTGTCTGCCATTTAGGAGTGAGGTGGAAGGAATGACATCATCTCAGGTTCTTCTCAGTACTTCCCCTTTAATTCTAGAGACCAAGATCCTAAAGGTCAAGGCATCTGGTCTCCCTGTTAGCAGCAGCAGAATCTTCACTAGATTGAGTTGTGTGGGGGTGATTTTGACTGTGGTTCTAGCTTCTAATGCTGAGCCTGGTTCTCATTCCTTCTCACTGATTATGGGAGCTAACTTACATCTATTAAATGAGTTTCTTTGTTTCTTAAGTTAAAAACAAAACAAGAAACAAACAAAGAGCAGCCAAAGTAGTGGAGAAGTAGAGGAGTTTAACATTTCACCACTTAGGTCTAGGGTCAGACAGGCCTGGGTTCCAATCCTTAGCCCCGACTTGGCTGAACCTCTCTCCTTATTGTACAATATTATTGTTATACTCCAAAGGATGGTGTCTGGCATTTCAGAGGTGATCAATACATAGAAGTTTTGTTATGGTTTACTTAAGGTGGGGTATGGCCTTGGTTATTATATCCTTCCATCCTTAAAATGCTATTACCTGGGAGCTGACACTGGGTTCTTTCCAGCTAATTAAGCCAATTCAGGAGGGAGAATTCAGGGCCACACAGAGAAGAAGGTGATAGAGATGATCCTTGGAGATTAAAATCACTAAGACGAGTTGTTTATTTTTTCTTTTTCTTTTTTTAAGATTTTATTTATTTATTTGACAGAGAGAGACTGTGCACAAGCAGGGGGTAGAAGCAGAGGGAAAGGGAGAAGCAGGATCCCCACCGAGCAGACAGCCAGATGCAGGGCTCGAACCTAGGACTCCGGGATCATGACTTGAGTGGAAGGCAGATGCTCAACCCACTGAGCCACCTAGGCATCCCCAGTTTGTATTTTCAAAGCGAGTGTGCAAAATCCTACTTTCAGAATTCGTGCAACCAAGATAGAACCCTGATGACTGCTTACCTTATTTGTTTTTTGTATCTGTTTGTCAATCTCGGGCCACACTTCTTTCAGTGTCCTTTCTACCTCCACCTTGTCCCGTGTCTACAGACATTTTATAAACCATTCCCCGCGGCAAACATTCCTCTCAAATAGAATCTTCAAGAGATTGCACTTGTTGTAAGAAGTTAGGCCCCACTTGCTCTCTAGTTTGTCGGTAATCAATTGCCTTTGACGCATCTCATTCAAGGTCTGACAGAAACTAAGGAATGTGGCTAATGATAGCTCCTACTCTGGTGGAATTCAGATACTGCCCTTTGAAGCTGACTCTGTAATGTTCATACTCTACATGGGCACTCTGGGGAGACTGAGGGTTTATCATATGCAGGTGCTACCCCAGGACAAGTCACACATTTGGTGCCTTTGGATGCTGCCCCAAAATTGATACCTAGATTTGTTAGATTTCATAAATAAAATACAGGACAACCAGTTAAATTTGAATTTCAGACAAACAACAAATACTATTTTCACTGCAAGTATGTCCTATGCAGTATTTAGCAACTTCCTGACCTGAAAGTGGAACTGATGGCACTTGGAGTTTAGACTTTCAGGAGTTTTGTGGATCAACCAGAATGACCCACAGAATTTGTTTGAGGAGGACGAGAAGATGCTAAGTGATTCAGCCAAGTGATGCTAGGACAGCAGCCCTGGTTGCTTAAACTTTGAAATACATACTGGTTGGAAAGTAGATGGTGCCCTGAGCCTGCCTCGTGTCTTCACTACACCAGCCTTACCTCCTGCCATTCCCCAAACGAACCTCTCTATCTTCTCACAATTCAGTAACTAAAGATGAATATGGCATGTGACAATATGGATGGATCTGGAGGGCATTATGCTAAGCAAGATAAGACAGAGAAAGACAGGGCGCCTGGGTGGCTCAGTGGGTTAAAGCCTCTGCCTTCGGCTCAGGTCATGATCTCAGGGTCCTGGGATCGAGGCCCGCATCAGGCTCTCTGCTCAGCGGGGAGCCTGCTTCCCCCTCTCTCTCTCTGCCTGCCTCTCTGCCTCCTTGTGATCTCTCTCCCGCTGTGAAATAAATAAATAAAAAATCTTAAAAAAAAAAAAAAGACAGAGAAAGACAGATACCTTATGTTCTAACTTATATGTGGAATCTAAAAAAAACCCCTGACTTCACAGAAACAAAGGAGAGATTGGTGGTTGCCAGAAGTGGGGAACAGAGAGAAGGGGAAATGGGTGGAGGTGGTCAAAAGGTACAGACTTCCAGCTATAAGACTGATAAAGTCAGGTGATATAATATGCAGCACGGTGACTAGAGTTAACAATACTGTATTGCATATTTGAAAGTTGCCAAGAGAGTAGATCTTACAGTTTTCATCACAAAAAAAAAAAACCAAAAAAAACCAAAGTGAACTATGTGAGGTGATAGATGTTAATTAAACTTGTTATAGAAATCATTTCATTATGTACACATACATCAAATCATTATGTTGAACACCCGAAACTTGTACAATATTATATGTCAGGGTACCTCAGAAAAACTGGGGGAGGAGGGAAGGATAGCACCGGAGGGACAGAAAGTTGTATGAGCCTCCAAACAGAGTTAGGAGACAAATTTTGGCCTCGCGATCAGAGTTGTGACATGGTTCCTCACATTAGGCCAAAGATTTTACTTTGAGAATATTAAGCTCTATTTGTTTTCTTTAAATAATTCCCATTCCCCATATATTAACATTGCTCTGGACTGCCTTATGCTCTTATAATATAATCAGGAAATTTAATATTATAGCACTTTGTTTCATCTATGCCTATTTCTCTCCATTCTGTCAAAACTCCATTGATAAAGAAACTGAAGGTAAGCAAGGGCCCACAGTCCCATAGCTGGTCAGTGGCTGAGCTGAGAAAGTGAAGGAGATCTCCATCTCTTGGTCTAGAGCAGAGCTTGGCAAACTGCAAATCTGGCCCAAGGCCTGCTTTTGAATGACTCTCAAACTAAGAATGATTTTTACATTTTTACATGATGGGGGAAAAAAAATCAAAAGATGAATATTTCTTGATAATTATATTATCGTGAAAATTAGATGAAATTCAAATTTCATTATCTATAAACTTTTACTGGAGCATAAGCTCACTCATTCATGTATATATTCTCCATGGATGTTTTCTTTTTTGTTTTTGTTTTTTTGTTTTGTTTTGTTTTAGATTTTATTTATTTATTGAAGAGAGAAACAGAGATAGCGAGAGAGAGCAGGAGCAGGGAGGAGAGGGAGAAGCAGGCTCCCCACTGAGCAGGGAGCCTGAACAAGGTAGGGCTCCATCCCAGAACCCTGGGATCATGACCTGAGCCGAAGGCCAACGCCCAACCAACTGAGCCACCCAGGCGCCCCTCTGTGGCTGTTTTTATCACCAGAGTTGAGTAGCTACAACACAGACTAATGGGCCCCAAGGTCTAAAATATTTTTTTGGTTCTATTAAAAAAAACACACACACAACTAAACTAAATTAAGGCACAGCTAAATAAGAGAACTTAATAGCAGCCCCAGCCAAACACCAGTGGCCATTCTGATTTCTGGGTGTTGAACTCCCACTAATTCTTAAATGTTTTAGCTATCACCCCTGCATACTAATGAGAAGCACCATATCTATAGAAAAATGCTGAGGAAAGTACCTTCCTGAAATTGATGCTGCTAATCACATCCAGAACTGAAAACAGAGAAGTCCTAACATTTAAAACTGATCAAAGTATCACAGAGCAGTACATGCCTTCCTGACCTTACTACTCAAACCACAACCCCTTTCCCCTACTACACACCCCCCCCCATCCTGCCCCAGAGGAAAGACCTCCTTGCGAGCTGGTGTTGTGATCAAAACTTCTACCAAATGAGTAGAACCCTTTTAAATGAACGTTTTATTTATATATATTAAGTGTTTACACTATTTAAAACATAGGAGTTAAATTGTACTGTCTGAAGACAGCGAAGGACTTGGAGATGAGGACCCTTAGGGCTCAGGGTGTAAAAACAACTAATGTAGAAAATGATCTAAAGATACTATCCCAAGTCGCCTGGGTGGCTTACTAGGTTAAGCGTCTGCCTTTGGCTCAGTTCATGATCCTGGGATCCTGGGATCCTCTGGGTCAGATATGAGCCCCGAGCCCCAGGACTGAGGTGTCAGGCTCCCTGCTTAGTGGGGGGTCTGCTTGTGCCTCTTCCTCTGCCCCTTTCCCTGCTTGTTCCCCTCTCTCTCTAATAAATAATCTTTAAAAAGAATAAACTATCCCATTTTTTAAAAATGATAATGGAAAAGTAAGAAACAAATATTTATGTTTTATAACATATTCATATAATTATTTTAAATACAAATATAATTTATATACCGTATGTAATGTATATAATACATAAATATTATAAATATATAAATCTATGAACCATTAAAGGCTGGTTCAGAAAATAGACCTTTTTCAGGCAATGACATGTATCAAAAGCCTAAATATATTTATAGACAATAATCCCAAGTTTATCTTAAAGAAGTAGTCCTAAATATTGTGGGGGGAAGGGGTACAGGAAAAATTATATGTTTGGTAGTGCTGTTTATTTCCAAACTGTAGACTATTCCAAAATTGAAAACAACATCAACATCAAATAATAGAGAAACAATTTAAAAAGTTTTTGAGATACAATGTAGTAGACTATTATACATTACTTAAAACACATCTAGAGGGGTGCCTGGGGGACTTAGTTGGTTAAACGTCTGTCTTCAGCTCTGGTAATGATCCCAGGGTTTGGGGATTGAGCCCCAAGGTCCAGCTCCCTGCTCAGGAGGGAGCTTGCTTCTCCCTCTGCCTCTTCCCCCTTGATTGTGCTCTCTCTCTCTCTCACTCACTCTCTCGTTCTCTCTCAAATAAATAAATAAATCTCTTTTTAAAGATTTTATTTATTTATTTGACACAGAGAGAGAGATCCCAAGTAGGCGGAGAGACGGGCAGAGAGAGAGGAGGAAGAAGCAGGCTCCCCGCTGAGCAGGGTGCCCGATGTGATGTGGGGCTTTATCCCAGGACCCTGAGATCATGACCTGAGCTGAAGGCAGAGGCTTTAACCCACTGAGCCACCCAGGAGCCCCTAAATAAATAAATCTTTAAAAAAATTAAACACATCTAGAAAGAATACATAATAATATGGATAAGCAATATAAATGTAATTGGTAAAGAAAAAAGAAAAAAGGGGGGAACATATAAAATCTATGTTTGTATGTTAAAACAATCCCTCATTTAAAATAAGTCATATATAGTGAAATATATGAAGAAAATTTATCATATTAACAGTTGTCCTTGGCTGCTGAAAGCTATTTCTTTTCTCTCAATTTTACTACATATTTCAAATTTTATAAAAGGATTGTTATGACTTTTATAATTGAAGTAAATAAAAATAAGAGATAATTTCACTCACGGGAGAAGGAAAATCAGAAATATATGGTTTAGCCAAAGTGTTTAAAAGAAAAAAAAATAAACACATTTTTTTAAAAACACAGAAGAAAAAGAAAGTAGTCTTTCAAAATTCATTTCAGGGGCGCCTGGCTGGCTCAGTGGGAGGAGCATGTGACTCTTGGTCTCAGGGTCATGAGTTCGAGTCTCATGTTGGGTATAGAGATTATGTAAATAAATAAAAACTTAAAAAAAATCAAAAGCAAGAAAATGAAATGTGCACTTCAACACTTTCAGACCCCAAGCTGCCTGTTGCAACAAACACAACTTAATCTGACCAACAGATGTCACTGTTACACTTCTTTCATTGACCACATCTTAAGATGCACAACCTAACTTTGGAGGTAGGGGGACAAAAACAAAAACACTGCAAGTTTCCGTTTCATTCACAAAGGGCTTTAGATTTTTCATCTCTCAGCTTCATTCCAAACCTCCTTTTACAATAACTGGGATGTCAAATCCTTTTCTAAAATGACATCCAGTGACAATGCTATTACGGTTATGAAAAGTGCAAGGTTCATCTGGTCTTGGTTGCTTGAGAAAATCTCCACTCACATAAACATTACAGATCTAACCATGTTTGTCAAAGACATACTTCTGAGCCTGAAAGTAATGAATTGGAAGGTATCAGAAGGAATCAAGGACACAAGATTGCCAATGAGCATTAAAGTTAATGACAAAGAAAAAAAGGGGGGGGGGAGAAAAAGGAAGGAAGAAAGAAAAGGGGGAAAAAAGAAGGAAAGAAAGACAGAAAAGTCCTTCTTGGATTCCTAATGCTCACCCTCATCTCTGAAAAGAAATGGAGAGATGGAGAGATGGAGAGGGGTGGTGACAATGATGACAGTCTGATCAATCTATCAGGCCATCTACAATGTGGAAGTAGCTACAACCCAGCCCACCATTTTGCACAGTCGAGCTGATGGTTCTGTGTCAATGAATACATTGATGAATAAGAAGGGAGAAGCAGTTTTTTTTGTTTTGTTTTGTTTTTTAAGATTTCATTTATTTATCTGACAGAGAGAAACATAGCTAGAGAGGGAACACAAGCAGGGGTATGGGAGAGGAGAAGCAGGCTTCCTGCTGAGCAGAGATCCCGATGTGGGGCTTGATCCCAGGACCCTGAGATCGTAACCTGAGCCGAAGGCAGACGACTAACAACTGAGCCACCCAGGCGCCCCAGAAGGCAGTTTTCTAAATGGGTCATCTTGTATTTGCAGATTTCCTGCTGACCTGTTCACCTGTTATTTGAGCAGCTGGAGAGAACGAAAGGTTTTGGGACGTGTGAGGGAGACAGCTATTTAGATGACTCTGGACAATGCTCTCAAATGTATGTTCTCAAATTTTTAGAAAAGTCATATTAAGAGGTGACAAGCAGCAAACAGGTACTCCCGCCCTAAGGTCTAGGCAGTAAAGCTGATGTGGGGAAAGTGCCCCGAAAACAATCAGGTAAACTGTAAACAGTCACATCCCAGTGCACACATTTCAGACCACTGAGGTGTCTCTGTATTCTGCAGCCAACTGATTTTTAGATAATGACCACCACACCAAATGCAGCTTTGACAGTTTTACGAGCACAATTTACATTAAATGCATCTCTGTTGACTGCAAAGAATCACAGCTGGAGCACAAAGATTTCTACTTACATGGAGATCCAAGTACAGTTCACTTTTGTTTGGCTTCTCTCTCTCCTCGTGGAGCAGAAACGGCCAGGCTGGTCCTGCTCGATAGCCCAGGAACCACGCACCGCCATCCCTGGGAGGAAGGTCTTTAGCGGCTGTCTGCTCGCTGACACAGTCCCGGGGGAAGCCCTCGGAGGAGATGCCTAGACAGAAGAGAAGACCCTCGGTGACACAGCGGCTAGAAAAACATCAAGCCAGCCATACCTGGGGACTCCTACGTGGGCCATTTCATACTACCCCTTACCTTCCTTTCTAGATTGTATTTTTAGAGTTTGCTCTCTTCCAAAAGTGCTTGTCTAGATTATTCTTTCTGGATCGCACTAACAAAGAACTTAAAACATTTGCCCTCGTACCCGATTTAAAAAGAGAAGTCTATAAGCCATACTCTGTGTTCGTGATCCTTGCTTACCAAAGCAGGCTATACAGATCATTCTCTTTCAGGACAGAGTCAGAGGAGGAGCTGGAGGACAGAAGGCAGGAGGCCTGAGCTGTTGGATTCACTACAAAAAGGTGTTGCCTGAACCAAGTCACTAGTCACTAGTGTGTGTGTTCTATCGGCACAGGAACTGCAGCATGGTCATCTTCATTTGCGGGGGTAGAATGATCATGTGTGGTGCATATTGGTGTTTGGTCCCTTCATTGAACGAATGACACTGCAAGGGTGAACTGTGTGGGACTCCCTTTTCTCATCTCCGGAATGAGGGTATTATGTCAGTTTTTACCTAAACTATGTTGGGATGATAATAGTTGAGGATGTGCCAGGCACATCCTCCAATTTGTAAGAGAGCCCTATGGGTAGGTGTCATCAGTGCTCCATTTTAGACGGGGAAACTGAAGCACAAGAGTTTAAGCAATTTCCTCCAGATCATAAAGTCAATACATGGGAAAGCCAGGAACTGAGGCCACGTAGTTAAACACTAGAGGCCATGCTCTTCATAACTAGACTAGGTGGCCTGTGCCTGGCATTCTTGAAATGGCAATGCGTATTGTACAACAATGTTGTCGTCAAATAAATGTGAGAAAAGCTGTGTGCTGTACCTCTTAGAGCCGAGATTCACGTTAGTGTCATTAAGACTTTGAAACTCCCTTTAGGAAAGAAGCTTAGCTCTCTATAATAGTGTTTTCTAAACTTACTGGACTACAGAATCCACTTAAACGATCCCTGTGAAACATGTTGGAAGCTACTAGTGTTCCACTGGAACATAGTTTGGAAAATTCTAGATTTGATCACCTTTAAAGCCACACATAGCTCTCAAGTTCCTAGACCTCTTTTTCATTCCTGGTAAGCAACCCTGGCTAAATATTAAGCAACCAGGCAGAAGGGTTTAGGTTCAGTGCACTTTTCAGTCGAGATCACTGTTGGATATATGATAGGGCACTTATCACACATAATCCTCAAGATAGTGTCCCTTTGATAATAGCCCAAAGCCAGCCAACGACTTTTGCCATACTGAAAACCTGACGTACCAATTACTTGGGCTGAGAATAAGTCAGCTAGCAAAAGGACTGTGGTATAACATCCTTCTCCTTTAGATTAGAGTAGAATTTGAGAAAAAAGAAAATTTGAAAACAGCCAAGGTTTTGTTTTGTGCTTGCTTGTTCGGTTGGTTGGTTTCTAATCATACTTCAAAGTGAAAGGTGATATAGGTCACGGTGTCTCTACAGTTGGCCTCTGGCAGGCTGTTGACAAAACACTATTCTGTAGGCACTGAGAAAATAAGGATCCAAGACCTCAGGCGTCTCCTCTTCGGACATAGGGTGTCCGGAATGTTATAACCAGGCTCTTCCTCCATTTAAGCCAGATACCTTAGAATGACGGCCTTTTTATTCACCTGGCCTCACCTTTTCCTGCCCCTTTGCTACCTACTCTCTCGAGACAGACTGTCCCCCGGGCTTTTGCTTAGGACCTCCCGTGCTACAGAGTGTGCCCACTCCTGCTTTGAAGACACAGCAAAGGGCTAGTGCCTAAAAGAAGGTCAGAGAGGAGCACTCTGCTAAGTCCCTCTCCTTTATCCCTGAGAGGAAGGTAGGGCTGGCCATGCTATAACAGATGGAGAGATTAAAGCTCAGGGTCTGTTTAACTTCCATTTACAAGGTTCATCTCCCTCCTAGGATACTTCTGTTTATACATGGCAAGAAAGAGGAAATCAACCTGTTTAAATTTATGGAGTCCCCTCACTGTGCTACCTCATCTTCAGAAATGTGTTACTAACCCCATTCTTCTTTTTAAATCCCTCTACTTTTTATTTTGATCTTGGGAGACTGGCTGACTTTGGGTAAAGTTTACACAGAAAGAAAAAACATAAAACATAGTCTGTATATCACAGATAACATAATGTACAACACCCAAGGCAAGACATCTAGAGCATCAGAGGGACATTGTTTGGTGAATAGAAGTTCATCATTCTGGTAGAAGAGAGTGAGAAATTCCCACAATAACAAGGACCGGTGTCCTTGGATAAAACGCAGGTGCCCACGCCAACATGCTCACACACCCTGCAGTGGTTATCCAACGCTTCACTAATAAGGTGTGCAGCATAACCCAATTCACTCTTTATGCAGAGGAAAGACAGCACCAAGTTGAGGCACACACAAAGAAAAGTAACTTCATTTTGGAGGTCATTTTCATTTTAAAGAGCCGATTTCTAATATCTAATATTTAACCAGACAATATCCCTATGAAGGAAATGCACAAGGTATAACGGTGATGCGTAGTCATTTTGATAAAGATCATCAGGACAGGAAATGACCAAGGGCTGAAATAAGTAACAACATCGTTATTCTCAAAAGTCTGACAAATAGGCGCAAATGACAAATTCACTATTAAAAAGGACATAACCAACTTACAAAGTAAGTCTTTGAATGGAGAGTTTTAATAATACCAATACAAGGTTTTTGAACAGTCAAAAATAAAGCACATGCCCGTATTGATTAGCCTAGGTAGTGGCCACACTATTCTCTTCAACTGAATAAATTTCATAAAGAGAAAAAAATTACCTGCGATTAGGGAAGTATATTCTGTCAAATAGTCAAATTTCATCTAATTTTATGACACAAAGAGATTTTGAGGTGTCGTTATATTTTCATGGAACATTTTGCAAAAAGCTGAGAACAGTCTCCTCAACTTAATGGTGTCTTTCCCTTGCATGTGCCTTTTAGAAATCCATTTCTCACTGCATATTTATTGGTTATTGTGTTTCTCAAAGAAGTGGCAAAGACATTTCAATAGCTTGATGAATGACACATGCACACAGGTTAATGTTACAGCTGAGCATTGTTAATACAACACATAGCACGGACACAGCACAGGAAGGGCAACTTACCTTGGGACCACTTTGAAAGTCTGTACTTTTCCCAACCATTCAAATGATGAGCTGCACTTCCTGATGCTAACCTACAACATCAGACTGGGATTTTGCTGTCAATGATCAATACAATAGAAGCAGACAGAAAGGAAAGGTAACAGGCCTTTTAAAACCGGAAGCAGTCTCCAGAGCTCGTCTTTCCAAAATGGAATTAGTGTCCCTACCTGAGGATCACTGTTTCCACTTCTTTACTTCCTGCCTGCATTATGATTATGCACCCAAGCCCTTTTCCAGTTGCATTTGGAGCTCCACCCATTGTGTATTTCCCCTGCTCCATGGATGTTGGATCTTGGCATTGTGTCTTGCTGTAGCCAACTGAATGTGGGCAATGTGACAGGATGCCAACTCTGAGTGCAGGCCTTATGAGCCATTTTGTGGTTTCCCCCCTGCTTTGTATTTCTGCCATCACCATGTGACAAGCATGTACTAAGGAGCCCAAAGGAGACACACAGAGAAGACCCATAGTCCTGCTGCCTGGAACGAACCCAGATCATATCAAGTGAATGATAGTCAATCAACTCTTAGGACGATGAATGAGAACAATAAATATTTGCCACGAGCCACTGAGATTTGGGGTTTATTTATCAAAATAGCTGCCTAATAGATCATGATCTTTCCCCACCAGAAGCACTGTATCTATTAAAAGCTTTAAACCATTTCAGCTGAGAGGGCTTATGACTACAATATATATTTTTTTGTAATTCCTATGAAAAACAATTATTCAATGTATTAGGTTTTGGAAAATCAAGCAAAAACTCATGGCATACCCATTTCCTCATTCATACCAAGATTCACACACAAACTACATTTCATTAGAAAAATTAACCTTATTTAGCAGGCATTGTCTTTAATTATCTAAACAATACATGTCTATATCTATGCACCTATCTACATAGATATATAGATATACATATACAGGTGTATAGAAATACACACACATAAAACATATGTATAAATCTACTTCCAAAGAGAAGTTTGCAAACATACCATATAATCAGATCTGGACAAAAGTCCCTAAGGAACAAAATTACAGTGCCTTCAGCTTTCCTCCTTCAATTTTCCTGTCACACTGAGCCCTCACTTGACAGCAATGATGAAGTGGTCATGCTTCCAAAAGGAGAAGGGGGGGGGAAACGTTAGCTCGAGACTCTCTTGAGTTTTTCCTCCAATGCTGTAGTTCCCAAGGCCATCCATCATATTGACTTAAAATAAATCCAAAGAGGTGAAGTTTTCTCAACCGTGAATATCAGAACTGATATGTAAAGGTAGACAGGTTGTCTTCCATTATGTTATTCAAACATGTACTTACAAGCAAGAGAGACAGCAATCTAGATGTGTAGCTAATGGAAAGTGACACTGTTAAGTACTTATAAAGAGGGTGTGTGCCTGTGTATAATTATTCATGTCTTTATCCAGTGAGACAGAGCTTTGGTAAAAGTAGTCTCATGGCTCGTATCTGTCAATTTCACATCTACACTTGCCAATCCCCTTGCCCCCATTTTCATTCCTTGGGATGTTAAATGATACAGTGTCACTAAGCAGATAGGTAACTGTAATTCGGAGAATGTACCTTATCTATCCACCCCAGCCTCTCCTTGAAAGAAGTACACCAAGGGAGAACTTATGAGCAGGGACAGACATATGAAGGTGGAAGGTGTATAGAGGCGGGGGAAGACTTCGGGGAGATCAGGAAGTAGGAAGGAATGGGGAGTAGAATATGTTGATTTCAGAATCTATGAAGAAAGCATCCATATCCATCAAACAAATTTAATGTTCAAATTTCTAAAATTATGCTTAAATTCAAATGAAATGAAATCAAATTTAGAATTAGAAGGGATCTTATATATCTGCTCTGCTCATTTTATATTTGACGAAACTGAAACCCATGAAGGTTGTGATATCTCCAACATGTCTACCTAATGGCAAAGGCAAACTAAAATCCAGGTTCCAGGGAAATCCTTTATGTTATTTAGAGAAGGACTTTATTGCCAATCCACAGATGAGAGAACGGTGAGGTCTGAGTAAGAAGTCGATGTGAATGGTTTGACAGGTGGGATCAATTCCAGGACTATGACCTTTACTAATTGAACTTACTGGAATTACTAAACCTCTCTGTATCTTTATTTCTTCATTAATAAAATGAAAATAATATGGGGGACCTGGGTAGCTCAGTCAGTTAAGCATCTGCCTTCAGCTCAGGTGATGATCTCAGGGTCCGGGGACAGAACCTGTTCAGCTGGAAGTCTGCTTCTCCCTCTCCCTCTGCCCCTCCCCCCTACTCATTCTCTCCCTCTTTTTCAAATAAATAAATAAAATCTAAATAAATAAATAACAAAAATATGCCTGATAGTGAGCTGTGTTCAAAATTATTTTTCTTAAAAAAAAATTTTTTTCTTCCAGGAAGCTTTACTTGGGCTGGGGGTGACAGATTGATGGGGGATGCAAACAAATCCCCATTTTAAGAAACCTGTCTACAATGAGGGCAGACTAAATAAACATCACACTCATGTTAAGGACTATTTTTTGTCCAGGAAGATAAAGAGAAAAAAAATTAAGCTCATAAGAATTCACGGTAGCCCTCCACTGCAGCAGATCCCAAATCTGCTTAAGTCCTAAAAATAGAATATACGTCATCAAATGCAAGAGCTCCAAGTAAGTGGCTGATCATCTCCCAAAAGAGCAGCTCCTCAGGGAATTTCCTTAGACATGACATCCAATGACACATCTTCCTTAAAGGTCAAACACTTGAGCCTCGGGCCATGAATGAAAACTCTTTATTGGCATAGCTTTAAAATGAAATAGCATTTTAAAGAGGTACATAAATATATATTTCTATGATGATTATTATTACACTACTTTCCATGTTCTTTTCCTGCAAAGAATACAGGTGTTAAGTGCTCAAGTCAGGAAAACTCACTTGTGGCTATAGTTATACCGAATATTTTAACACCTGAAAAACAGGGGTGTGTTTTTAAAGTAGCACAAGTGATGCTGAGTCACTCTGCTTTAGAATGGATGGAAGGTAGGGACAGATGCTTCTAAGTAAGTTTTGGTGCAGAAAAGATCAAATTTGGAAGGTTGTAGGATTCCCTGAGACATTAAGAACCTCTATCCATTCTCAGACAGTAAATGCTAAGGAAATCAGGTGTTGATACTTCAAATGCTTGTTATCCAAAAATTTTGGTATGTGTGATGACCAGGAATATACTTGCTTATTAACAAAAAATATAATTGAAGTGAAGAACAAGAATACAGAAAACATTTCTTATCGTATTCATTCTAAATAAATTTGAATCACATTTCTCCGTTTTATGTCACATTGTTCCAGTTATTACAGGAAGAGTTCTACCAATGGGGAACCCAACTCTTGAAGAGATATGACATAATTACTAGTTGGCTTAATAGCTGAGGAGGTATAGTAAAGAAAAAAAAACTAGAAAACACTAAGGCTTGGATTATAAAATATATAATAAATATTTTTTAAAAAATCTTTTTCCAAAAAGAAATGATCTTCAGAGACTCGCAAAACATGAATATGCATAACAAGATTGAGACAAAGGAAGAAAGAAGACACATATGCCAATATTAAGGGTAAACGTTTAAGAGATTAAGAACACAATATGACTTTGAGTGTCTTGGCAAACAAAGCGAGAATGAAAACGCATTCAGTTAGTTCACTTCTATTTCCAAAAAGAAGAGGTTGCCCCAGGGTGGTGCAGTCGCTTAACCATCTGACTCTTGGTTTCCTCTCAGGTCCTGATCTCAGGGTCCGAGGGGTGGAACCCAGTGTAAACCACACATAGAGCCCACATCCTCAGGCTCATGCTCAGTGGGGAGTGGGCTTGTCCCTCTACCTCTGCTCCTCCCCCCATGTTCTCCCTCTTTCTCTTGAATAAAGAAAGAAAATCTTAAAAAAATAAAAAAGGAAACATTGATCCTTCAAGGCTGATCAAGATTTTTCTGATGTTTAATTCTGAGAGACACTGCTTCATAATACAGTCAATTCCCACCTTAGCCTTAGTTCCATCAGCCTGTTTTGACCAACAGTTGACCTCACAGAGCTAATGGTACCAATCTAGTTGTCAACCAATAGCCTTTGTCCTTTTAACCAGAGAGGTTTCAAAATTATCTTGACCACCCAGTGATTTGAAACTCAAGTGAGGAGTTCTTCAAGAGTGCTACTAAATAGTGGCTACCCTGAAACAGCCAGATTCTTAAATAGCCCCCTTTTGCCACGTGCCTTAGGCACTAGAGTTCTTCCACCTCCCTTCTTCCACCAGCCATTAGTACTAAGGAGCAGCCCTGCACTTGATCCCAACAACCTTAGCCAAGGTGATTTATCACCCTCTCTCCCCACAAGCTGATTTTCTTAAGGGTGAGTAATGTTCTTCATACAGGACATTTACTATGTGTCCCACACTTTATATACATTACACATTATTGAGAATCTTCACAATAATCCTGCAAGGTCAGTATAAACTAATCCTGTTTTAAAGATGACAAAAGTAATGAAATAGAGAAGTTAACTTGACCCAGGGTCAAACAGTATGTAGGAGAATGGGTCCTGAACCCAGAGCCTAGAATTAACCTTCTGCCATAAACAACTAAAAACTAAACAAAATATAGGAAACACTATTTTTAGGTATTTGATAGTAGGCAGTGCTGTACTAAAATCCTTGAAAGAGGTATGACAAATGAAGTGAGCCCCATAATTGCCTGGCCTTAGAGCAAAGAGATGATTTCTAGACTAAGAATAATCAATACGGCCAGTGACCTATGGGAAGATATCAAGCAATGTAACATATGTAAAATTAGAAGCAGGGGCTGTCTAGGGGAGATGGAAAAATATTTAAAGAAATACTGGCTGATTCCAAAAAAAAAAAAAAAGAAAAAAAAAAGAAATACTGGCTGAAATGTTCCCAATTTAATAAAAAGTATAAAACTCCAGAGCAAAGAAGCTCTATGAACCTTAAAGAGGATAAACATAAAGAAAACTGTAAGGGAAGTTATAGAAAACCAGTGATAAACAGATTATAAAAGCAGTAAGAGAAAAGAATATTTTATAGGAAACCAAAGAAAAGAATAATTAAAGACTTCTTATCTGAACATGCATGCTGAAAGGCAGTGGAATGACAACTTTAAAGTACTGAAAGATAAGAGTCAACCTAGAATTTGACATGGAGTAAAAATATCTTTCAAAATGAAAGGAAAACAAAGACTTCTTCAGACAATTAAAAGCCAGACAATTCATCTCCAGCTGACCTAGACCACAGGAAGTGTTAATTTTTTTTTTTCCTGGCAAAGGGAAAAAATTCAGAAGAGGGGCACCTGGGTGGCTCAGTCGGTTGAGTGGTTGAGTGTCAGACTCTTGGTTTCAGCTCAGGCCACGCTCTCAGTGTCCTGAGATTGAGCCCCACGTCCAGTTCTGTGCTCAGTGTTAAGTTGGCTTAAGACTCTTTCTCCCTCTGCCCCCTCCTCCCACTCTCTCTAAAACAAATAAATACATCTTTTTAAAAAATCAGAAGAAAATTTGGAAAATACAGAAAATTACAAACATGTAAGCTAATACATAGGACATTTTTCTCATTATTGAAGTTATTAAAAAATATAATTAACTGAAATAAAAATAATATATCATGTGGTTCATAACATATGTAGTTAAGAGATGCTGTTAATAATAGCAGCACATCCAAGAAGGAGAAATGGAAATATTCTGTTGTGAAAGTCAGACATTTATGTGAAGCAGTATAATTTAAAAGAGACTGTGATAAATTAAAGTTGCATATTATAAACTATAGAGTTACCAGTTTTTAAAAATGGTATCTCCAATGGTGGATATAATATGGAACCCTAGAAAGCACTCAATCTAAAAGAAGATAGAAAATTATGTAAAAGGGAACAAAAACAGATGGACGGTGGATTAAATCTCAACTATATTAATAGTCACATTAAATATAAATCACCTAAAAACTCCAATTTAAAGTCAGAGTTTATCAGACTGGGTGAAAAAGCAAGACTCAACTATATGCTATCTACCAGGAATTCATTTTATATGGATAATTATAAATAAGTGAGCAGTAGAAGGATGGAAAAAGCTATATATACAAACACTAATTACAGAAAGCTTGAGTGGCTATATTAATATCAGACAAAAATAAACTTTGAAATGAGATATGTAACCAGGGATAAAGAGAAGTTTCATAATGATACAGAGTCAACTTATCAGAAAAAAATAGCAATCCCAAACTTGTTTGTACCTGGTAACCAAACTTTAAAATACATAAGCAAAACTATCAGAACTGGTTTGGATAAATATATGTATTTACAATTATATTTGGAGATTTAAATACTGTTGTCTTAGTAGTTAATAGAACAGGTTGACAGAAAATCAGTAGGAATATAGAAGAACTAAACAACATTAGTATCAATTTTACCTAACTGAAATTTATAAGATATATTATCCAATAACTGCAGAATATATATTCTTTTCAAGTGGGTATGGAATTTATCAAAATCTTCAACATACTGTGTCATTAATAAATCTGAAAGGATCAACATCATAAAAAATATGTTCACTGACAGATGGAATTAAAGTCAGATACCAATAACTGAAAACCGTCTAGAAAATTCCAAATATTTGGAAATTAACACCACACTTCAAAAGTAACTTCATAGGTCAAAAAAGAATCACAAGGGAGGGCGCCTGGGTGGCTCAGTGGGTTAAAGCCTCTGCTTTTGGCTCAGGTCATGATCTCAGGGTCCTGGGATTGAGGCCCACATCGGGCTCTCTGCTCAGCGGGGAGCCTG
Source organism: Ailurus styani (assembly GCA_002007465.1). Lineage (NCBI taxonomy): Eukaryota > Metazoa > Chordata > Mammalia > Carnivora > Ailuridae > Ailurus > Ailurus styani. The sequence continues at coordinate 1,978,017 of LNAC01000041.1, read as the reverse complement.
CTTCCTCCTCTCTCTGTCTGCTTCTGCCTACTTGTGATCTGATCTCTCTCTCTGTGTCAAATAAATAAATAAAATCTTTAAAATAAAAAAGAAACACAAGGGAAATTAGAAGATATTTGAGATGTAGATAAAGTGGTGATCAGAGGAAAATTTATAGCCTTATTTAACACTGAGTGATGGCCCCTCTTCCACAGTGGTCAACGTTTTAACATTTATTCCTTGAACTAGGGGATATCAAGCATGGTTGATGCATGCTGAACTCATAGAAAACAGAGGATTCAGTAACCATCTTCTTCTTGAATGCTAAATGCTAAGGTCTTAGCTTTTGTTGCCTCACTAAGGCTCTTAGATCACTTTTAGTCTCTAGGGTAGGCAGGTACTGGAATATTATTCTGGGAGAAATAGGACTATCTCAAGACATTGACTCTGCCTCCAGTTCCTCCATAAACTGCTGTTCCAGATCACCCTACAGTGAATCTCAAATCCAATACCCTTTCATGGGCACTCAGAGCTTCCAGTCAGCTTTTTAGTCCCCAGACGTTAAGCATGTACAATCAGTGATCACAAGACTGCTGAAGAGAACGTCTAACATAAAAAGCAAGAAAGGGGAGAGCAAAAGAAGAAAGAGGTTTTGCCACTCTGTACCTACTAGATCAAGATTCTGGTGGTGGCTACTTTCTTCAGCAACCATATCTCTTGCTACCTAACCCTCTTCCATGCTCCATTTCTTACCAGCTTCCTGTAAGACTGTTCCATCCTTTTCTGGTTTCAGACCTAGGGCTGATAATGGCTTTTTGCTATTGCTAGTTTCCAGGAACCTCACAAACCCAAGCCAGTTTTCTTAATTGGTCTGGATATAATCTCTTCATTAAGTTATTTTCAGTTTAAACCCTTTTGAATGTACCATCTATTTTCTGCCAGGACTCTGACTGACAGAGTAATTGGCATCAGGAATGATGTTTATTTCCTAGCCTGTAGCATGTTTGTGTATTACTAAAGCATCTAGGGTGCTTGATACCTGATGCTCGCCATACCCAGTTAGAATAATAGCAGCAATGTAATGGGCCAGTGTAATCTTTTGAGAGAAATCAAAATGATCAACCCCCTTTCAGATTATATTATGATAGAGAAAAAGTAAATTGTCATAGCCCTAAAATAAGACAATGATGGTATACTGCTATCCCTTGCAGATGATGATGAATTGATTGGCATGAAAATAAAGCATTTGCTAAATCAATAAATGTACATTAGCTCCCAGAGGCTATGTTGATATATTCAGTAAGTATATCACATCTGAATCAGCACTTGCAAATTGCATCCCATGTAATTAAATTTATAAGAATCCAGTCATTCTCTAAAAGCCATCTGTTTTCTCACTAGCCAAAAGAGAATTTAAATGGGAGTATGGTATAAATCACCATCCCTACATCTTTCAAATCTTCAATGGTGGTGCAAATCTCTGCAGTCACCCTAAGATTGTGGTATATATGCTTTCAACTAGTAGGAAAAATATAATGTCATTCCTCTCAGAACACATAAGTCTGGGAGCCAAAGGTAGAGTAGCCCTTCATAGTATTATACTTAATAAATCACTTGCATAATTTTTGCCTCCTATCCTTGCAACCTTGGGCTTGCTGGGTTTGGATCTTAGTGACCCAAGGAGGAATGTTTCTACTTGGGAATATAGTCCTGGTTTCATTAGACAGGAAGCTACGAGTACAACTTGGTAATTTCAGGTTCTCATACATTACAGACACATGTATTTTATTTCAGTGCCTAACAAAATCAATGTCTTTCATAGAATATTTTGAACCGGGTCTAGAGTATTAAACTCCTATAGTCCAAAACAAACAAACAAACAAAAAAACAACCCAGTAGTAAATGTAAAGCTACATATTTTGAGAAATAGTATAGAACAAATACTATAGAATGAATGTCCTCATATTAATATTCATATAATACAAGGAAGCTACTGTGAAACAAATCCTCTCCAAGATGTCTGACAAAAGAGAAAATTGAAATACATCCTTGCAGAACTATTTGAGAATCTATACCTGACACAGGAGTGAACAGTTATGACCCAATGGCTGAATATAGCCATGGGCTATTTTTGTATAGCCTGTGAGCTAAGAATGGGTTTCACATTTTTTCATTTTTAAAGGAGGGGAAGGAGAAAGGGGAGGCGCAGGGGTGAGGAGGGGGAAGAAAAGCAGCGACAGAGCCCTTAGGGACTGCAAAGTCGAAAATATTTACTATTGGGCTCTTTACACAAAAAGTTTGCTGACTTCCATTCTAAAACATTACACATGCTCTGTCCTTTAACTAATAAAAATTGGCTTGTGTGCATCTGTCCTAGCAGAATAATCATTTTCTTATTCAAGATCTATTACAAAGAGATATTAGGGATGCCTGGGTGGATCAGTTGGCTAAGCGTCCAACTCTTGATTTTGGCTCAGGTCGTGACCTTGCAGTTGTGAGACCGAGCCCCATGTCAGGCTCCATTCTTAGCTTCTTTCAATTTATGAAAGAAAAAGGTGAGAAACCAAACGCCATAAACACCATATAGACCCTTACTGTTAAAAATTATTCTTCTTGCAAAAAAAAAAATTATTCATCTTGCTTTGGTGCTGAGTTAGACACCGTGGACAGCCAGAAGGAGGAAGGGCATAGAACATTTCTCTAAAGGGTTTGCTTTTGAGTTCAAATGAATGGTTCATAGTCTACTGTATTCATTTTGAAATAGTTTTGTTGTTTCTCATTCACCCTTCAAAATATAATATGCCCCAAACAACACAAAAAACGACAACAAAAAAACCTAAGCCACCAAAATGAGTTTCATGTTTTCATACAGAATATTAGAAGAGTCAGGATCTTTTCAGAATGTTTTGTTCAGCTAAATTACAATATTTTACTTTCCTTTATACTGTGAACCTATTTGGTCAAACATAAAATTAACCCTAATCATCTTCAATTTAGGGACTTGTTTTCCACATTTTATCACTATCTGGAAATTGCTTTTTTTCCCGAGGGGATTGCTATTATCAAGAATGTGATTTTACTATTCCCTGGGGGCTACTGTCTTACCAGAAAACACAGCTCTAATTTAAAATGCATGTCAGTAGAAAAATCAATTTACTTAAAGAAAGTTAACTTCATAGACAAATCTTTCAGGAAAGCAACTGATCCATAAAGTGAGCTAAATTTATACTAAGAATAGAACTGAATTCATTGTAAATTTTTCAGTCAAGACGAACTTATCACTATATTCAAGTTCATGATAAACTTTCTCTGGAATGATCCCACAAATAATCGAATAGAAACTTTTGAGTCTAGCAGTTTTAGGAAATCATAAATAAGCACAAGATTGTCAATAATGGCTTCTGAAGAGCAAAGAAGACTGACTGAATTATATTGCACTAACAAGTATTTCAGGAGTAGGATTTTTACTGGGGGTTTACATTTTGTTTACCTGCATAGAACTGGACTTTCTTGCCAAGTTTTCACAATTTGTCATTTAAAATAATAGTGTGAGCCGCTGCAGTGACTTGCTGCTAATGAATGGAAGCACCAAATAATTCATTTTCTCTTCATTTCCTTAATATGACAGTGAGAGGAATGTAGAAAATTCCTAGGGAAAGCCACAACCACCCTAGTACGAGGTTAGTGTATATCTCCTGTTTTAATTGTGCTGAATATTCTTTCAATAATACTATTTACTTTCTCTTCCTTTTCTTCTAGTCATTTAGTTTACATCAATGCCTCATGAACACAAAAAGGCTAAGCAATGAGAATACCAAAAATTTCATTTGGCATTGCTTCTGTGGCTTAAAACAAAAAGGTGCGTGTTCGGGAGAGCTTTGTTTAACATCTAACTTAATTTTAGAAAAATGTCTAAATCTCATTACCTGAATCTATCAGCCTTCAAAGGAATCTTGAATGCTACGGAAGCATCCCCAGATCCTCTATCTTCCAAAATCCAGGGGCTAAGTCTCAGCCCTTGTTCCATGGAACTTCTCAGTAGCATCTGGCAGAGTTGAACACACTTTTATTCTCCTTGAAATTCTTTTCTAGAAACCACATCCTCGACACTCTTGAAGTGTTCCTCCTTGTTCACTGCTCACTCCTCAGTCACCTTGGGGGCTCTTCATCCTCCCTACTTTTAAATCAGGGTTCTTAACCTCAGTACTGTTAACAGACACTGGGGCTAGATAATTCTTCATTGTGGAAGGATGTTCTGTGCACTGTAGGGTGTTCAGCAGCATCTCTGGCTGCTACACACTGCTCACCAGGAACACCTCGTCCTCCTCCCCAGTCAGCGGTGACAACTAAAAGTGTCTCCAGACCTTGCTAAATGTTACCTAGCTGAGAACCAGGGCTCTAATAGTTTCAACTTCCCCCCCCCATCCAAAATCTGTCCTGTGCCCCCTTCCCTTCTCCATCTTCACTCACTTCCTTGGTCATTTCATTCAATCTCAAAGTTTTAAATACCATCTAAATTCTAGTAACTCACCCACTAATATATCCACCTGGACCTCTTTCCTGTCTCCCACAGGCCCTGACTGCTCACCACATGGCTATTATGCATCCCAAACTCTTGGTTTTCCTCCTAACCTTACACTTTCCCCAGTCTTCCATCAATATTCACTCTGTTTCTAACATTAAAAACGTGCTTCGTCCTTGGGTCCTCTCTTTTCTTGCATTCCACATACATCTTGTGAATAAGACCTGTTTGTTCTACCACCAAATAGTATCCCAAATCTGACCACTTGGCATATTGCTAGCACCCAGGCTAAGCACTGTCTACTCTCATCTGACCAAAGAAATCTCCCAGTTCTTCTCCCTTCTTCCACTCCTATCCCCTATTATGTTCTCCAAAAATATCCATGGGATCTTGTAAAAATCCTACACTGTCCCTCAGATCAAAATCCTGCCATGGCTTTCCATCCCAGTTAAAAGAAAGAAAAAAAAAGAAAGAAAAAGTTGGGCGCCTGGGTGGCTCAGTGGGTTAAAGCCTCTGCCTTCGGCTCAGGTCATGATCTCAGGGTCCTGGGATCGAGGCCCGCATCAGGCTCCCTGCTCAGTGGGGAGCCTGCTTCCCCCTCTCTCTCTCTGCCTGCCTCTCTGTCTCCTTGTGATCTCTCTCCCTCTGTGAAATAAATAAATAAAATTAAAAAAAAAAGAAAAAAAAAGAAAAAGTTAATTCCTGGTATTAAAGAAATTCCTTACCTAATCTGACCCCGTCTACCTCTTTCTCTCCATCTCCTGCTGTCTCCCTTACTCCGTGCATTCCTACCACCTCAACTTTCTTGATGTTCTAGGAGTAAGACAACTTCACTCCAGGCTCTGGCATTTACATTGCTGTTCCCTCTGCTGGACTGTCTCCCCAGTCATCACATGACTGATTTCTTCATATTGCTCAGGTTTCTGCTAAAACATCCTTCCAGGAAAGAAGGCTTCTCTACATTCCCTTCTTCCAGCATTTTCTTTCTGAAGTATTTTATCTGTAACACCATTACCTGAAATTATGTAATTAATTAGTCTCAGATGAAACTAGTTTTAAATAGGAATAAAATAGATTTCCGTTTGGATGCCATGTTACTGGGATTCAGTGGCTTAAATGCAATAGTGGCAAGAAATCTGAAGCCATGTTCATGCTCAGTGGGAAAGAGTCTTGTGATTGATTAGCAATGCCTTCCCTGACATAGGAGGGGAGAGTGGTAGGGTGTGTGCCATGTTTTTGCCATCCTTTAACCAAGTCCTCTGATTCTTCCTTGGTCTGCTCATTCTTCGGTAGTTCTTACTCATTGGCATCCTCATCAGTGTAATAAGAAAACAGAAGAGGTATGAAACTCAATCAGATAACAAATAAATAGTTGCTGCTTTTGTAGAAATTTTGATGGAGGGGGAAAACCACATAAGGCTAAAAGATACGCTGAAACCACCAATAAGTGTGAATCATCTATGTATCTCTCAACTCCCACAAGTAAAGAAAGGAGATAATGCTGTACAAGAGAGAAGGAAATGACTTCAAAGATCTCTTTATAAGAGAATGAGATTATCTTTCTTTTTTTGCTCTTCAAGAAAAGAGCCTGCATGATGAAATTATGAGATTACCACTCAGAAGACACTTGAAGAGTCTTTGTCATCAATAAAACATTGCTTTTATTTTTGAGTTCCCCAACTCTGCTATGGAATGGTTAAGCAAGGACAGGCCTGGAGATACTAAAGATAGAGAGGAAAAGAAAATAAGGTGAAAAGATAAAAAAGGTCTCTATATAACAAAACCTTCCCAACCATCCAAATTCCTTTCCCCACTCTTTAAGAAAGGTCAACTGATAGCCCTTGGCTCCTGATGTGTAACTATATCCTGTTCCTCATTTGATGTTCTTACTGAGAAGAATTTAACGGCCCTTTTCTTGATTCATTAGATGGTCACTTCAAAGAGACTCCAGAGAGGCAGCATTTGCCCAAACAACTCCCCTGTCTTAGTAAATCCAAGCGAAACTCAAAAAGCAATTCATCCTAAATTTCACACATTATTGTCTTTCGCCTGTGTCAGTGACCTCAGCCTACAATATTGATTACCACTCTGCCTCCCAATATGAATCCTTCAGACAATCAATCCTCTCCCAGAAAAGGGAAAGAGTTATCCAGTCTAATGCTTGAGACCTATAATTAGCCCAAGCAGAAACCAAACAACCTAGCAAACTTGTCATAACTTTAAATCATTTACAACCCATTTTCTACCCCAAAGTCAGGGAGGAAAAGATTTTACAGCCAGTCTAGAGTATTCTTCAAGACTTTATTCAAGATAAAGATGGGTACTCAGTTTAGTAACAAATGTCCTAAAACATTTTATTAAATTAACAAATGTCTCTGACTACTCTAACACATAAATCAGATTTGTGAGGTCCTCGTGAAGTGATGACATACAAATCCATGACAGTTTCGATATTTTTCTAAGACTTTAGTAGATAAATGGGGAAAGGGCAAATAAGATAAATGACCAATGAGTATGAAGAAATGTTCAACATCACTAGTAATGAGAGAAATGCAAGTCAAAAGAGCAATAAAATACAACATTTCCCCCATCAAATCAGAAAGATTAAACCTTGAAAATATGCAATGTTGGTAAAAGAGCAGGAAAATAGGCACTCCACTCTAAAAAAGTTGGACAGTGCCTATTACTAAGTTAGCCACAGCACTTCACATGGTACCTGGACGTAGCAAGTTCCCACTAAATATTTGCTGAAAAAATAAATGAATAAATAAAATTAGTGCATGGATACCCTGCTGATGGGAGTATGCTGAATAAAATTTAGAGGAATAATTTTTAGAGGAATTTAGAGGAATAAAATACAGATAGTAGTCATACTTTTAACACCGTAATTCTTCTAGCAATCTACTAGAAACAAATTCTTTAAAACTGCAAGCATACTATGCAAAAACGTTTGTTACATTATTAAAACACTGAAAAAATAAAAACAAGCCAAGTGTCCAAAATTAGGTAAATGATAGTAAATGGATATTTCTCCAGACAAAATAGTTCACAGTAATTAAAATAATATTTATAAAATGCTTGAAAATATGGGAAAATGTTTATAACCCGTTAAGCCAAAAATTATGTATTTACATGGGGTATAAAATTTTATTTAAGCGTAGTAAAATGTATAATTTAATAGTAATTTTTCTACGGGTCATGATAATAGAAAGTTTTCTGTTTTTTTCTATCTTTCTAAATCTCTCTATATTTTTCTATAGTGGCCATGAAATACTTTTATAATTTAAAAAAGGTAAAATTCTGTATTAATAAAATAGCAAGATTACTTTCTGAGGAGGGTTATTCTGTCACACGGCTTAAATAACATCAATAAGATATGAACTCATAGCCCTTTATGTAGGGTCTTCTCTTTTTGATTTTCATGCTTAATTATATTCAGGATAGATTTCCATAAATGTAAACCAAGGCATTCTGATGACTAACAAGTTTTTTATTTTAAAATTATTAAATCTTAATTAAGCCATTTTCTATTTGCTATCATTGAAGACAGAAACAACTTGTCAGTATTTTCAGTTAGCTAAGATTTTCTACATTAAACAAATTTTAATGTCTCAGGCACACAGTTTATTTTTATTAATCTAAATGAAGTTCTAGAAACAACTTCTTTATATTTTCTTAAAGTTGTCTTTATAGCACCCAAAATAATAATTATTCAGAGTAAATGAGATAATACATGTGAATAAGTACAAGGTAATTATAAACTGCTATTCAAATATTAGTTTTAAATTTTTCATGGTATGCCATTTCTTACCTTATATTTATTTCTAATGGCATATTTCCCTCCTATTCTAAGAACTATTTCATTTCTGTGATTTCCATGGTGCTTTGCAAATGCCCTCTACAAATTACAATGATTTTTTAAAATGTATGTTGTAAAATGCTTTCAACCCTATACAGGTAATTTAAAATATGAAAAAAATTTTAAAGGACCCTGGAAAACGCAAACAAAAACCACAATGAAATTCTAATTCGTATACATTAAGATGGCTAAAATCAAAAAGGCAGATAATAACAAATGTTGACAAGGATATGGAGAGGGGTGCCTGGGTGGCTCAGTGGGTTAAAGCCTTCGGCTCAGGTCATGATCTCAGGGTCCTGGGATCAAGCCCCACATCGGGCTTCCTGCTCAGCAGGGAACCTGCTTTCTCCTCTCTCTCTGCCTGCCTCTCTGCCTACTTGTGATCTCTCTGTCAAATAAATAATAAATAAAATCTTTAAAAAAAAAAAAAGTTTTAAAAAAAGGATGTGGAGAAATTGTAACACTTATACATTGCTGGTGGGGATGTAAATTGGTACAACAGCTTTGAAAAACAATCTAGCGTTTCCTCAAAAGTTAAATATGGAATTATAATATGACCCAGCAGTTCCACTCCAAGGTATATATTCAAGAGAAATGAAAACATATGTCCACACCAAAACTTGTACACAAACACACATAGCAGCATTATCCATAACAGCCAAAGGGTAGCAACAACCCAGATGTCCATCTACTTATGAATAGATGAACAAAATGTGTTATATGTTTACAATGGAATAGTATTTGGCAATGAAAAAGATAAAACTTGAAAACACTATGCTAAGTGAAAGAAGCCAGTTACAAAAACCATCTATTGAATGATTCATTTTTATGGAAATGTCCAGACAGGCAAATCTACAGAGACAGAAAGTAATGTCATGGTTACCTAGGGCTGGACAGAATTAAATGGTGAGAGATTGCTAATGAGAGTGGTGTTTTTCAGGAGGATAATGAAATGTTCAAAAATTGACCGTGGTGGTAGTTGCACTTCTCTGTGAATAGAGCAGGAACTGTTGGATTATGCATTTTATTTTTTTATTTTTTAAAAAATATTTTATTTATTTATTTGACAGAGTGCAAGAGAGCCTGCATAAGCAGGAGGAGTAACAGAGGGAGAGGGAGAAGCAGGATCTCTGCTGAGCAGGGAGCCCGCTGTGGGGCTCGATCCTAGGACCCTGGGATCATCACCTTGAGCCGAAGGCAAATGCTTAACCAACTGAGCCAACCAGGCGCCCCTAGATTATACATTTTAAATGGGTAAACTGTATGGCATGTGTGTTGCATCTCCATAAAGCTGTTTAGCGAGTTTTTTTTTTTTAAAGACCCTGTGAGTTAGCCATTTCATGTAAGTTGTTAGTACTATATACTGGTGTAATTTTTTTTTTAAAAACAGCATAGGCAAAATATTCACATCTTTTTACTTCTTATATTTTTATATGTTTAAAGAAGTTTTTAAATAGAAACAAAAGCTATGTGAATAAAGATGCCAATCATAGTGTTTTCTATTAGTTTCAACTTGGAAGCAATTTAAATTCCTAAAAATGGATTTAATATTTTGATTCATCTATATTACAGAAGATTGTCATCCATTAAAATGCTGAAACTGTAGTTAGTAAGGTCATATAGAACTATAAAAAGTTTGAAAGAATCCTAGGTAGGTATGGAAGTATATAAAATCTAAGATAAATAACCTTAGGGCTCCTGGGTGGTTCAGTGGGTTAAGCCTCTGCCTTCGGCTCAGGTCATGATCTCAGGATCCTGGGATCAAGCCCCATATCAGGCTCTCTGCTCAGCAGGGAGCCTGCTTCCCCCTCTCTCTCTGCCTGCCTCTTTGCCTACTTGTGATCTCTCTCTGTCAAATAAATAAATAATATCTTTTTAAAAAAAGATAAATAACCTTAGCCATTTAAAACACCTATGTCTATGAAAAGAATTGAGGTGGCTGGATTATGGAAGATTTTTATTGCCATCTTTTTTGTCTTCTGTAGTAGTTTTCTTTTTCTCTCTCTTTTTTTAAAGATTTTATTTATTTATTTGACAGAGAGATAGAAAGCACAAGGAGGGAGAGCTGCAGGCAGAGGGAGAGGGAGACGCAGGCTCCCCGTCGAGCAGAGATCCGGATGCAGGGCTCGATCCCAGGACCCCGGGATCATGACTCGAGCTGAAGGCAGCCACTTAATCAACTGAGCCACCCAGGTGACCCTGTAGTAGTTTTCTTATATGATCCTTTTAACTTAAAAAATTGTTATTTGTTATTGCTTCATTAAACCAGTGGTAAGCACGGCAATCCAATAAAATAAAAAGGTTCCCTGGAGATGCCTAATGAAAGAGCACTGGGTACATGTGGCGAAGAATTTCAGGCACCAGTGTTCATTTTAACGCCATCACAAGAACCACTCCGATGACAGCAGAGGCAGCAGGTGGTCACAAAAACTCCATTCGTTAAGGGACAGGCAGGTGTTCTACCCGTCCATCTGGTACTTTTCTCCCCAGTACTGATCAAGTCCCTGGTAACTCACAGTCATTGCTGCTCCATCAATACAAGCTTAAGATATTGTCCTTATTCTCTCTCTCTCTCTCTCTCCCTTTTTAAAGATTTTATTTATTTATTTGAGAGAGAGAGAATGAGAGAGAGGGAGAGAGAGAGAGCACAAGAGGGAGGAGGGTCAGAGGGAGAAGCAGACTCCCCACTGAGCAGGGTGCTAATAAAACCTTTCTTATTAGGCACTTTGACAAGAGAGAATATGTCTTTATTTTTTCACAATGCCTCAGCATGCACAGGGGATGAAAAACAAAAACCTTATAGGCAAAGTAAAATCCAAATGTCTAACACCCCCGAGCATACATATGTCTAAATACATTATGTTTCAAATGCGCTGGTGTAACTTGGATGCCTCACTCCCAAAGCTCGACCTGTGTGTACTGTGTCCTCATTTGTTACTGGATTACTTACTTTCTGGCATAGGCTCCCCCTGAAGGGGCAGCTGGTTCCTTGACCTGGATTCAATCAACTTCCATGTAGGAGATAAACAAAATGCATATTCCCAGGTATTGTGACTTTGGTCCGTTACAAAGTTTGAATCATCTGTTGTTTTGAACTATCCAAGCATCTTATCCTTTAATTAGTAGTTAATAAAAATGAAGCAAAACTGTGAAGCCGGTGAAATTAATTTTAAGGCCCCTCCAATCTATCCTTTTAAAAGTTTATCATTTTACACTAATTCAAAAAGATATAGGCACCCCTATGTTCACTGCAGCATTATTTACAATAGCCAAGATATGGAAGCGACCTGTCTACTGATAGATGGATGGATAAAGATGTGGTACATACACACAGGAGAATATTACTCAGCCATGAAAAAGAACGAAGTTTTGCCATCCTTGACCACATGGGTGGACCCAGAGGGTACCATGCTAAGTGAAATAAGGCAAAGAAAAGAAAATACCATATGATTTCACCTTTATACAAAATCCAAAAACAAACCAAATGAACAAACCAACCAACCAACAACCAAACAACAGCAAAAAAGAAAGAAACAGACTCATAAATACAGAAAACAAACGTAGCTGCCAGAGAAAAGTGGGGTGGAGGACAGGTAGGACAGTGAAGGGGATTAAGAAGTACAGATTTCTAGTTATCAAATAAATAAACCACAGGGATGAAAAGTACAGCATAGGGACTATAATCCTCTGTGGTGACAGATGGTAACTATATTATGGTGAGCACGTAGTAATGTTCATAATTGTCAAATTACTATGTTGCACATCTGAAACTAACATAATACTATATGTCAACTATCTTTCAATTAAAAATGAATAAATGAAAATATTCTCAAGTTAAAAATCTGTTCTATTATTCATTATTTTTTAAAAGATTTTATTTATTTTTCAGAGAGAGAGAGAGGGAGATGGAGAGTACAAGAAGGGGGAGTGGCAGGCAGAGGGAGAAGCAGGCTTCCCACAGAGCAGGGACCATGATGCAGGACTCAATCCCAGGACCCTGGGATCATGAACTGAGTCAATGCAGATGCTTAACTGAGTAGCCACCCAGGCGTCCCTTTTTCTTCATTATTAAGCTAGAATTTGCTTATATTGAAGATTTAGAAAATATTTATGAGTAGAAGAAAAAACAGTCAACTATAGCCCCATATTCAGGGATGACTATTATGCTGCTACAGTGGATTGTATTCTAGTCTTTCTTTCTTGACACAAGATTTTTGTGTCACACTCCAGTCAATACCTGGGCTCCTGCAGAAAATGGAAAAATCACCATGCATCAATACACTGAGGTATCTTCTTCTGCAGCCCACCTCACACCCCAATTTAAATAGTACCTCTGCCTACACTGTTACTCTCCTTCCCCTTCTAGACAGGAGCCCCTCGGAAGGTACTACCAGCTGCAATCAAGCACAGAGTTACCATATCACTCTGAACACGGTGTATGTGATTTTTGGTTCTCTATAGCAGAGCCAGCCCCGGGGCCAGGTCAGTCCCTCCAGCCCTGATTCCTTCCAGACCATCCTCTTAGAGTTCAGGTCCCCGAGGTGCCACCACATGTCAAAGCAGAACTTGCTTTAATAATAAAACCCTGGCTGTAAAGTCCCTTTAATTATTCTCCTTACGTTTTTACCCACAAGCGTGGTAAACCAAGATAAACAGCCAACTGCCGGCTCCTTAGTTCAGGAATTGCTCCAGGTTCAGAAATTCCAAGTCCGAGTCAAGTTCCTCCCTTGTCAGCTCTCCATGGATGGTCTCCTAACCTGGTTTCCTGCCTCTTTCCTCCCTTCCTTCTCTTTACATAGTCTTATGCAAAATGTCAACCCGGTGTCCCTCTGACACCACTGCTGTTGTCTGGTCTTCTTCTGGACGCTCTACAGGTGAGGACAGGAGGACAGGAGGCTCCATATCCTTGGCCCAGTCCAGGCCTGTGGGGTATCACCCCTGCGAGCCCCTGCTTGTCCAAAGAGGAGGAATCCAGCAGCCCAGGACTCTAAGCAAATTATGCTAGAACCTAACTTCAGGGCAGTGCTACAAGAAGAAGTAATTGGCCTCTCACTTCCTGAACTTAAATATAAATACACAGAAATGAAGATCTGAGTGTTTGCCAAGAAATTTTCACAAAAGTGTTGAACATGTCACGTGCTGTCAGTGGATTCTCAGAAGCCCGTCTCTGTCACATCTGTTCCTTTTCTGGAACAAGTCACTGTTGGTACGACCATTTGAATCACCCAGCGGCTTGTTTGTGTACACCACAAGAATACCATGCAAATGTGAGTCTCTCCTTGCCTCATGACCAAAGCACTTAAGATCTCCTTCCCCTGCCACATGATCAACAATGCTCCTTTCTTGGGCTCAGCCAGTAAATAAAAAGGAATGGTTGCTATCATGTCTCACTTGAACTAGAAAGGCTATATTTCTCATCACCTGAATGAACGAACGCACAGCCCAAATGCCCATAAAGTACTATAATTAAAAGAAAGAAAATGATCCTACCTTAGCTGATTAATGTAAGATCTCTGACTTCTGGGAATTATCTCATGTTTCTCCCTTATATCACCTCTCCCGTGTTTGCAAAGATGCAAGAATCCCTATAGTTGATGTTCAACCAGCCGCTGAAGAGTTCAGGGCTCAGATCCCTGAACATAAGGTAGGTGACCTGTGCTCATCTTTAATTCAGTGCATGATCAGTGTATTGATTTAACTAGTCATATTTACTCGGTCATCAAAACTTCATTTAGCCATTCAGTCAAAATACCAATTAAGCCCCTAATGTGCCAGGCACTGAATCATGTAATACAAAGGTAGCCAGGACAAGTCCTTGCCTTGAAGGAGTCCAGCATCCCCTAGGGAAAGCAAAGAAATAAATTTCTTAGACTGTAAGTGTACAAAGGGGAGTAGTGAGGGAATAAAGAGCACAGCTACGTAAGGCAGTCCCAAGGAGAGTCGCTGGGGTGAGGGAGGGGTCCGGGATGGGATACTTCTCAGGATAAATAAAACTTGATACTAGAAGAAAGGATAAGAGTTAACTCAGCAAATCAGAAGGATGTGTACACATAAAAGAATGTGTGTGCTCAACAGATGGCACATGATTCGATAGGACTGGAACGTGAGCTGCTTACGGAAAAGATAGGGGAGGGCCAGGTGGCTGAGGACATCAGAGATGTGAACATCTCTGCTAAGGAGACTGGATTTCATCCTCAAGTCACAGAAATATTTTGATCAGGGAGAGACTTGATGTCTTGCCAGCCCTCCCTACCACCTCGCCCCTGCCTTTTCCATGCAAGTGATTCTCCCACAAGCCAGCCTGCACCCAGCACCTGAAGCCCAGCTGTGGGCAGCCCCTGCATCAGGTATTTATCTACAAGTGCTTACTAGTTTTCTGGACACCTGTTGTTCTTCCTAACTCTTGCCTCTCAAATCCCTACATTATTCTCAGCTTCCATATTGCTGCTTCTGGTCATGTTTTTAGTTACCACTTAGGAGTTCCCTCTCTGTATTGCTGCTTGGTTCTTTACTCTTTGTGATCTGGCCATTTTATTTATTTATTTATTTATTTATTTATTTATTTATTTATTTATTTATTTAGTAGGCTCCATGCCAGCATGGAGCCCAACTCAGGGTTTGAACTCACGACTCCGAGATCAAGACCTAAGCTGAGATCAAGAGCCAGATGCTTAACCCACTGAGCCACCCAGGCACCCCAGATCTAGTGATTTTATAGACCTTAATTTTAGGTTACAATGGCCCTCTACTAGCAGGCTCATTTGCATTGCTATTCATTTCAACTAGAGTCTCTCGCACAGCTGCTTGCAAAAATAGTAACACAGTTTTTCTGGTGGCTCTGGGCTGTGTGTTTATTTTCTTAAAGGCATATACAGGAAGACTATAGACCTAATCATAAAAAGGGACCCTAAATTTTAGCGATTTTCCTGGTGTTTCATTAGACCTATGACCTCCCTTAGCCCTAGTCACTTGAATCCCCATTTTATGGAATAAAACCAATGGAGACCTAGATTAACTTTTTTACTGGCATTCACCTACAGACTAGGAAGCCAAATTCTCTCTTTCCATCTGGTTGGGAAAACCCTCTAGCTATTTCAAAGTATCCTTGGCTCACATTAATTCTTGCTTCACCCAAGGACAAAACATGGAAAAATCTAGATCTGCATTCAACCTCCCACAGTTAAATTGCTTCTGCTCACTCTTTGGCACTCCATTCCAACCCCTCCCAGCAGAACTGCCTGTGATAAAGCATTTGTAGAGGGGAAACTCATACTGCAGCCCAAACGTGGTTGTAAGCTGCAAAGGTAAATAATACCGGGTATGATTTTTTTTTCTCTGAAAAGATATGCAGCAGTGGGAAATGTATAGGCCTCAGAGATTCTACATGCCTTTGAGCAGGTTCCTCATCTATAAAATAGAGCTACTAGAGAGTCCCCAAGAGTTTTGTGATTAAAATACATGAAATATTTAAGGTACTTTACAGAGCACTCAATAAAGGCTTGTTAATACTTTTATTACCACCAATGCTACTGCTATTACTTTTACTATCACAATCAATGAAATATGGCACTAAAGTCAATGACCCACTTCTAAGCTGAGCTAATGGATGATCCTGCAGATATTCAAACATATTCTACTTGAAATTAAAGTTAGTCTCAGATCTAGGCATGTCACATACACATCGAGAGGAAGGGGTAAGTATAGTGTAAGGAGAAAATGAAAGATCTAATTTGGGGAAGATTCCAGTTGTCAAAGAGGACAGGTCTTTACTAGTAGAGTTCCTGGATGATTACTACAGGAAAAACTATTTTAACTATTGAGTGTTGGCAGAGAGCTTTCTGTCCTCCACCACCTCTAAGCATCCCGCAGCCCCCACTCCGAAAGACAGAATGAAAACATATCCAGGTGCCACCGCTGGAAGCTACCTGCCCTCAGATTCTGGCAATAACAACAAAAGCATTTGTAATTTCCTGCCATAAAGAAGGCAAGGCAGAAATCCTGCATCGATATAAGAGTAATTTAAAATCTGGAAGTTAGAGAAAACGTTGCTGCATTTTGATAACTGCCATTTTGAGAAATACAGGGGCCAGGAGACTTACAAGGTACACTCATTGCTGGAAGTATTCTTATTTAATGAGATGATGCTACTGAACAGCTTCTCCTTCCCCACCAGAATTATTTAACCTTGACAGCTGCGCCTGGAAGATCTCAACTATGGATTGAACTCAATGTTTGTTCCTTGCACCTCAATAAATTTGTTGAGTCCACTTCAGAGATAAAAACTAATAGATACAAAAAATTAATAGGTATATAGAATGAGAAACTGAAGTTAATAAATGTTCTGCTGTGATGCCAATAAGTAAACACCATTAATTTCTGGTATGTGCTTCACCTACATCTACTAAAGAGATGGTTCTCATACTGCAAAGAACATTTCTGTACCATTTGGATGAGACAGGACGGGCACACTTCATTTCCTTAAAGGGAGAGCTACTATAGCAAAATGGTTGTAAAATACACTCAGGGCCATATAACGAATTAGTGTTTGAACTAGGAGTAAAATTCAGATTTACCCTGTACCCTAATGCCTCCTCTTCATCTACACTAGGTTATTGGTGATGGACTGGGTAGTAGGGAAGGGGGAAAATACTCACCTCTATGTCCCTAGAAAGAAAATCTTTGTTTCCTCAAATCGAAATAATGATATGACATGTTGTGAATTTGGACAGGCTTTTTCTAAATTGATTCTGATTTTGTCATAAAATGAAGCCATATGAATTCTGAGCAAATGTGAATACATGTGCATGTGTCTCCTTAAGAAATGCTTTTAGATCTGAAAAAAAATAGCTTACAAACTTAAAATTATTTGACTTGTTGCCTAATATCCTTCATGGGAAACTTTAGCTTCTTCTGTTTTAATTACTAGTTCTCACTAAGCAATTATAACTTAAGGAATTCTCTCATTTGCTTTATTAATAACTTTCATCATAGTTTAATATCCACTCTGTTTGCAACCATGGATGATTCTTTCCAAACAAAGAGATTCTCAAGGGCATACTAAGAAGTCCACCTAAAAGATTAGAACAAACTAGAAAAAGAGAGATTATAGCTTAGAATGAGCACCAGCAAATAGAAAGGAATGAAAGAGTAAAAAAAAAAAAAAAGTCAATGTCTCCCTTAAGGCTATAATTAATTTATTTTACATAACTTTTTTTAAAGGCAATTTATCTAATTTGAATATAAAGTTACAAGGTGCTTACCTCCTTGCCACAAAAACATGCTTTTTTTTTTTAAGATTTTATTTATTTATTTGATAGAGAGAGAGACACAGTGAAAGAGGGAACACAAGCAGGGGGAGTGGCAGAGGGAGAAGCAGGTTTCTTGCTGAGCAGGGAGACCAACGTAGGGCTCAATTCCAGGATCCTGGGATCACAACCTGAGCCGAAGGCAGACACTTAATGACTGAGCCACCCAGGCGCCCCAGAAACTTGCTTTTTAAAAATAGATTAATTTATTTATTTGAGAGAGAGAGATAGTATACAAGAAGGGGGAGGAGCAGAGGGAGAGAAAGGTGGTAGGGAGTGGACTCCCTGATGAGTAGGAGACCAACATGACGGGGCTCATCTCAGGACCCTGAGATCATGACCTGAGTCAAAACCAAGAGTCAGAGGCTTAACTGACTGAGCCACCCAGGTGCCCCACAAAAACTTGTTTAATAGGAGTGAGGGACAATTCTTGTAGGAAAGAAGAAACCAATCATTTTTTCTTGCATCCCAGTAATGTTCATATTAGCTATTAAATGCAAAGAGTATTATTTAAGTAATATCCATACTAAAAATTAGATACAAAGTGTTTCCACCTACTTTGGCTAAATAATACAGATTAAATATTTCTTGATGTTGATATAGCATTTTATTACATCAACCCATCTTTGAAGAACTGCATCAAATCTGTATTTGGAAAATATAGTTAGTCACACTCATATTCCAAAGTCCTTATGATGAAAATATGTCTTTAATGAAGATTACTCCTAAACCTTTCTTTACTAAAAAGAGAGAGAGAGAGAGAGAGAGAGAGAACACTAATCAGTAGGGTTTTTTCCAACATAATTAGAAAAATATATTAATATTCAAATGGTATGGTTTTTAAAATTTGAGATCAGCAGCCCTGCAGCTTACAATGGGAGGTCACCTGAACAAACTTGTCAAATGCCAAAAAATGACCTTTCACCAAGAATTCTGCTTCCATGGCTCAGCCCTTAGAAATTCAGCGAAAGGATGCACGCCTGGGCTCTGGCTTTCAAGCTTACCTTCCTTGGGGGCTACTGAACTCCGGTGTCGGCACTTCCAAATCTTGGGAACTGACACTGGTTGTCCATGTCTCGGGCTATAGTAGTAGCATGTACCCATGGTGCCAAAGGGTGGGGAGCCTGCGGCAAACATGATGGAGTCTCAGGACAGCTTAAGAAGGAACGTGTTGAGGACGTAGTTCCCCGGCTCCATGATAGGAGCCAACTGGTACGGTGCCACCTGGGAAGAGACTCCACCACGCATTAATGAGTCAACCTTCCGGATGCACGGTGGACCAGACAGGTTTCACCACTTTACAGTCCTATGAATGGTAACACTTTGGAAAAAAAGACACAATATTCTTTAAGAGCTTCTTTTCATTGTCTTCTTTTTTCAGGGAATGGGAAAAGTGATCACCTTGCTTTTCAAAAGATGTTTTCAATTAAATATAGAAATTTAAACATTTTTTTTAACTTTCATGTTTTGAATCACCTCTCAAAACCAAGTCCTCCCATTCCAAAAACTAATGATTCTAGTATATCTGTCTTCAAAATGTGTTGGTGGGGTGCGCCTGGGTGGCTCAGACGTTAAGCATTTGCCTTCCCAGGGTCCTGGGACTGAGGCCCTCGTCAGGCTCCATCCTCAGCAGGGAGCCTTTTTCTGCCTCTCCCACTCCCCTTGCTTGTGTTCCCTTTCTCAATGTATGTCTCTGTGTCAAATAAGTTAAAAAATCTTTCAAAAAAATGTGTTAGGGGATTTTATTTCCAGATTTTGAAAGCCAATTTTCTTCCTTGCCCTTATAAAATGACCTCTGTCACTACATTCATCCTTGGATGTAAACGTGGCCTATGAAAAAGCCACTGTATAATTATCTTAATGAGACTTTGTGTTTATATTACATCTTTTATCTAAAGAGCTCAAAGCATTTTGCTAACATGATCTTATTAAGCTTCACAACACCCCTCTCAAGAATGTGATGGTAAGGGTTATTACTATCAATTTTAATAGGTGGGAAAACTGAGAGATTAGTGATTAAATGACTCCATTTGAGGTCACAATGCTAGCTGAAGGCACATTTCGATTCAGGACTCTGACCTCTCTTTCCAAGGACATGCCCAACTGACCAACAGAGAGCTTCATGCTGAAATGAGACCTCATTTTTCAATTTCTCAGGGAAAAAAAAATATGTTCTTTGGTTCTAAGGCTTCAAAAAAACATAAAAAGCATGGAAATAATAATTACTTTATGTGCTCAAATTATGGCACCTATGCTGAATATAGCAGATGAGTTAACTGTAGTCACTTTAGCCCCCTCCTTACCCTTTCCAAAGGCCACCACTATCTACCCATCAATGGATCAGGCCAGACGGTGCTCACATTGTCCATATAGAATGGCGAGCCAGTGCAATTTTTCCTATGCACCAGGAGGAAAGAGATGTTCATTGCTGGCAATCCTATGTGTGTTCATTGTGAGATACTCAAACAATATGGGAGTGCACAGCGCAAAAGTGAAAAAAAAATCTCCTGTCACCACCCACTGAGGTGACCACTGTTATATGTGGGTATGTATGAATACATACCTGTAGTGACACCAGACAATATTTTACAGCTTATTCCGATTGCCCTTTCTTTTTCCAGTATTTTTTGGTCAATGCCCTTGGTCAGTTCATATATATCAACAGCATTGTTTTAACTGGTTACACATCCATTTTTATGGATACGTGCATAAGAATATACAGAAATTTATTTTACCCAATCCCCTTTCATTGGCCATTTGGGTATTTCCTTTTTTTTTTTCTCTCTCTCTGTCTTATGAACTTCAGTAAATATCCTTGTATGTTTAGCTTTATGTGTTTTTTGAATATTTCTTTTGTATCTACTTCTCATTTTCTACATGATCTAAGACACTTGCTTATGAAAATATACCTGTTAATCTATGAACTGAGCTGCTGATTGAATTGTGAGCCAACAGCTCTGGATGGAAAATCAGTTCCACACTTTCTTCCTATCACTGCCTGGCAGAGGTTTTGGACTTTGTGCAGGATACTAGCCTGCCTTTATACATATGACCCACAAATGTGAACTGGAAAGCACTCCACATGGGACACCGAAAAGATGGCTAAATGATGTGAGACATCGATACCCACTGATGCCGCATAGAACACTTTCCCCAATGCCTTATTTCAAAAGAATAATTAAATATTGGCCTTTTACCAATAGACAGAGTTGTAGGTCCATGTTTTGGAACAAAAAGTGTTTTAGAAGTAAGACTATTATCATATGCCTAAGCCTGAATTTGAGGATCCTAGTGACTGACTACTTTGCACCTCTGCTTCCTGAGACCACTTGGGAGTTTCAGTGTCATAGTCAGTTCAACAGCATTATCATTTATAGTTTTTCGGACTGTGTATAAATTGAGATCCCCAAAGGAGTGCCTTCTCTCATTTCTAGTGGGATTTGCCCTCATATCACATTTATGTTCACAAGGATGTCCCGTGTTGATTATCTTACTTCCTGATAAAGTACATGATTGACAAGCATTGCTTTTCTACTTTAAAAACTAAAGAAGGGAAAGAAAGCCAGACTTAGAGCCACAACAAGAAAGGGCTAGACATAACTAGCTCCCATTACTGTTGTTTCTGTTAATTTATTCATTTGTTCACTTACCAAATATGCACTGCAAGCAAACAAGGTGAATACCATACGGTTCTTGCTTCAAGGGGCTGATAGTATAGTCAGGGCCACAGACAAAGAAAACAGGCAAATGAAGAAGTATACTCTGGAAGTGCAGGAAAGGGTTCCTGGAGGCTTTCATAGCTAATTATACAGAGAAATGAACAGAAAAGAGCAAACACCTTGCCAACACAATGAAGTACAATGCTTTTGGTCATGTGACACCTAAAAGACTTGGAAAATCTTCACCAAAAAAGCAAATAAGCTGAGAAGACTTGTTCTTAATCATTCTTGACATATTCCAATTCTCTTTGTTTCTATCCCATGTTAGAATGTTATGTTTTCTAAGTTCAAGTAACCAAGTCCCTGCGCTCTTCCAGAAGAAAGTGTTTTTTTTTTAAATTCAGTTATGTATTAACAATTTTCATCCAAAAAAGTGCGTGCCATAGTGGGAAGGTAAGGTAATACAGGATAGGTTTTATGTTCATTTTAGACTATGCACATTAGGTTCATTCTTTAAATGCTATCCCACACGAAGTTTCACGTATGCCTTCTAGGCATCCTGAGAGTATCAAACACAGCAGGACAAACAGTAGGATACGTCCTGACATCACCTTCTCATATTAGAATCTAATAGTCACTGATGACATATACAATATGAGAAAGAGAAACCTTAATGTCTGTGTCAAATCCTTAAGTGCTGAACTGGCCCACACTGGCCTGTCCCAACGCTAAGCATGCCCCTCTCAAGAGTGGAGAATTAGGGTCTTTGTTCTGATGGCTTCTATCATCTTGCCATGTAATCTAAAAGGAGGAGGAAATTCTTATATCTTATTTCCTACATGTGGGGATGGTAGAAGTTTGGCATAGTACAGGCTATCCAACCTTACGAAAGAAAACTAACATTTATTTAGCATACACTATGTGCCAGACATGAACCAAAAGCTTTACAGATATGGCTCAAAACACCCTATTAAGTAGTTACTATTAATGTCACTTCCAAGTGAAAAGATAGGTCAAGAGATGTTAAATAATCTTCCCATGCTCAAACAACTAAATGGATTTGTAGCATCTCCATAGACTTTCAACTAAGACTCAAAGTTTGGAATCATCTAGGATCCCTCTCTTTCTCTTAATGCCAGATGGTTAAGCCTTGTGGATCTATTTGTACAATGTTTTCCATATCCACCCTTTTCTTTCCAGCCCCAGTTTGAGTTCTCACCAATTTCAGTCATCATCAATTGACCTTCCTTCTTCTAATTTCTCACCACCCTTCACTCAACTGTCTGGTTAATCTTCCTGCATCATGACTGGGGTCATATCATTCCTCTGCTCAAAGGTCTTCCATGGCTTTTGATGGTCTATTAAATTAGGTAAACACCTCTTCACCTGGCATTCAAGGCCCCCTACACTATACAGCATACAGACTTGATTCAATCCAAGTTCCTTAAATGAATACATGACATAAAACTAATGCTCACTGTATGCGGCAAGGGTTCCCTAAAATATTGTCATAGCATATTAAGTACTGAACATGTCTTCAAGAGATAAATAATAAGGTCTAGAATCTGTCTATCCCAGAAGTAAAAAAAACTAAATCTAATATACCTGAGCTGGAGATAGGGTGAAGGCTGTTGGTCAAACAAAGGTAGCTATTTGATGGGATGTGTGCTTTAACACAGACTTAGATATCTAAGAGAAATATGGCCCTTCCATGACTCTCTACCCCATTATCAGCTTATTTCTTCCTCCATTTGGCCTTTTGCCCCCTCTGAGATGTATTTAGAACTCCTTATGTTGCAAGTGACAGAAATCCAGCTAGACTGGCTTAAGCAAAATGGAATTTATTGGTTTACAAACCAAAAAGTCCAAGGTATAGGCATGGCTGGATCTAGGTACTCAAATGATATAAGGAATCTCTCTACATCTTTCAATTCTGCTTTCCTCTTGTAGAGTCAAAGTGGTCCATTATAGCTTCAGAATTATGCCCTTCTACCTTTGTAATCATAGTTACTAAGAAATTATCCCCAGTGTTCTAGCAAAAGACCCAGGAACGACTCTCCAGAGAATAACTTGGAAATGCGGCCATCCCCGAACCAATCGCAGCTGCCAGGTGATCTGAAATCTCATTGCCCAGCCCTGGATCACATGACCACCTCTAGATCCAGGAGATCATCTACACCTTTACCATATAAAGTGCGAAAGTGAGAGGTGGTTACTCAAAGGAAAAATGGGATACTATTACCAGTGAAAGGGACAAATAATTCCATGTGGTTTAAAAAAGCACTGAAGCCCACCATTAAGAAGTTCCGATACATAGAAATAAGATGGAGGTGGTCAGCAGGGTGCCTGGGTGGCTCAGTTGGTTAAGCCTCCGACTCTTGATTTCAGCTCAGGTCATGACCTCAGGGTTGTGAGATCAAGCCCCTTGTCATTGAGCTCTGTGCTCCATGGAGTGTCTGCTGGGCAAGGGTTGGATGGAGAGGAAGCAGAAGGACACTGTGGGCAGGGGGTCTGACAGAGCAGCACAGCATGCTCAGAAATAATGCAGAGCCTTGAGGCACAGAGTTCATGCAGGGAAGCAGAGTATGAGATGAAGCTAGAAAAGAAGCTGGGTACAGATGGTAGAGAGTTAGTGCCTACCATGTCCAATATTTTTTCAAGACAGGCCAACTCTACATCTGTTCTTACCTGCTGGGTATTTATATGATTTGCAGTCAATGTTATCCTATATCAACCTTCAAATCTCATTGGGAAAGTCCCACAGATTTAGCTGAGGGTTCTTAACTTGTGCTCCTCCTACAGTCGGCCAGAGAGGGGAAAGGAAAGGGGCCGGGCATAGGCTGAGGAGAGAGAGCTGTAAGTCTTGGCGGCATGCCCAGGAGAAGTGGCAGCCTAGCAGACAGGAAGACAGGGCAAAAAAGCAGCAGTGTAGGCTGCAGGCAGGTTGGAGCAGAAACCAGAGAAAGAGAGGAAGACAAATTACTAGAACCGCCAATTTGCAGGGCCATGAAACCTGAACTCTTCTGGATGGGCCTTTCTGGTGACTCCTCTGGCTCTGAAACTTCGGGAAGGAAAACTGATACCCATAAATAACTGTGGCTGTGTAACTGCAAAGTGGGATAAATGCTTCATCTTGATTAAAGGCAAAGTGGTTTTTCTGACCAAGAAAAACCGTGGCTGGCTACTCCGCAGAGAGGTCGCACGCATGGTTACAGGCACGAGGCTGAGGAAAGTGCAAGACGCAGGCTGCAGAAAGACATACTAAGCATTAGGAGCTGGGTGGGGAGAGGCAAACCGTCCTGTCCACGAGCAGCAAGGAGGCAATTTCCCATCCTACCTTCCCACAAACACAAAGGAGGTCAAGCTGGACCTGTTTTCCTTTATGCCTATGGTCTCAAAATGAACCAAATGGTTGGTGGATCATCTTACCCAACTACGGATATCCACTAATTTTGGGGAATGCCATGGTTAGTGCTCCTCTGGGTTCAACCTTGACCCTAAGACCCTCTTACCAGCTCGATTCGTTTTCACATGGACCATCCACTTAAAGACAGTCTCAAGGAATGGACCGCAAGAACTAATAAGTTGAGTTAATAAATAAATCCAAATCTAACTATAAACAAAACAACAAAAACACATCACTATTGCTTATTAAATGAAATCCAAGGGTAAGCATCTTTATGAAACTGAATAAAGATTTTTTTAAACACTAGTGGGCCTTTCAAAATAGAAGCCAAGGGGCGCTTGGGTGTCTCAGTAGGTTAAGTGTCTACCTTTGGCTCAGGTCATGATCTCAGGGTCCTGGGCTTAAGCCCCATGCTTAAGTTCCATGCTCATCCGGAAGTCTGCTTATCCCTCCCTCTCTGCTACTCCCCCTGCTTAAGCACATACTCTCTCTCAAATAAATAAATAAAATCTTTAAAAAAATTAGAAGTCAAATGTGCAAGTGTCCTAAACCTATTCAACCAGTATAAAAGATGAAATGAAAATATTTTCCACCCAGTTCCATTCCAACCAAAGTTTCCTTCTCATTGATTTGATCAAAAGAGTGCTCTCCACACACACCCCTCCCCCACTCCACAGTAAAACTTCCTCCCCTGATGGAAGCTATCCAGAGCCCAGGTGAAGACTTCAGAAAGGTTTTGTTGTAACAATGCCTATGAGGACACCAATACCACATCCACCAGCCCTATCTGTGGAGAAGTGGGTGCAACAAATCCAAGACCCTATCCCTGGGTCTCCCTGAAGGGTAACGAGGACCAGGCAGTGGCTGTGCCACAGAGGGATCTTGCCCCTCAGGAGACAGAAGGGGGAGAGGCAGCAACAGGATAGGGAACAGACAGAGAAAATGGGAGACAGAGAAGCAGGTCATGGCAGAATGCCCAGACATGGAGGCAGGTCTGGAGACAGGAAGTAAAGACAATAAGGGAGATGTAGGCCGTAGGCTTGTTGGAACAGAAACCGGGAATATGGCAGGAGGAAGAAAGAAAAGGAGACCATGGGGATGGGACCAGGGGGGAAGTCTAACTGAAGCAAGACGGGGAAACAGAAAGCAAACCACTTGACCTGGAAAAAGAGAGTAAAAAGCAGATTTTTAAATGACCAAAGACCGTAATTTTTAACATCCTCAGAGAGAGGTATAGAGAGGCTGATCAGCTGGACAGTGGGCCATGACCATTGCTTAGACAAGACTAGCAACGAGGGCTCTGATTCTTGAAGGATCCTAAAGATTCACTGGCCCCATCCGTGCTCCCATGGCTTGCCATTTGTTCGCCAAGTGAAAATGCGCTTTCCAAACCCTACCAGGAAAATTTATATTCATATGACATTTTAAGGTCCAGGTATAAGACCTTTCACAGAAGTTATCATGGTCAATACCCTGAGACATCATATTTTATATAAAGACATGTCTTAAAGCTCAAGTAACACAACTCCCAGTGAAAAGAGTGGTTCGGCAGTACCCCAATGTGATTAGCTATCAGAATTTTGGAGCAAGAAGTGAAATCGCTCAGCGGAATCTGGAAATTGTAGGTTATAATTAAATGCCTTAAATCTAAATAATCTGTCATTGGGGTGCCTAGGTGGCTCAGTCAGTTAAGCATCTGCCTTCGGCTCAGGTCCTGATCCCAGGGTTCTGGGATCGAGGCCTGCATCAGGCTCCTTGTTTGTAGGAAGCCTGCTTCTCCCTCTCCTCCCCATTCATGCTCTCTTGCTATCTCTTTCTCTCTTTCAAATAAATAAAGTCTTAAAAATAAATAAATAATCTTTTTTTTCCCCAAGCAAACAAACAAAAATGATTAGTGAGCCACTAATCTTAACTGAGCTGAAATAAATCTGAGGTTGGACTAGCAGTGTGTATAAAGAACCATGGGGAGATGTCAGAGTTTTGTAGCACCTGTGTCCTCCCTCATCACTAAAGTGAAATATTTCTTATTTCCAACATATCTTCCAGCTGACAGGTTAAACCGGCATTTTCTGATGTCTGCTTCATGGCATGCATTATGCTAGACACCCCCGTATGCATGACCTCATCTAGTGTCACAACCATCGGCTGCAGTAGGTGTTATTATCCCAATTTTACAGACACAGAGACTGACGCCAGGGGTGGTCACACAGCTGGAAAGTGGCAGAGCTGGGGTACGGACCCAGGGCTCTTGACTCCCAGTCTGGCGCACATTTTGTGAGGTACCGGATTGCCTCGGCTGTTCAGACATCTGGCCGGAAAGGAGTGGGCTAGTATTCAAAAGGTAGGATGCCAGAATGTAAATATTATCTTCTTATTCATCTACAAGCATGGCAAATACTTCACAACAAAAATATGTAGAGTCCATGTAATGGACTGAATTATGTTGCTCCAAAATTCATATGTTGAAGCTCTCAGCCCCAGTACCTCAGAATGTGACTGCATTTAGATACTGGACCTTTAAAGAAGTGATTAAGTTTATTTTTTTTTATCTATTTATAAACTTATTTTACATATAAACTGGTCTGAACAATTAAATATTTGTAAACTTAAATGTATATAATCTGGTCTGAACAATATAAATAAATATATACATACATACATATTTATTATAAATAAATAAACTTACTATTTAAGTCAGCTCTAAACCTGATGTGGGACTCGAACTTGCGACCCTGAAATGTAGAGTCACATGCTCTTCCGTCTGAACCAGCTAGGCACCGCAAGAAGTGATTACATTTAAATGAGGCCATTTGGATGGACCCTAATCCATCTGGTCGGTATTCTTATAAAAAGAGATTAGGACACACCAGGGGTATACAAGTGTGCAGAGAGGTGATCATATGATTAGGCAACATGACGCCAGCCATCCGAGCTGAGATGAGAAGCCTCAGAGGGAACCGATCCCGCCAGTACCCTGATCTTAAACTTCCAGCCTCCAGAACTCTGAGACTAGAAATGTCTGCTGGTTAAGCCACCCAGTCCGTGGTATTTCTTATGGTAACCCGAGCGGACTAAGACAAGTCCCTACAACATGCCAGGTATTGTGCTGAGGGCAAGAATGTGATAGTAAGTAAGACGGGGCCCCTTCTCTCAAGAGTTGCCAGTCTTGTAGGAGAGACTCGGAAGCAACCAGGCAATTAGAATGTGGTATGGGAAGTGCTACAAAAAAATAAGTGCAGAGCACTATGGGACACACCAGAAGAGAAGGCCGGGTAGTCTGATATTCGCTATGTACCTGAGAGAGAATGTCTGACA
The DNA here is from genome assembly GCA_002007465.1 of Ailurus styani. NCBI lineage: Eukaryota > Metazoa > Chordata > Mammalia > Carnivora > Ailuridae > Ailurus > Ailurus styani. Next base: position 1,949,972 of record LNAC01000041.1, on the reverse strand, counting down.
AACCTTTAAGGAAGTGATGTGTGGGCTGGGATCTAAAAAGATTTCTCCCATACACCTGCAAGAACCTCCAGTTTCCACTGACTATGCATCTTTTATATTCTTGATCCCAATTCACCCAAATTCAGAAAACTCCTCCTGGCCCAGCCAGCTACTACCCTGCCAGCATTTTGTTTTTCTTCAAAAACTGAACAGATATACATTTTCTTAGATGCTTAAGTCGAGGAATTGAAACTACAGCCTATGAAACTATTGAGAAATGTAAAAAAAAAATCTAGATGCAAAGTTCTATGCTGCACCTGTTTCTCAGAGCAAGGAAGGACACAACCTAAGACTGCCAGAAAGAAGTGACTTCAAAAATCACATATTTATTCAATGAGAGATATGCAAATAGTAATGCTGATTTTAAGAATAGTTAATGGCACAGGAAAATGCTGTCATAAAGCAGTAATCGTTCTGTTAATTATTTGTTAATTATATAATAATAATACAGTTTCGAAAGCTCAAAATATATTTTGTGATTATTTTAGGCTTGGAGGATTGGGTAGTTTTTAGTTAGTAGTTTTTAAAATAAGTCATGTGCTTCCAAAGTTTTCTATAATTATATATATATATGTATATGTATAAATTTTACATGAGATATATAAGTATATATATCAAATAACATTTTTTTAATAAGAGAAAAAAATATTTGTTCCAGAAGGCTTGAAAAATTATCTGATTCTTCCCACCACACTGTAGTTCTTCCAGAAGTTGCAAGGACGGTCTGTAGGAAGATCAAATAAGATGTCTGTGAAGGTACTGTGAATTACAAAGAGCTGTAATTTGATGAGGATGAGGACGGTTACTGTTTTTATTGATTTATATGGTGCTCTTTCTGAACAAATCAATGTTGCTGAAGTTGGAAATAGGTTTTGAAAAATCTCTGATTGTAACTGGCCATCAATACAGTTGGTCCCTGGGGGTCATATTCAGGTTGGCTCCTGGGGGCAGAGATCACATCACTGTATATTGCACCTGATTTCTCAGAGATTGTGAACAGAATATGCAGTGCCAAGTCCTGACCTCCAGAAACATTATTCACAGACCCAACCACCAGCATGAGTTTGACACAGGCCGGTGCTAATATCATTACAGGCCACTGCCCCAAGGCAACTGCCTGAGTGGCAATGAGGGCAGGGAATTGAGGAGGGTAGCAGGACAGAGAATGGAAAAGTAAGAGAAACAGGGAAACACAGTCAACACTTACTAGATAAAGGCCCTCAGGGGGTCATCCCGCCTCAAGTGACAGAAGTGCCTCTCACCATCCACTAAATGTTACTTAAATAGATGTGAGAAAAGTGCTTTCAGATCCTGGCAGAAAGATACTGATCGAATGAAGCCTATTATCAAGACTTTCCCACGCCTGCCTAGACCCTCTCTACAAAGAAAGAATGGAGATAAAGACATCTAGGTCCCAGAAGGTGCCCTGAAATGACCTATGCCACCCGGGGCAATCGTTCAAACCAGTTGGGCAAGGGACCTGAAATGATACTTTCCACAGCTGGGTCAGGAGAAGAAAGTCAAGAATTTTCTTTTTCTTCCTTTCTTCATCCCCACCGCCAGCCCTCTAACTCCTAAACCTGTCCCTTCTTTCCTGGCTGTATATGCTTGTCTCAATCCCCATAGTCCAAAAAATGACCAGCTGGATATTTTCAATAAAGCAGCACTTCTCCAAAACTATTCCATAGCTTCCATTTTTCTAGCTAAATCTATCACAAAAATTTCCTTCCTGTGCTTCCATACGCTGTACAGAAGAAATGGGTATTTCATTTTTTCTTGGGACTCTCTTGTGATCCACTGTGGTCTAGGACATTAACTAAAGATGAAAGAGTCAGCTGATCTTTCCCAGACTTCAGCATGTTCACTTCATGTATGCAGAAGCCACCTGTGTGAAGTGGGGTGCCCAAAGGAGATGTTATATTTCTTCCTCACGTAGCTGACATTATGCCATTTGGAAAAGGAGCCCTAGACCGGGGCTGGCATGACGTTATGCTATATGACACCCAGGCTACTCATCACACCTCACAGCAGAGGGTAAAACTGCAACAGGAACATCCAAACCTACAGCTTCCCAGCCTGTCATTCTCCTTGGTGTGGCATCAACTTAAACAGAGTTGCTGGGGCCCCAGTGATCTGTCTCCTAGGAATACCTTCAATTTCCTTTGCTGATTCTGAGCAGCCCAGCCACCTCAGCTCTTCCACCACCATCTCCAGCTCCTCCCACTTGCAGTCTTGCCCAGACTCGCCCCTCTTTCACTACACCCTCTGTGGGTCTCTGCGGATCATCCAACCAGGAGGAGGACCCAGGGGGCTGTTGGTCCGTGAGCACACAACCCCCTCTACTGGACAAAACACAAAGAAACATACCCGTCTGGGAAAGAACCACAGAATTCTCCATCAGGAACATCTAATTCATGGCCCTCACTTTGTATATGAGAGAGCTAAGCTTGCAGACAGACCATGAGTCAACGGAATCATAAAAGGAATTGGAGGCAGAACAGTGTGTCCCTCTGCCTCCCATGTTAGGTGCCATCATCATGCAGAACCACTCGCATCCTTCAGAAGTACCCAACTCATAAGAGGATTATGCAACTGAGTTCATGGGAGTCCTTAGGTTACAAGTTAAAACACTCTCCAAGGCACAGTCATTGATGGAGAAGTAGGGTGCTAGTTGAAAGAGCCTCAGAGGGGGAGTCATAGGACCTGGCCCCAGTCCCAGTTCCAACACCTAACAACCGGTGAGTGTGGGCAAAATAAGAGTTTCTAGGCTTCTCTGGGCTCATGTGTGAAGTGAAAGACTTGGGAACAGATGATTTCTATGGGGGCCAGCCTCTCACAGTATGAGCCCGTGAGGTCTAGTTCTAAGCCAGTTGGTGAAAGAGTACGCACAGGATCACAGACAGCAACGGGAAGGAAAGTGCATTGATCGGAATGCTGGAGACCTTGTTCTAATGCTTGCTCTGGGACCAACTAGCTACTTGACCTTAGCAAAGTCATTTGATCTCTCTGGAACTCTGTCCTAGGAATGCAGATGAAGCTAGATGATCTTCTTGGTAGGAAGATTATACCTTCTCAATCCCTAATTTTCTACAATTATGAGTAATGATAACTGGGAGTATTGATGCCTTCTTCAAAGGATCTTAAAGCCACAGAGGCGTGTTCACACATCTTTGAGACAAAGAAGGGAGCCATTAACCTTTCCACGTGTTTTCTAATAAATATAACTAAGGGTACATGCACCAGACAGTTTGCTTGGTTCAGAAGAACACATATAGATATGTTTACTTCCAACCTATGCAGTGGACAAGACATCAGTTCAAGGGCCTACCATCAAACCACAAAGCTTTCGTGAACCATACAACAAAATGGCCAGGAAACCAGTGCTTTCCTTGAAATAATAAGGAAACCTAAGAAATTACCAAGTTTGATCATTAATTCCACTAATTTTAAATCGTTATAGGAATTGACATAAAGTTTAAAAGAGACAAACTGAACAATGGCAAGGTTGTTTCCTAATAGCCCAAGGATGGCTCTGGAAGCAATGCAGAGCAGATCACTGAGCTAATAGGTCCAGCTCAGCTCACCCTAAGCCATGAAAACACTTTTTCAAAACAAGTTCTCCAGCTGCGTCATGACCCCACCTTGCACCTGGCTGTCTGGATCTGCTGTGGACATTAGGAAAAGAGCAGTGGATTGTGACAGCTTCAGAACCAACTGTCCTATCAGAACCAACAGACCTATCAGCTACATGGTTGAATGGGAAGGCAGCAAAAGGAAAAAGAAAACTACGACCCTGGAAGAGTTGCTTAGGTTATCTTGGCTTTTCTTAAAAAAAAATTAAAAAAATAAAAAAATCTTTAAACAGCCTATATTGGAAAAAATTTACTTACTGAATTTGTCCCTTCAAATTACCTTCCAATGCCCCTCTTTCTTTTTTGGTCCCAGGGAAATTTTTTGAAAGTATTAAAATTCTTATGATGTGCTGTTTGACCTGCCTACGACAAGACCAATAAGCAGTCAAGGTGTTAAACCACTGTTCGGGAGCCTTGTCCCAGAAGTCGGTCTGCATATTTTTCTTCAAAAGGCCAGTGTAAAATGTTGAGAGTCTTTGGAATCTCACTCCCTCTTTTGTAAAGACGTGTCCCTGAAAGTAAAAAGATTACTGATTTTTAAATGTTGGTACAAACTGAACAAGAGTAGGAAGATCTCACAATAAGATAAGCCAGGGCACAGAATAACCCAGTTAGAGAAGAGAATGTCTGCTCTGTCAGTCGGCCTTCCCTAGTGCTGCTTCTTGTTGGCATCAAGGAGGAAAGATCCCTTTCACACCTGACATAAGTATGCACTGTCCTTCTGAAATGTGAGAAGAGCAACCCCCTGAAGGACAAGGAGGTCTCTTGGCAGGAGAAAAGCCAGAGAAACCAGAAGCCTGGCTGGCAAGGCCTATGGTAAGAAGTGACTCTCTCCACGGAATGCTATTTGGAATTAGTTAGGTTCCTTCCTCAGGGTATGCAACGTTATTACAATCTATTACTTAAGACTGGATAGAATTATCCTTGTGCCTTATAGAAGAATACGAAGATTCCCACTCTATGGACCATAAAACCATGGACCAGACTCTGGCTCTCCCCAACCTGCTTTCAGCTTTGTTTCTTCCCATCACACATATGCCCTGCTAACACAGTATAGAATTTACAGATTATTTTATATTTTGGTCCTCACCCCTCCAGAATGGATATGAGTTCCATGAGAACAGTGATCAGCCTTTTTTTTTTTTTTTTTTGGTTTGGCCCGCTGCTGTGTCCACTATACCTAGAACAGTGTTGAATACACAATAGGTACTCGATAAATATTGCTGAATGCATGAATGATTTCTGAGTGTCTTGCCGAGGTAAACACAAATGATCACAATGTCAGCTGTGTCCATGGTCACAGGACAGAGAGGATGGTTCCACGGCCACAGGGGATGTGGCTATGTGGTAAAATGGGGAGGACAGGTAGTTCACCATCGAAGTCTTCCATCTGCTATTTTCCTAGTGAGTCACCCTCTCTGCCTCTCAGCGCCATCCTCAGTCACATGGAGATGGACCCCTGCTTCAAGGACAGGACCGTTAGGAATCACAGATGAAAGAAATGGTCTTGAAAAGGTTTACATCTTTTGGGAGAATATGAAAACTACACATTTATGCACATACACGGCAGACCCACAGAGACAAAGACAGAAATACAAGCATAAACACAGATGAACGGGTTTGGGAACAATTTCAAATAGGAACAATGTCGGAGGTCATCGAGGGGACATGACCACAGGTTGCGGGGCAATCGGGGGCTCCTATCCCTTCCCCTAAACCATATCCCGGGTATTCTACATCCTACTCTTGCCACATTGGAGCCATTTCAAGGACACAGCCTTTGAAGAGCAATGTGTGGTTCAGACCATCTCAACAGTACACATGACTTAAGCCCAGTTAAGGGCTCTATAAGATTCTGGTGGGCGGGCATGTTGATCTACCTGTCTTGAGGCTATGGAAGACAAGCCTTGTACCTAAGTTCCTTTTCTTATTAAACTTGCTACCTACCAATCTGGAGTGGCCTCTTTCTTTAGTCTCTCCCCGCCCTCCGTGTACGGGGTCCAGTTTAAGATTTCAGCCAGGGAACTCCCAAGGTTTCAAACCAACAAATAGAAAGTATAGGATAGTTCTTAAACCCCTGCTTCCTAATTTTAAACCATGAGATTTCAGGATCAAAGTGTCTAAGCAAGTGATTTCCTTGTTGAACAATGTTATAATCATGTTCTCCTAAAAACAGAGCAAGGATCATGTTGAAGGCTCCATAGTGTTTTGGATCCAAAATTTGTTCAGATCAATACAACTCTACCAAAAGAATGTTTTCTCTCAAATTCTTATCATCTATTTTAATAAATCTATTTTATGTGCTATATTGAATGCAAGTGCCTCAAATCCTTTCTGGTACAAGGTGGAACATAAACCAAATAAATAATTTTTTTAAAAAAGGCAGAATTTGCAACGACATGGATGGAACTAGAGGGTATTATGCTAAGTGCAATAAGTCAATCAGAGAAAGACAAGTATCATATGATCTCACTGATATGAGGGATTAGAGAAAGGGAGGGAAAAATGAAACAAGATGAAACCAGAGAGGGAGAGAAACCATAAGAGACTCCTAATCTCAGGAAACAAACAGGGTTGCTGGGGGTGGGTGGGGGGAGGGATGGGGTGGCTGGCGGATGGACATTGGGGAGGGTATGTGCCATGGTGAGTGCTGTGAATTGTGTAAGACTGATGAATCAGAGACCTGTACCCCTGTAACAAATAATACATTGTATGTTAATAAAAAAATGAAAAAAAAAGGCAGAGAGAAATATATCAATCTACCCACCTCCTGGAGATTTTTGTGAGGATCTAATGATAATGCACATGGAAGTTCTATATAAGCAACAATGTATATCCACATCATTGGAGTTGCTGGTTCTTTTTGGCAGTTTTTTTTAATTAGGTATAATTGACATACAACATTATATTAGTTTCAGCTGAACAACATAGTGAGTCAACATTTGTGTACATTGCGAAATGGTCAACACAGTAAGCCTAGTTATCACTGTCACCACACAAAGTTAATACAATATTATTGACTATATTCCCTATGGTACACACTATATCCCCATGACTTATTTTATAATAAGTTTGTATTACAAAAACTTGTATTACAAAAACTCTTAAGTTTGTACTTCTTGATCCCCTTTACCATTGCGCCCCCATCCAACCCCCTCTTCTCTGACAACCAATAATCTGTTCTCTGTGTCTATGAGTTGGGGTTTTATTTTGTTTGTTCATTTTGTTGTTTGGATTCCACATATAAGTGAAATCATGTGATATTTACCTTTCTCTGTCTGAATTATTTTATTTAGCATCATACCCTGAAGTTTCATCCATATTGTTGCAAACAGCAAGATATCCTTCTTTATGGCCGAGTAATATTCCATTGTGTGTATATACCACATCTTCACCCATTTATCTATCAGTAGACATTTAGATTGTTTCCATACCTTTGCTGTTGTAAATAATGCTGCAATAAACATAGGGATGTATATATCTTTTTGAATTAGTGCTTTTGTATTCTTTGGATATATGCCTAGAAATGGAATTGCTGGATCATATGGTAGGTCTTTTCTTAATTTTTTGAGGCACCTCCACATTCCCACCAGTAGTGCCTGAGGGTTTCTTTTCTCTACATCCTTGCCAACCCCTGTTATTTCTTGTCTTTTTGATACTAGCCATTCTAACAGGTATGAGGTGATACCTCATTGTGGTTTTGATTTGCATGGTCTTGGTGATCAGTGATGTTGAACATCTTTTCATTGGCTTGTGTATATCTTCTTTGGAAAAATTTCTGTTCAGAGCTTCTGCCCATTTTCTAATCATTTTTGGTTAAATTTATTCCTATTTTATTCTTTTTGATGCAATTGTGAATGGGATTTTTCTCTTTAAGTTTATTTATTTAAGTACTCTCTGTACCTCATTTGTGGTTCAAACTCATGACCCCTAGATCAAGTGTCACATGATGCTCTTTGACTGAGCCAGCCAGGTGCTCTAGGATTTTTTTCTTGATTTCTCATTCTGATCCTTTGTTATTAGTGTATAGAAATGCAACAACATATATGAGATTTGTATCCTGCAACTTTACTGAATTCATTTATTAATTCTAACACTTACTGGTAGAATCTTTAGGGTTTTCTATATACAGTATCATGTCATCTTCAAATAGGGACAGTTTTACTTCTTCCTTTCCAATTTGTGTGCCTTTATTTCTTTTACTTGTCTAATTGCTGTGGCTAGGACTTCCAATACTATATAGAATAAAAGTGGGGAGAGTGGGCATCTTTGTATGGTTCCTGATCTTCTTGGAAAAGCTTCTAGCTCTTCATCATTGAGGATGATATTAACTGGGTTTATCATATACGTCTTTTATTATATGGAGGAACATTCCTCCTCCTATACTCTATTGAGAGTTTTTATCATAAGTCGATGTTGAATTCTGTCATGTGCTTCTTCTGTTGAGATGACATGATTTTTATCCTTCATTTTTTTATTTTTATTTTTTATTTTTTTATTTTTTAAAGATTTTATTTTTTTATTTATTTCACAGAGGGAGAGAGATCACAAGGAGGCAGAAAGGCAGGCAGAGAGAGAGGGGGAAGCAGGCTCCCTGCTGAGCAGGGACCCCGATGCGGGCCTCGATCCCAGGACCCTGAGATCATGACCTGAGCCGAAAGCAGAGGCTTTAACCCACTGAGCCACCCAGGTGCCCTATCCTTCATTTTTTTAGTGTGGCATATCACATTGATTGATTTGTGGATATTGAAACACTTTTGCCTTGCTGGAATAAATCCCACTTAATCATGGTGCTTGATCCTTTTAATGTATTGTTGAATTTGGTTTGCTATTATTTTATTGAGGATTTTTGCATTATATGTTCATCATGGATATTGACCTGTAATTTCTTTTTTTGTGGTGTCCTTGTCTTTATGGTTTTGGTGTCAGGTGATGTTAGCATTGCAAAATACATTTGCAAGCATTCCCTCCTCCTTAATTTTTTGGAAGAGTTTGAGGAGGATAGGTATTAAATCTTCTTTAAACTGTTTGGTAGATGTGGCACCTGGGTGGTTTGGTCAGTTGAGCCTCTGCCTTTGGCTCAGTTCATGATCTTAGGGTCCTGGAATGGAGACTGCATCGGGCTCCCTGCTCAGTGGAGAGTCTGCTTTTCCCTCTCCCCCTGTCCCTCCTCCCCTTGTTCCCCCATGTGCTCTCTCTCTCTCTCAAATAAATAAATAAATAAATACATCTTTAAAAAATAAAATAAAATGTTTGGTAGAATTCACCAGGGAAGCCATCTGATTCTGGTCTTTTGTTTGTTGGGAAGTTTTTGATTACTGATTCAGTCTCCTCCCTGGTCCTCCTCCCTGGTCACTAATCTATTCAGATTTTCTTTCCCCCCCTTTTTTTCCCCCATGATTCAGACTTTTTTTTTTGAGGGGGACAGAGTGGGTGAGAGAGAGAGAGAGAGAGAGAGAGAGAGAGAGAGAGAGAGCATATGATCAGGGGCAGAGGGAGAGGGAGAAGCAGGCTCCCCAGTGAATAGGGAGCCCGACATAAGGCTTGATCCCAAGACCCTGGGTTCATGACCTGAGCCAAAGGCAGACGCTTAACTGACTGAGCCACCCAGATGCTCCTCATGATTCAATCTTGAAAGATTGTAAATTTCTAGGAATTTACCCATTTCTTCCAGGTTACTTTATTTGTTCACGTATAATTGATCATAGTGGCCTCTTATGATTCCTTGTATTTCTGTAGTATTAGCTGTAACATCTTTTCCACTTCTGATTTTATTTATTTAAGCTGTCTCTTTCTTGGTAAGTTTAGTTAAAGTTTTGTCCATTTATCTATCTTTTTAGAGAAATAGCTCTTAGTATCACTGATACTCTCTTTTGTCTTTTTAGTCTCTATTTCATTTATTTCCACTCTGACCTTCATAATTTCCTTCCTTCTACTGACTTTAACTCTCAATTGTTCTTTTTCCAGTTCCTTTAGGTGTAAACTGTTTGAGATTTCTTGTTTCTTGAGGTAGGCCTATAATCTTATAAAGTTCCCCGTTAGAACCACTTTTACTGTGTCTCACAGATTTTGGGATGCTGTATTTCTGTTTTCATTTATCTCCAGGTAGTTGTTTTTTTTTCTTAATTTCTCCTTCGATTTGTTCCATGATCCAGTAGTTGTCAGTAACATGTTGTTTAATCTCCACATATTTGTAGTTTTTGGAATATTGTTCTTGCAACTGATTTCTACTTTCATACCATTGTGATCAGAAAAGGTGCTTGATATGATTTCCATTTTCTTGAATTTATTGAGATTTTTTTTTGTGGCCTAACATATGATCTATCTTGGAGAATGTTCCATGTACACTTGGGAAGAATGTGCATTCTGCTGTTTTGGGATGGAATGTTCTGCATAAATATATTAAGTCCATCTAGTCTAGCGTGTCATTTAACAGCAAAGTTTCCTTATTGATTTCTGTCTGGATAACTTATCCATAGATACAAATGGTGCAGTTGATGGTTCTTATCCACAGCTTCTTTAGCCTATGCCACCCTTGCCTTCCCCTGTTTCCTGTTGCAGTGAGACCCTTCACTATTGCTACACCACTCTGTACCTACTCCACTCTACTACATTTGCCTCTTATAACTGAGACATACAGACAGGCAAGGTAGGAGTTTTAGAAGCATCTGGAATTCTATCTTCTCTCTTTCTGCCTGCTTTGAATGAGAAGGGTGGCTATGTACTCCTAAGAAGAAAAAAGAAACCTATATGACTCTGACCTCGCATAGTCCCCAAAGAATGAGTATGACTTGAGTGATCAGGAAAAACCCCTTTTGGGGCACCTGGGTGGCTCAGTGGATTAAGCCTCTGCCTTCAGCTCAGGTCATGATCTCAGGGTCCTAGGATCGAGTCCCGCATCGGGCTCTCTGCTCGGCAGGGAGCCTGCTTCCCCCTTTCCTTCTGCCTGCCTCTCTACCTTCTTGTGATCTCTCTCTCTCTGTCAAATAAATAAATAAAATCTTTAAAAAAAAATAAAAATTAAAAAAATTTTTTTAAAAAAGGAAAAACCCTATTTAAGGAGCCCCAGGGACAATGTTTAATGATATCACCAAGGACGTATCCTGGCATCCATATTTCTTCCTAAGATTCTGATTTTTGTTCATATCCCACTCAAGAAATTAATTTTCCTGCTAAAAGTAAACAATATACTTCTTTTCAAAATGGTGTGTGGAAGCTTTGCATGTCTTCGTACTGGGGAATGACCTCTCTCTGTGTTTATGGGCCTTGGACAACAAGGGGAGCTCAGGGACTGCAGCTCCTAAAGGGCTGTCATGTGGCCTGCTCTAAACAGATTGCCCTACTTCTCCACTTCCATGAGAGAAGGTACAATAATAAGGTGCAGAGATGAGGGACAATAGTTGAAGTTGGTCACACCTGGGTTTCACTCTAGGTTCTGCCACTCAGTTGCTGAGTGACTTCTCTTCTCTACCTTTCTGTTCTTCATCTGTAAAATGGGGAGAATAACTATTGTATAATAGATTGTGGTTTGAATGAAATATACTATTTATCAAGTGTTCAATTCAGTGCCTGGTACAGAGTACTCAATAAATAACTACTGTTGCAGCTGTTGGTTTCTTTTTTGCACCAATGGCCAGAGGCATAACCTGTTTGCTATGATGCAGACAGGGCCCAAGTCAATACAGGAAAAATAAAGGAAAGGAGGAAAACGAGAAGAGAAAATCAGCAAGTGCCAACCCTGGGAAAAGGCCTCCAGGAACTGCTCTGTCTGTGGAAACACTGTCACTGATTATCTGCACTTGTGGGAATTAGATTTCTATCAGGTAATTGAAAGAGGAGTCGATTGAAGATGCATCACCCACTCCTGGCTGCTGGACTCTGCAGATATTGTTCCTTAACCCCACTAGCTTCCTCCTGTTTCCTTTTCCTTTCTTCTTGCCAATGCCATGTTGCCTGTGCATACATCATGTTCCTATGTTCCCATAATTTTCTCCTTACCCATCCCTCCCCAGGAACAACCTGGTATGGCCCCCAAAGCCTTCCCCAGGGAAAGCAGGGAGATAAAGTCTTCCTCTTCCCTAACTCCTCAACATGAACACACAGATGCTTCAATTAGCCAAGTCATTCTGCATTTTCAGGGTTTCCTAGATAACTTGATTCCTCCCAGCAGTGAGGCTACCATTGCTGTAGATTAAGCTTGGTACACAGCTTTGATTATCCTCATCGATGGGATTCTTGAAGTATGAGAGCTATGAATTAGGGCTCCCAAACCCACTCAGAGTTTATACCACTGTGCTGTCTCTCTGTTTATGAGGAGGTGATGGCCATAGCAGTGGAGGAGGCAAGAGAAAGGGCCCAGGGAAAATGCCAGGAGCAACAGGTCCCAAACTCTACTCAGGCTTTCAGCATCTCTGAACTAACCTAAAGGTTACCTCATAGTTCAAGTCCCTAGAGGTCTTCTTCAAGCAATTTCATACCTTATCTACTATCAGAGGGGGATTGCCTGGGCCTCAGTCGTCCCAGAGAAGGTTGCTGTTCTCTGAAGTGGGAAATGGATGGAAAGCCAGAGAAAGAGAGGAAAACAGAGACAGAAAGAGAATGAGAATGAGGGAGAGGAAGAGAAGGGGAGAGGGAGTGAGGGGGAAGGCGTGGTGGAGCGAGCACTTCTCCACAGGTCATACTCCAGACTCTAGAAATGCTGCTGAGGTGCCTGACCTCACTCACCTGAATGCTCAGGGTATCAACAACAGCATTCCAGAAAGAACCTTCACAACAGACCACATATTGGAGCTCCTTTATCTCACAGATAAGAATGATGAGGCTCCTGGGAAATTGACTTATCAAGAATACCCAGTAAAGTGATTACATCAAAGTAAAGACTAAAACCCAGTTTGCCGGGGTAAGATGGAAGATTTATAAAATTTAAAATAAAGTTTTTGCTTGTTTTCTCTGAGAAGAATGTCTCCTGTGTGTGTGTGTACATGGTAAAGTTTCTCCCCCAAATTTCTAAGGAATATTTCCAAATTACGGAAACAGAGAGAACCATATAATGCAGCCACACAAATGCATATTACCCCAGAAAAACAACTCTCAAGATTTTGCCACACTTGCTTCATGAAATGCTTACCTTTAAGTATTGTGAAAGCATTCCCACACCTTATATCATTTTACCCCTACATACCCCAGTACGCATCTCTTTTAAAGTATGTATATGTTCTTACATCAGTGATTCTCATATATTTTTTAAGATTTTATTTATTTATTTGACACACAGAGAGAGATTACAAGTAGGCAGAGAGGCGGGCAGAGAGAGAGGAGAGGAGGAAGCAGGCTCCCCGCTGAGCAGAGAGCCCGATGATGAGGGCCTCGATCCCAGGACCCTGGGATCATGACCTGAGCTGAAGGCAGAGGCTTTAACCCACTGAGCCACCCAGGCCCCCTGCTTCTCATATTTTTGTTGGGTCTCACCCCGAGAGTTTCTTATTCAGTAGGTTTGGGGTGGGGCTGAGGATTTTCATTACTAACATATTTCCAGGGGATGCTGGCAATGCTAGCCAAGGCCACACATTTAGAACTATGACCTTACACACTCATGATGCCATTTTCACACTTAACAAACTTCACAATAATTCCTCAATATCATCAAATATCTAGTCTGTATTTAATTTTCCTGATTATCACAAAAAGATCTTTCTATAGATGGTTTACTTCAGTTAATTTCAAAGTCCACCCATTGTATTTGGTTGCTAGGTCTCGTACATTTATTTCATATTCTTGCCAGACCAATCAGTCTTCTCTCCCCCCATCCCCAATCTGTCGCTTTTGTTTACTGCCTTATAAACTTCAAAGTTGCTAAGAGACCAGATCTTTTGTGTGTGTGTGTGTGTGTGTGTGTGTGTGTGTGTGTGTGTGTGTGTGGTTTAAATTTTATTTATTCACTTGCCAGAGAGAGAGCACAAGCAGGGGGAGCAACAGGCAGAGTGAGAGGGAGATGCAGGCTCCCTGCCGATACGGAACTCGATCCCAGGACCATGGGATCATGACCTGAGTGGCAGGAAGCCGCCCAACACATTGAGCCACCCAGGCATGCCGCTAAGAGACCAGATCTTAATTGTTCTCACCACAAAAAAGAAATGATAATTATATGATGTGCTAGAGGTGTTAGTTAGGACTATGGTGGTAATCATACGGCAATATACAAATGTATCAAATCAACACCTTAAACTTACACAGTGTTATTTGCCAATTATATTTCAATTAAAAAACACACACACAGTACTGTTCCACGTAAGGACTTATCTGTTTGCTTGCTCATGGTGTTGCTGACGTTATCCCTCTGGCTTCTATATCTTCTGTGAATATAACTTAGCCTTGGACATCTCATTCCCTATAGATTCAGCACTTCGGCAAGAAGGCGGGGCTGCGTGGTAACATCATGGTTTAAGTTCTAAACTCAGTTCTGGGACACGCATTTTCATATGTTTGGAACACACATTTTAAAATATTACTTTACTTATTTTTAAACCATTTTAAAATAATCCAGGTCCTTTATACTAAAGCATACATTCCTCACTTGAAGCTTCACGGATCCCTCTTTTTCCCTAAGAAAAGAAAGATTCCTCAGTAAACCACACACAGGGGACCCAGTTCTTGCTCACACCAGTCAGTTCACACACTCAACCCACGTATAATGAAAACCCTACATAAGCTAACATTTATATCAGGAAATGTCTGCAACCTCATGACGAAAATGGTTTCGTTTCTAAACAGCCAAGGCTGCTATTTGCAGCTACTGCTGTCTGGCAATCCACCTCTCAGCTCCTAGGATCCCAGTAGAAAAGCCTCTAGCACACACCACACAGGAGCCTGCCTCTCAGACTAGCTCTCCAACCATTCCCCAAGTGGGCAGGGTGCTGTTCAGACAGTACCTGAGACTGAGGAACAACAAAACAAGCTGTTCGGAGATGAAACGGGATCTAACAGATGAAAGTGACCAGAATGAGATAGCAAGGAGGATTCTTACTGAGACTAAACTCTAATTCCTAAAATTTAAAAATGCATGGATGGTATTTAAGTCATTTTGGTAGATTAGACTTTAATCAAAGTGGTGTGCAACAGCAAAATGACCTTCTCTATCATACACAGCACTTACCTGAGGATTTTTTTTTTTAATTCAAAGGATAAATACCCAGAAGCTAGACTGTACTGTGCCAGAGTCCTCCTTCCTCTAATCACATTTTCCTTCCTGCACCCACACAGACATGAGATGGTGGGAAAGGCATCGATTCCTCTGGGTGAAACGAAATGTAATTGGCCCATGTAATTGGCCTAGCAGAGTTGAGGATGCTGTAACAAATGTTAAATCCCCATACCTCATTCACTCTCTGTTATGAACTTTAGTATTGGCTGTTCTAAGAATCTACGGCCAGGCAAGGGAGAAAAGGAGAGCTGGGTTCTGGCAGTCAGTGGGTTAATGATGAATAAATTCCTCTAATCTCTTCTCCTGTTGAAATGGAGGAATGGGAAAGAGAGGTCACACTGTAAGCAGAGATCAGGTAAACCCTGTACAATGGAGAACATTTCCACAGTTGTTAAAAAAAAACAAAAACAAAAACAAAAAACTTTGAGTTGAAATAATCGCCTCTGAGCAGCAGTGGGGCATTGATCAAAAACTTAATTTTAGGTAAGGATTTTCACAGACAGGAATGAAATGTTTCAGGAATGCAAAGTTGTATTTGTTGAACCAGTAAACACTACTGCTGAAGAATAATTATTTTGTTATTAGCAGTTTTTAATATTCTTTTTTTTTTAAGATTTTATTTATTTATTTGACACACAGAGAGTGAGATCACAAGTAGACAGAGAGGCAGGCATAGAGAGAGGAGGAAA
The DNA here is from genome assembly GCA_002007465.1 of Ailurus styani. NCBI lineage: Eukaryota > Metazoa > Chordata > Mammalia > Carnivora > Ailuridae > Ailurus > Ailurus styani. Next base: position 1,934,412 of record LNAC01000041.1, on the reverse strand, counting down.
CAGGCTCCCTGCTTGGCAGGGAGCCCAATGCGGGGCTGGATCCCAGGACCCCGAGATCATGACCTGAGCCGAAAGCAGGGGTTTTAACCCACTGAGCCACCCAGGTGCACCAGTTTTTAATATTCTTATACTCATTAAAAAACAACAACAATATTGGTACTGGTATAATGCATAATACACCTGGTTAGAAATGATCCTTGTGAAAGCAGCATTCTGAAAGAGTTACTGTTTATTCACTTGTTCTGGGCATCAAAATTTTTACAAAAATTAGGTAAGGCCTTTTAATCTGTTATAACATTATCTAGGGCAGGGGCTATTCTTTAAGTTACGACTTTATGGTGACAATAAAAGAATTAATTAACCCTGAAGAACTATGTGTAATTCAGTGCACATTAACCTAAACATAAATACATGCAATAAATTATAAATGATAAACAATACAGTGAGTTTTGATAGAAAGTCCTAGATCCTGTTTATGAAAAGCCAATCGAAACCCCATTGTCAGTATGTCTATGAGAACAGTGTCATTTGAGGTCAAGTCTGGTATGGAATCTTCTTCATTCATTGCTCAGGTACTGGGAACATCCCTTGCTTGGTCCCATGCAGCCTTCACTGGTTTTGGTTGCTTCTTTATATCAGAAACATTAGGAATATGGGCAGAAAATTATCATTTTCTGTGCTTATGAAATTGATCAAAGTTCCTTTTAAGTACCAAATCTTTATCCTGAGAATTTGAAAGGAGTTTTCTCTTTCCCATATGCTCTATAAAATGTTCGCTGCTGGATTTATTCATGCCAGTTAGGTGCTGGGGATGAAAAAGAACCTTCTAGTAAAGAAATTCACAATCCACTGATTCCAGCTTCTCGAGAATCTGTGCGTTGGTCTTTTTGGAACACTTTTGTAGAAATCCAGCAATGCTTTTGCAATGCTGTTTCTACAGAGAGGAGTGGTGGGGAAAGGAAGCAGAGGAATTCGTTGTGGAATCAGAAACATACACTCCTATCTTTGCTGGCGCATCGAATTATGATTGTGTGTTTTGAACACACAATCAAAAAAGTAAGCTTTTTAAAACATGTACTATAGGACAGGAACAGCAAAGAATTTAAGGCTTCAATGAGATCAAGAGGAAAAGTATACGTCAGTGCCAAAAAGGAAACTTCTACTGGTAGTTGTATTACCAAATGCTGTTATAGCTGCTAACAACGCAGGAAACAAACAGGTGAATCCCTGGCGTGCTGCTGGGGCCAAGTGCTCCATCCTGTGAACCGTGAAGGGGCTGGACAAAGGTAGGGCATTGTTCCTGACTGGGTATGCCAACACTGTTGCCACAGATAAGGTCATCACACAAGAATGCAATAACTCAAGAGATGAGGGTTTGGAAAAGAGAAAGGGAGAGATTCATTTCAGGTGTGGGCAACCTCGGGAGGTGGCAGGATCAAGCCTTTACAACTGACCTCTTCACTCGCAAGACAGACGTCTAGAGTTTTTTAGAAGTTCAGTGGGGTACATGCAAGAGAGCAGGCAGAAAATATGTGATCATGGGTGGGCACTGGTTTGTGTTCAGCCCATGATCATGGGCAGGGAAGGGGATGTATGGGATGTGGTCTTCTAGGCATTCTGTTGCTATCAAGGCTTTTCTGGCCTGGGGGTTGGAATGTTCTGGTCATTGCAAAACATTTTAGTAAATGCCTCAAGAGAATGCAGTAAGAAATGAGCACAATGGGTTTTAGCTAGAGCAGGAGTTAAGCACTGTTATCTATTTCTTTCTTTCTTTTTCTTTTAAAGATTTATTTACCCGTTTGGTGGGGAGGGAAGTGCAGGGGGAAGAAGGAGAGACAGAATCTCAAGCAGACTCCCTGCCGAGTATGGAGGCCAAGGCCGGGCTCTATCCTATGACTATGACCTGAGCCAAAACCAAGAGCTGGGCATTCATTGGACTGAGTCACCCAGGCACCTCTGTCTTGTCTATTTCTGGTTTTAACTGCTGGGGTCTGTAGTTGAACCAGAAGGCTCGCTGAAACTCGCAGTTGCATTTGGTACACAGTATGCCCAACTCTGTGTTTGGCCTCTTATTCACCCTTCATAAGAACCCGTAATAACACATTGTGTTATTCACATTGAAGAGAGGAGAAAACTGAGGCTAAGAGAGGTACTATGATTTGCATTAACCCATAGCAGCAGAATTCAGATTCAAACACAGGTATGACTACCTGTGTTTCCCCCCTACAAACCTAACATCATCTGATGAACTACAGAGGAGCCACATGGTTGGAACTAAATAATTGACTAAGTTTCAATAAATCATAGTCTTATCAAATAAATGAAGGACAGAAAACACATATATGGAGATGAATGAGTGAGATTCCTGGGAACGTTTAAGAAAAACAAGACAGCATTTTAGTCATAGATCACTTTTCAAAAAAAAAAAAGTGAAGAAAACCTTCTTTGTTAAAAAACACTTCAAATATCAGTTAATGTTGCAAGACAAGCAAAATCTGGGTGAATCACAGAATCAAAATATTTAGAAGGAAAAGAGCCTCAAAGATTTATTGTCCTCAGATTTATTCTAAGTTATTCATTTCATCAAGGAGAAAACAGAATTCCAAGGACATTACTAATTTTATTTCAATTATCACATTAGATTCTTACACGTAGAATCTTAATCTTAATTTGCTTAATTAATGAGCAAGTAAATTTTTAACCTATTTTTCAAATCTTTACCTCTTATTCCATATTCATCATGATATCATGAGCCCAAATAATTATACTGGTCTGGAAGGAGCTGCTCTATCCCCTTGAGTTTAGGTGCTAATGAAAGCTAATTACTAATGGTACAAAGGCCAGCAGGTACTTGCTTATTGGGGAAGTTTTAAGGGCTTCAAAGTAAATACCTAAGTACCTAATAGTGTTACTCAAAGTCCCTGAAACTTCAAGTAAGTTTCTTGCTACCTTCAAATTGGTGGTGGGCACAGTATAAGGAGAAAAGCAAAGAACCAAAATTGAACGTGGGAGATCTGGACTATTCTATCACCAAATAGTTATGACATCATATCAAATGGAACCTTACTTTCATTACCTGTACCGTGAAGGCACTGGGCCAAAGATCCCTCCTAGCTTTAATATTTTATAATCACTGTAGGAAATGACAAGTACCAGCTAAGTCATATGCTCCCATCTGGAGTTTGAGGAACTGTTGGTGGCTTTTAAAAAAGAGATTAGAAACTTCTCAAATGCCTTGAGGGTGTAGGTTCCCAAAGACTTAGATTTCCTGAGGGAGATATTTTATTTTTTTAAATATGTCAACATATTTTATCTCTTTAGGCAAAGTATACTTCTTTCATTTTGTCAGGATTAAAAATAAATCCTGAGGGTACCACCAGGCAGCAATAGGGCTGGAAGAAAAACAATGAATAACAAAGAAAAACAATACTTATTTTGTCCCTCTGCAACATTCCACTTATGATAAAAAGAGCCAGCTTTCTGCATATCCTCTTTAATTAAATGGAGGGTGAAGACCACATTTAACCATATGCTCCACTGCAGGTGATAAGTAATTAGAAACTCTTTTCAAAGGTGGAGTTTATCTCAAACTAATTTTAGAGGATGCATCAAAAAAGCAAACAAAGAATGAGTGCAGAGCCTATGACTTTTCATCCCTCTGTTTAGAAGGGGTCTGATCTTATGGAGAAGCCACTGGGGCAAGGAACTGGTTCATTCACCCATCCAATATATATTTCCTAGATAAGTGCCAGGTGCCATGATAAATACCAGAAGCACACCGAGAAACATGATTCCTGCTGTCCAGAGGCTCGTCATCTAGTTAGTGTCAGAGACTCACATGCAAGCAAAAAATTATAATGTGCAGTGTTTTTTTTTTAAGATTTTATTTATTTATTTGACAGAGAGAGAGAGAGAGAGAGAGAGAGAGAGAGAGAGAGAGAGATTACAAGTAGGCAAAGAGAGGAGGAAGCAGGCTCCAAGCTGAGCAGGGAGCCCGATGCGGGGCTTGATCCCAGGACCCTAAGATAGTGACCTGAGCTGAAGGCAGAGGCTTTAACCCACTGAGCCAACCAGGCGCCCCCAATGTGCAGTGTTTTAAAATGGAAGAAGCTTAACGTGTTATACGGAATATAGAAGGGGACAATCAACTCTGAACAGGAAGGTGAGGAGAACTTCATGGAAAAGATGACTTTGCACTAGGTCTTGACAGATGAGAAGGACACATGGAACTAGCACACACAGAGGCACAGAAGCAGAGAAAGGAAGAGAGAGAGAAGGAAGGAAAAAAAGGGAAGTATTATTGAAAACTTTAGATTGATTTCCCCCAATCTGATGTGTATGACCTAGGATCTTATTTTCATTGTCATTTCCCTAATTTCTTGTGAGGCTGAACATATTTTCACATACTCATTCATCAGTCAGGCTTTCTCTTAAGCAAAGTGACTATTTATCCTCTTTGCCTATTTTTTTTCCCCTCCTGGGCAGTTTCGTTTTCCTTTATGAATGTATATGAATTCTTTATCCCTTTACGATGCTAATTCTGTGTCAGTCGTAAGGACTGCAAATATTCTTCCCAGCTTTTCCTATTCTTTTAAAAAATGCTGTCATTTGTCATAGTCAAGTGATTTTATCTTAATTTAATTTAAATTTGATGTTATTTTAATATAGACAAACTCACCAATCTCCTTCATGGTTCATGCTTTCAAGAAACCCTCTCCCAATCCTTGCCTTTCTACTAAATCATCCCTACCAAAAGCTGTAAAGTTTTGCTTTTCATATTTACAGTTCTAAATCCACATGAAATAGATTTTGCCCATGAGGTAGTTCTGACTTTATTTTCTCTTTCCATGTGGATAATCGATTGTCCCAGCATCATTTAGTGAATAAGGTATCCTTTCCTAGTCTTTGTAGTGTCAGCTGCTGCAGCTAGGATTCCCTGGAAAACAGATGGGGCAGAGAATCCCATGGAGAAGGTTTAGTGGAGAAGGCTTTCTAGAACAACACTGAGATAGTAAGGGAGGCAGGACCTGGCAGGAGATGCAGGGGCAAACAGCGGCCTCAGCTGATCACACACAGGGTTCTGAAGCTGGGATGGTCCTTCAGAGTGGTCCTGCACCAGGTGACAGAATGGTGCCACCGTCACGCACAGAGCAGGCACTGGGTGGGGTTGCCCCTGAGGAGTGGGTAGAAGCTCTGGCAAGGCAATTCCCTTGGATAAAAGGTTGGGCCTGGGGAGCAGCTCAGCTGTAAGCCATCAACCAGCAACGCTCCCAGCAGCTAAGAAAACCAGGGTGTTGACCCAGATAGAGGGATCTGGGTGGTCCACAAAGCACCCACTATAGGGCCTCTGTCACGTGTCCTGTTTCTAATTTTATTGGCTACTATTCCTCTGGACTCTTTCTTATGATATAACTTCCAGACATGTCTCCTTCCTGTCCCTGCATATATATAATGCAATCTGTCGTGAGCCCTCTTCAGATACATACCTGTAACTACACCCAAAACTCCAGATTTGTCAGACTATATGTAGTACAGTGATGCATTTTCTCCCTTGATAGGAATGTCTATTACTAAAGTAGCCTTGCTTTTTGTGTGAATCGGCCACATGACCCAACTAGCTCAGAATCAATATGTCGTCAACTAAAGCTGAAACAGAAATCTCTTGGGTCCTTTACTTGTAGGTGGATATTTTAATCTAACTGTAGGATGTTTTCAGTATCCTCTTGACTTTAATCTTGTTACATTTAGCTTAGGAAGAATTTAAGAGGCTTTAATTCTGTCATCTAACACCTCTTTCCATTTCTGGTTTTCTCCAAAGTTGCTTAGGAATGCCAACAAGACATTGAAAAGAAAAGATCCGGAGAGGACAGGGGGCAGGGATGAGTCTTGGGACATGCCAGTGATAACTTGCTACAGCTCCACACAAGTCCATTAATCAAATGGTCGCCTGGCTGCAGACCCAGCATGTTTTAATACAGTTTTTTGTCTTCCTAGTTGCCTGGGCCGGGAAGCGTCCAGTAATCCTTGACTCTTTTCTCTCTCAACTGAAAACCCTAACATTCATCCAGCTTTGAGTCCGCAATGATTTGGAATCTATCCCTTCTTACCACTAACACCAAAACAGACATGTTTGATTCTTATCTCCTTTTTCAACCCATCACATTCTCACTCTTGCCAAACCTACTTGACTTGAAATACAAATCTGATAAAGTTGCGACCCTTTCCAGTTCCCCACCTGGAAGAGGTGACAATAAAGAGCGCCCCTGGGGGATGAGAGCATCAGTACAGCCTCTCAGTCGTCCGCAGAGACTGTCCGCTTAGCTTGGACCTCTCTGGCATAGAAGCTATGAGTCTCAGTAAGGATAATTCACAAGTGATTGTTCTTTTTGAGGCTACCGTTTGTAACGACTGAAAGAGTGCTATTATTAACCTGTTGTTAAGTGTAAGAGTTGGAGAAGTGCTATCTTACTCCCGGACACATAGCTAGTGACGGACAGTAGCAGGGTATGAACCTCGGTTTCCTGATTTCAAGGCAGGGGCTTCTTCCCCAGTCCAGTCCAACTAAACTGTTGTGTAAAGAATGGTCTGTTTAACATGAAAAGGAAAAACAAACAAACAAACAAACATCAAAAGGCAGGTGAGTTCTCAAAGGGCAGGCTCTATACCTCTGAAAGGAAGATACTGCCCAAAGGACATAAGGAAGTGATTTTTGGGGACATCTGGGTGGCATAGTCAGTTGAGCGCTGGACTCTTGGTTTCAGGTCATGGGATCCAGCCCTGTTTCGGGATCCATAATGAGAGCAGAGACTGCTTGGGTTTCTTTCCATCCTTCTCCCTCTGCCCAACACCCTCCCCCCCACACTCTCTCTCTCTCTCTCTCCCTAAAATAAATAAATAAACAAATAAATAAATAATCAAAAGTGATTTTTCTCCAATAACACAGAGGCTAACATTCAACTACTACTGCAGCAAAGAGGCAAACGCTTTCTTGACTCAGGCTCTTTGTGAGATTAGCCATACATTATCGTATGATTTTCCAAGACACTTGCTCTTAAAGGAATTAGAAAGATGATGACAGACTAGTAGTGCTGCTCTTTAGAATAAAGCTGCAGATGCGTGATTGTAATATCTTAATTACTTAGTAGATGAAATCCTGTAACCCCACCAATATTTGTTGAGAATATAAAACTGGTTATAAAAGCTACATCCTGAAAGCTTAATGGATGCTTAAATCCAATTTGGAGAAGTAGCTTCTTGGAGCACGTGGCTGCAGTAGTTGCTTGGCAGGCATCGACAGATCTTTGAAGACATGTGTATTGAGGCCAGAATGGTTAATATTATGATTAGTGGTAAAAAAAAAAAGTTGTGATCACAGCAACAAATGTCAGACAGGAAAATATTCAAGAAGAGTATTCTCTGGCTAAAATCAACAAGTCAGGAAATGACAGATATTGGCAGGGATGCAGAGAAAGGGGAACCCTCCTACACTGTTGGTGGGAATGCAAGTTGGTGCAGCTACTCTGGAAAACAGTATGGAGGTCCCTCAAAAAGTTGAAAATAGAGCTACCCTACGACCAGCAATCACACTACTGGGTATTTACCCTAAAGATACAAAGGTAGTGATCTCAGGGGCACATGCACCTGAATGTTTATAGCAGCAATGTCCACAATAGCCAAACTATGGAAAGAACCTAGATGTCCATCAACAGATGAATGGATAAAGATGTGGTATATATATACAATGGAATACTATGCAGCTATCAAAAGAAAAGAAATCATGCCATTTGCAACGACATGGATGAAACTAGAGGGTATTATGCTGAGCGAAATAAGTCAATCAGAGAAAGACAATTATCATATGATCTCTCTGATATGAGGAACTTGAGGGCCAGGGCGGGGGGTTATGGGGGGTAGGGAGGGAAAAATAAAGAAACAAGATGGGATGGGGAAGGAGACAAACCATAAAAGAATCCTAATCTCATAAAACAAACTGAGGGATAATGGGGGGTGGAAAGATAGGGATAGGGTGGATGGGTTATGGACACTGGGGAGGGTTTGTGCTATGGGGAATGCTGTAAAAGGTGTAAATCTGATGATTCACAGACCTGTACCCCTGGGGCAAATAATAATAATAATAATAATAATAATAATAATAATAATAAAAGGGGGGAACCCTCTAGCCCCACAGGAAAAAAAAAAGAAGAGTATTCTCCTTTCTTGTATTAAAGCAATGCACAAGAACTGGGTGACAGAAGGCTAATAAGGAAACTTAAAAACTTGCTCATGTCTACAGCATATAGTTCCCTATATCTGATAAGTTCTATGATATTCAAAATCACTACAAATACGGCTAAGTGGAAATTCAATGATTTCTTAGGGATAATTCATCTATATCATATCCCTCTTATAAATATTCTAAAGTTTTGATTTTAAAGATTCTGAATTCATTTAACATAGCTATACATTAGCATAATTGTTTACATTTTCAATCTTGGTTTCCATGAAAGTGGTTAAGCACAGACAGCTCATTCCCTTTCCCCAGAATTTCTGATTCAGTAGATCCAGGGGATAGGGCTTGAGAAACAGCAAGTCTCCAGATGTGGCTAATAATGTTGCTTGTCCAGGGGCTACACAGTGAAAACCACTGTTCTGTCCCACCCTGGCCCTTCCACTGCTTCGTATAATCACATATCATTTGGTCATTGGTGAATCTCTGTGCACAAAAGATAAGAATTCATTCAACAATTAGTTATTGAGCCAGCACTCACATAACATATGCTGTAACTACACCAGATGTAATGCCATATATTAGAGATACAAACATGAATACAGCTTAGTATCTGCATCCATGGACTTTATATTCTAGACAGACATGTAAGCAAATAGTCATGATGCAATGTGACGAACCTCAGGTGTAAAGCTCCCTGAGAGTAGAATGCAAGTGTTCATTCTACAACCAGGGGAATCCAAAGGCTTTATGATGATGGAGATAACGCTTCAAACTTTTTAAAAAACTATTTCTTTTGAAATAATTTTAGATTTACAGAAAAGTTTAAAAATAGAGTTCTCCTATATACCCTAAACTTAGCTTCCCAACATTAAACAGAGGTTGACATTTTGCACACGCAAGGTTAGGATGGATTTTGAAGGGGGCGTAGGAATTTATCAGGGTATCCCATGTAAAGAAATAATATATGAATAAAACCACTGAGACAGGATATACTAATAACAATATCTAAATATTTTTGGAGAATTGTGTGCTAGACATTGTGCCAAGCCCTGTAAGCATTTTTATCTCTTATTCCTTACAAAACCCCCTAAGTAGTTAATATATCACCTACTACATGGATACTACTATCACTCCTCTTTTGATGAGGAAATTGAGGCAGGAGCCAATCTTCTAGTAGGTAGCAGAACTGAGATTTGACAATAAAACTTTCAACTTTGGCACACACATTCTTAACCAGTAAAGTATAATCCAGAAATGGAGAAGTCTATTGTGTATTTAGATTAGGTTACATTAGGGAAAGTTGTAGGGACAGGGTTCTGATAGTGGAAGCAGAAGACAAGACCAGAAAGGAAATGGAAAACGCTAGACAATGGAAGGATACTGTGGTAGGCAGATTTCTAAAAGAGTCTCCTAGGATGGGTGGGGGGAAAAATAAAATAAAATAAAATAAAATAAGTCTCTGAGATTCTTGTCCCTAGGGGACATACCTTTAATAATCCCCTCTCCTTGGGTAAGGAGGGCAAACCCTGGTGAAGATGATGGCATATCACTTCCACGATCCAGCTAAGTTATATGACAAAGGCAAAGGAATTCTGCAGATGTAATTAAGGCCCTTAGATATTACTACTATACTGCTGCACTGGTTTGAGGCCTCAAATTCTCAGGTCATTTTCCATGTCTGCCTATTTCTTTCCTGGCCTTGACTTCTGCTTTCACTCTTAGAACTCTGTCCCACAGCCCATTCTTTAAGGATCCTGCTCTGCTAACTAACAACACGGCCTTTATGAGCAAATTAACATGACTTAGTTTGTGCGTAGCTTTTGGAAGTCAATCACATAGCCTCAGCTTCTGCTGGTATTATACACTATTCCAGCAACAGTGCTTTGTTTTGCACAAAAGGCACACTTCAATGGTGAGTATCAGGCACCCACCAAATGGGCCATGCAGGTGCCCCTGAAGCACAGCCTATGAGTTAAAAGCACCCGCCAGGCCTTCTATTTCAGCAGCATGTTGGGTCATAAAGCATACATTGGTGTAAATAGGATGGGCTTTGTCCATGCATAACACAACATGGTTAATCTGTGCCCAACAAAACACAGGAAACGGTAAGCCGTCTCTGGTTTCCATTTCAAGTTTGATCACTTGACTACCCCTTACTGATTGGCTTTGAGAATAAAGTGAGCCTCATTTTAAGATTTAAAAAAGGTCTGTTCTGGTAAAATCAATCATGTTGTAAAGTTATTCCAATTAAAAGAACAGTTTCTTTGTTCACAAAAACACTTGGGTTTGAGGACACATGTTTCATTTAACTTCATTCCCATCCTCAGGATACATTCAGATTCCTAAACCTATGCAGAGATTAATAGTTTTAAGGTTGCTTAAAAATAAAACATCAACTACCAAAATAATATGATAGTAATCACACAGTATGGCATGAAACCACTTTCATTCTGTTTAACATAAGACAAATGGGAAAAATTTGCCCATTTCCAGTTTGCAAACCATATTTTCTCATCATTCATTCGTTCATTCATTCACAAAATCATTCACTGAATACATGCTGTTTGTCAGTTCTTGAACCTGATTCCAGGTAAACAAGATGAATTGGACACCATTCCTGTCTTTGGGGAGGCCTTTTTCTTTTTCTTTAAATAAAAATAAGGACACATCTGATTCAATTCTGATGTGTTCCAACACCAGCAGAAACAGATTCCAAATGAAGATGATGAGACACCAAGAATTTGGTCAGAGCAAAGCCACTTCTCTCTGCTGTATGGCATACCATTTGAAGGAATATTCTGTTTAATACCACTCTGTTTAACTAATACTCGGCCAATATATCACTCCCAGTTACTGCCCTGTCACCTGTAAATTGGAGGGCTATTTTTAATCAAAGTCGACAACCACAAAAATTTAATTAGGTCAATACATATTGACTATTTTATGACATACTATTCAAGAAACTGCAAATCACCCATCCAAAGTATAAGATAGGGCTCTACATCTAAAAGCTTCATGGGAACTCAAGACTGACATACAAAATAATGAGAGACTATTATCAAAATATAGGGCTCCTGGGTGGCTCAGTCGGTTAAACGTCTGCCTTCGGTTCAGGTCATGATCCCAGGGTCCTGGGATCAAGCCCCACATTGGGCTCTCTGCTCGGCAGGGAGTCTGCTTCTCCCTCTCCCTCTGCCTGCTGTTCCCCCTGCTTGTGCTCTCTCTCTCTGTCTGGCAGATCAATAAATAAAATCTTTAAATATATAAATATAAACAGAATAAAATATATTAAAATATAAGGCTATTAAAATTTGAATAATTAAAATTATTATTACAAATACTAACATAAGAAGATACCAATAATAGAGATCCAAAAAGGACAAAAAATGACATGGAAATCAGAAAAGACAAGATAACTCTTAGCTGTAGAAACTAAAAAATCTTTGTAAAGGGAAGGTAGGATATCAGGTGGTTCAGAAATAAGTGGTAGGAAGAAAGAGGACCTTTGTTTTTCTTTCCTTTTGCTATATCATTCTTTATGATTTCATATTAGAAAGACATTAGTATTAGAAAGGCAGTTCTGATTTCTTTGTTAATTAATTTAAAATCGAAATTTCTCTGATTAAATTCAAAAGCTGTGGGGGTGAACCAGTCATAAGGTACACTCCGTGGAGAGTATGATCTGGTGACACCTTCAAGTTTTCAAAAAATGAGGTGGAAAAGTCAAAATTAACCCACACAAAACAATAAGAGACCATTAGAGATGTAAATGACTTAAAAAACAGGAGTGGAAAAAACAGAAGCAACTGAAAAAACAAGCAAATATAGAAGCTTTAATTGAGAGAAAATTAAAAAAAATCTACACAGGATAACTAGCTGTGAATTATTATTTGTAGCCTCATTCATCTCTGGAAAACACCAAAAAGAGAAGATTATTAAAATCATTTCTGCTGGGGCTCCTGGGTGGCTCAGGGTTAAGCGTCTGCCTTCAGCTCAGGTCATGATCCCAGTTTCCTAGGATCAAGCCCCACTTCAGGCTCCCTGCTCTGTGGGGAGCCGGTTTCTCCCTCCCCTCTTCCTCTACCCACTGCTTGTTGTGTTCTCTCTTGCTATCTCTCTCAAATAAATAAAATCTTAAAAAAAATCATTTCTGACTCTTTGAGCCAACAATGTATAATTGTAATAAGCTAATATTTTCTAATATTTCATGAACTATTTTCATTGACATCATTTAATTTGATTCGCAAAAGAACCCTATGGTTTGATATTATTCCTTCTAGTAAACACAGTCAGGGGAATAACAACAGGGTGCAAAATCAGTATTTCTCTGGCTCTACCAATTTTGGTGCTCCCCTCCCCCATACACAATTTCTCCTAATCATCCTAGGAATCACGTGTGCTCAGGGATGTAGTCCTCCCCATCACCACTGCTGTCCCCTCCCATCTGGCGGCTTCAGGTGCCTCTTGACACTGCTAAAATTGTCACCGGGGCTGCTGCAGCTAACATGCCTGAAGTGCCGCCCAGGGCATTACTGCACAGGTCTCCCACTTCTCCACTGCTCCTAAGGACGAGGTAAAATCTGGTTCATTCCAGTATGTTCTCTGTCTTACCTTGCTCCAAGAGCATCTGGAATTGGGACTCTTCATCCACAAATTTGTCACACTCTATTAATGAAGACCCCGCCTTCAATATCTTCAGAAAATTTTAGTAAAATTTCTCTTTAAATTTTCACATGGCTTTTTTGGTGCAGTTCCCTCTCCCTACAACCCGGCTGTGAGGTCAGGGGGCTGCTGTTAGCAGACAATCTGGAGGCCATACATTACGCTATTTTCAGCGTTGTCCCTCCCCCACCCTCTCATGTGCCTCAAATCCTGCTTTCCTTAGGAGGAGCCCCACTCTGGGACCATCCTCTGAACGCTCAAGCAAAAGCCTCTTGACAGATCTAACCATCTAATTATCCAGACATGCCTAGACCTGTGTCTGAATCCTAAGGAGACTCCCCTTCCGCTCCAGCTGCACTTGTTACTTGCCTCTCCACAACTCCTTGGGGGTAACCTGGAAACCTACGGCTTTAATCAACCACAGGATTATTTTTGGGTTCTCCCTCCAGTGCAAAATTCAACTGCAAAACCTTAACCTGGGGCTGCCTGGGTGGCTCAGTGGGTTAAAGCCTCTGCCTTCAGCTCAGGTCATGATCTCAGGGTCCTGGGATCGAGGCCCGCATCGGGCTCTCTGCTCCGCAGAGAGCCTTACTTCCTCCTCTCTCTGTCTGCCTGCCTCTCTGCCTACTTGTGATCTCTCTCTCTCTCTCTCTCTCTCTCTGTGTCAAATAAATAAAATCTTTTAAACAACAACAACAAAAACCTTAACCTGGATTTGAAACAAACAAGCAAAAAATCTATATCATAACATTTTAGGAAAATATGTGACACATGGATAATCCAAGTTACTGCCTTTTCATGGATAAAATGGTGTTACATAAATCACGAAAATCTGAATCTCAAGTTCTAAAGTCCCCACTCACTTGCTTAGCATGAAGTCCAGTTTTTTCTCAGGTCCTTCCTCCCCAGCTCTGTCCTCCAGGGGTAGCACGAGGTTTCCGTGCTCAGGGCCCTGGCTGCCATTGACACCCTCTGCTCTGTTGCTCTATTACTCTTTGCCCTTGGGTTTCTAACAGCCTCTATTCTAGACTAGAGAAGCTGGCTTGTTAAGAAGGTTCCTGCCTCTCCCCATGCACCCCAATGTTCCTAGCAGTAATGTCCATAATAGGCAAACAATGGAGAGTCAAGATGTCATCGACAGATGAATGGATAAAGAAGATGTTGCATATACATACAATGGGATATTACTCAGCCATTGGAAAGAATGAAATCTTAACTTTTACATCGATGTGGATGGAACTGGAGGGTATTATGCTGAGTGAAATAAATCAATCAGAAAAGACAATTATCATACAGTTTCACTGATATGTGGAATATAAGAAACAGCACAGAAGATCATAGGGGAAGAGAGAGCAAACTGAATGATAAGTCATCAGAGAGGGAGACAAACCATGAGAGACTCTTAACTCTAGGAAACAAACTGAGGGTTGCTGGAGGGGAGGTGGGGGGGTGGGTTAACTGGGTGAGGGGCATTAAGGAGGGCACTTGTGATGTGATGAGTACTGGGTGTTATATACAACTGATGAATTACTGAACTCTACCTCCTAAGCTAACGATGTACTACACATTGGCTAATTAAATTTAAATTAAAAAAAGAAAGTTCCTTCCTCTCTTGAACAGCTCCTCTAGACTGCAAGACTCTTGGGCTTCTGATGACAAAGTTACTCCTTCCCTTCATGCCAGAGCCCTTGCCCTCTAGCGTCTAGGGGTACTTGTAGGAAGATGAGGAAACGTCTCTGCACAGACATTTGGCCTAGACTTATTCCCTCATGACCCTTCTCATTCCACTGTCCATCATTCTTCCCTACTGGTCAATATCCTTTAAGGACCCCACAGTCCCTCTACATCCTATACATGTCTGAGTCCTAATTCTAACCTAGTTTCCAGGTATTTCCTATAAGGCTCTGGGCCATTTAGAAATCATCTGGTTCAACGTACTGGAACAATCCATGACTGTGGGAAAAACTCCTAGGGCCTTCTGTTAAGAGTCCAGAAACTATAATATGCTCTGGCAGGGGGCTCAGCTACCTGGGCACACAGAGAAACTCTAGGGGGGATGCTATGACCTAATATCACAGCCTGGAGGCCCTCCAGATTTAAGTAATATGGGATAAAATATACATAACATTAAATAATATGGGTTGATTTGTGTTAAGAACTAAGAGGAGTTACTGTCCTTGTAAGTGATCAGAAAGTAGATAAAATAAAATAGGCAGTAGCAATCATTCACCTGACGAGAGCTATCAAGAGGAAGAAAGTAGGCCCAGGGGGTACCCACTGTTTTCAAAAAGTAACCTCTCCGAGAAGAGTCCATGAGGAATAAAACAAAATGTACACCTTCCCAATCAGTATCAATTTGATAAAATGCTTTTGATACAATTACCACACTAAAAGCTTATTTTTTTATGCCTCAACCAGTAACATTATGAGGCAGAAGGTGAAAAAATATGTAACTATTTGTTTAAAAAATTGTTTTCTCTTTGAGGTTTTTCAGTGGCTATGACTTGTAATCACAGTATTAATTCTGTTATTTCTATATATCTTTAGAATTACTTTAGACGGGTGTGTGTAACCTTGGACGGCACATTGCAACCTCGCTTTAAATCTTATGCTCTGAACCCAAGAATAGAAAAGAAACAAGGGAAAAACAATTCAACAGAAGGTGCAATCCTCAAAGCACAATTGGATATTGATCTGAGAAAAAATTCACATACATAGAGCTGGCTCTGGATTTTAAAACATCAGATTTTGGTCATGGTCCTGACTTTGGAAATGCATTATCTGTTGAAAAACAGAATTTGAATGAAAGAAACACCCATCATTTATTCTACATGGAAACTGACTTCAAAATACAAATTGTTCATTGGTAGAAAATCTATTTCATATTTCATGTGCTAATTAGCTATTCTTATTTTGCAGTGATTGAGAAAGATATTTTTAAATTCTTTTTGTGTTTTTCACAAAAAGCAACTGAACATAATGTGATAGCAATCACGGTTAAATAGGAGAGCTTTGTTTTTAAACACCAACTAATTTTTCCTAAATCCATGGAGAGAAAACTATCACAAAATCTTCCAATTCTTTTACTTCCCCCATTTTTGAACTTTTAACAATAAAAGACAGTCAATCTACCTAAATTTAAAGATATAAAGGTCACATGACAGAGAAATGAAATGGTGTAACTATCATTTACTATCAAGATAACCACTGTTCTGTAGCAAAACAGCCGCCATACATTCTTCTTTATCTTGTTGCTCATCTAAAACACCATTCTGTCTTCCTACATTTCTTGGCCTTCCCCCATCTGCAACATCTTGTCTTCCACTTACCCCTCCAGATCCACTCTCTATCTTTTTCCACCCTACCCTTGGCCCTGGAAGGCTGACCTTGAAAACCACATCCACCGGCTCCCTTACACTCTGTCCTGTGGTGGGTCCAGTTAGAGGTTTCCAGGCAAAAGATCAAAGGAGAGAGAGGCCAGGATCTTCAGCCCAAAAAGCTTGGCCACATGCCACCGCTGCTGCCATGTGGCCAATCTGTGTGAAGCTCCCCTGTCTGGGTTCCAGTGACCGCTGCTTCCTGTACCTCCAGGCCAAGGGGTGTCTATTCCCTGTCAGGAACTCGTCTCCCAGGAGCCTTTATAAAGCCCCTTCTTCTCTTGGTTTCTGGATAACGATCCATCCTCACCCAATCCTCCCCTTCTGACTAGTTCTCCATGGGCTCTGCTCTCCCAGCTCTGTAGCAAACTGCATTTCCCTGAGTAACAGTGCAGTCTCAGAGCTGAGCTTCTTATCCCATTACAGGACATGGGGGAAAACACAGGAAAGGGCAGTTTAGCTGTAATCCCACCATACCCACTAATCACTCAAGGTGCATTTGTTTCTTTACTTCAAAGGTCATTAAATCAGTCATTAAAAGGAGGTGGGGATATGGATGAAATAGGTGAAGGGGATTAAGAGACACGAACTTCCAGTGATAACATAAATAAACATGGGGATAAAAAGTACCTCATAGGGGATATGGTCAATAATACTGCAATAATGTTACAGGGCAGCAGACAGTAACTATACGTATCCTTGGTGAGTAGTACGTAATGTCTAGAATTCTTGAATCACTGTGTTGTACACCTGAGACTAATATAACATTTTTGTCAACTATACTTCAACAAATAAGGGGTAACCATTAAAAAAGCAGTTAAATCACTCTTAAAAATCATAAAAGTGACACATTTACTGCGACCAGTGACATACTATAAAAATATATAAAGAGAAGTTAATGCTCTTCCCTAATGCTTCTGGATTCTTCCCCTTCGCCTCATTCCCTGCCTTCACCCTGCTTTCCCCGCAGATAAAGAATGTGAACAGGATGTTCAGTCTTTTTCTACACCTGTCTCCATGATATTCAAGCCCATACCAAACATACATATACTCACATATGAAGAGGGGTGATACCTGTCTTGCAAAAACATCAAGGATGCTATACACCACCTTGCCGCTTGCTAGGTACAGATCTAGTTCAATGCTTTGAACAGCCTTATGGTATTATACAGTAGAAATACACTATAACTTATTTAACCATTTCTCTACTGATGGACATTTAAATTTTTTCAGCTATTTCTGCCACTACAAACAATGCTACAGTAAACACCCTTATGTCTAGTATGTGTTTACTAGTACAACTATTTTTATAAACTAAATGCTAAAAAGTAGGGTTGCTATGTCAAAGTTACATATAGTTTCAATCACCACCCTCCTACTTTCTTCAGCGTATATAGCAATGTATTTCTTAATTTAATTCTTACATTTGTTTTATATGGGCATATAAGGTTTATGCAATTGTTGAATCTTATTTTGTCTCTTAACATGAATTACAGAGAACTTTCTATGTACTATGTATTTTCTGTAGTAATCTTAAATGGTCACATATGTCCATTAATGTTATGAAGCTTCTTTACATTTTTATTGGACTTGTGGGAAGTATTATTGTGGGAAGAATTTCTATCCACTCCTTGTAATATATGCTTAGAGAAATAAAAGATTTGACGGTTGCAGTAGATATTTAAAAACTTATTCAAAGTGTGCGTCTCAACTCTTAATCGGTTGACATGAACTATGTCTTTTGATGGCCCTTCCAATTGATCAAGTGACTCCTAATATCAAGAAGAACTACGCCCGGGGCATCTGCTTCCACCACAGCCTCCATGACTTCAATCAGAGGACAAAGATCATGAGATTGTTGAGGAGCACACAGAAACACTGGACATTTTCCTAAGTGTGGTGAGTCAAATTCCATGTGATTCTTCTGGCATGAAAAGGGTCTATTTCAGATCAAAGGTAAAAAGAAAGCCATCAAAATGGGAAAGAATCTCAGCCCTCAGGACACCGCTGTGCAGGTTAGCACCACTAGAGTCCTTCAGTCTGAGAAAATACCACATTTTCCATCTACAGTAGTTTCCATCCCCAAATAAAATATCATAAAGCCAGTTCCACGAGGAGAGGTGGGGAGAAGGTAGTGTGTGCTGGGAGGAGGGCATGGGCATCGGAAGACAAATCTGGCCACCGTTCACTGTTGGTATACTCTCTACTTGATCATATCACCACCAGACAAGAAATTCCTGTGTGCACTCCTTGGAATGAAGAGTTAAGAAAATCTCAAAGCCTTTAGGACGTGGACCAGCAGCCTCTGTGCTGCCTTTTTGCTATTTCCTGTATGGATAGTCATATTGGCTTTAACTCTTGGTCCTGTGAGAAGGAGAAGCAGATTTCACTCTTTCCTGAGAATTACTACACGCCCATAACACTAAAGAGTCTTCCAACTGGAAACAGATCTGATTACTTTTGCCAGACTTAATCTCTTACTTGAGCAGTTAATGAGAGCTTTCAATAATCTTAATCACATCACTTCAATAAAATACCTCGGTGTGATTTCCACAGGAAATAAATGTCCACAGACCATAAACTCAACCTGGTTAATAGCTAACATGGGAGACAGGTGGGAGTTGGATCCAGATAAAGGAGCACTGTGCAGTGATAGTCAATGAATTATGCCCCTCCATCCCCTCCACCCGCCATCAGGGCTGCTGGGGACTCTCTGGGGCCTTTGCCAGGAAGGGGTGAGAAGGGAAATGAAGTGAAAGACAGGAAGCTAGAAGCAAGAAAATTCTCCCGTACCTATGGACCCACCAGGGGCAGGATGTCACTGAAAGATCCAGAATATGAGAGAACTCAGACCATGGAAAAGGGGAATAAGGGGGAGAAGAACACAGGAACACAGGATTTAAATTAAGACCCACTCTCTGAAGAACTCCCTTCCTTCATGCTTGTGGTCCCCTCATGCAGTGACAAGAGGCACTGTTTGGATATTCTGGAGGAAGGTCCCAGCAAAAGAGAAGTCACCCACACCAAAAGAAAAAGTCTCTCCCACTCCTTTTCTCCTCCTTTCCAATTCCTTCTTTTATAAGGTTAGAAGCACATTGTCATGATTCTGAGGACTTGCTCCCAGAAGTGCTATGGAGGGCTGGGGCCAAAGGAAGGGGAATGGTTCTGAGAAATTGTGTGGAGAGGCCAAAGAAGAGTGTGACTACCCACTGAACTTACCACTCAGTGGGCTCATGGTCAGTCACCATAGAAACTGGATGTCCTCTGTGTGCCTGCCTTGACCCAGATACAATGGAGCTTTTATAATATTTTTTATGTCGAAAAATGGCGTAAATAAAAATAAAATAAAAAATAAAAAGATAATTCTAAATCAGGAAAAAGACAAGATCTACTGAAGCTCAATGTATTTAATGCCCAGTTTCTGGATGAGGGACACACACAATCCTAGAAGTTGGTGTGGTTTCTAAAAAAAAAACAAAAACCCTTTAGAGTTGAAGGAGCTAGTCCATGCCCCAGCCTCCAGAAGTCTCTCATCTAATAAGTGCACAGACTTCCCTTTCCAAGAATTTCAATGGCTCCAGCATCCATAGGGAGAAAGAATTTTCATCACTAGGGTTCTATGATACATGATACAAAATCTATAATTCTCTGACATTCCTGGTGAAGCAGATGGGTTATATGATGAAAGCAGCAAGTCTTCCCAAACTAAGATCAATATATTGCAAAAATAAGATCAAAAGCATTTACCACGTTTTTAAAGAACCACGCCTGGATCCATGATTTAGAAAAATTTTTAAAATGTCAAGAGTCAAAATGAACAGAAAGCTGTTGAAATTCCTCCTCCCTAGACAGAGATTTTTATCTCAGAAATTATGCGTGATGTTTTCTCTAACCTTTAAGAGGCCTTATATCATATTACGACCCATTCTCTAGATGAAGCATTGACCACATGTTGTGGGAGGTACCCTGGAAAAGAATCCATCCCCTGCACAGCGGCATACGAAACTCTGAGCCCCTGGCCACATCGGCCTGGAAAATGTAAGGAATACCAGAGTAGCACCTTTAGACACTGCCATTTTTGCTTTTCTTGAACCCATTTATAGAACCCCCCAAATTATTTTCATGTAAAATTTTATATCACATTAAACATGTAAGCCTAATTAATTCTGGAGCACTCATAAATAAAACATAACAGTAACATAGACCATAAATAAAACAAAATAAACATGACTTCATGCTCCTCTAGGAAATAAAGAGTCCAAAAAGAGAAAGAAAGAAAATCTGAACCGAGTTTCTTCAAGCGAGACTGAATTCATCCCTCTTCTAGTAAAAAAAAAAAAAAAAAAAGTTCTTGCCATAAAATAATGACCCTTAGAAAAGTGATTATTAAAAAAAACAAAAATGTAAAACCTCTTACAACAGACAGATGAGCAAAGACACATGGGGCTTTTGCTCTTCTGCTTAGAGAACCCCAGCGAACCTGAGCTACTCCAGCAGCATGAACAGCAGAATTTAGGTCAAGGGGCCAATTACCCAGTGTTGGCATCAAAGGCAGAGACAAGTTGCTACTTCTTTCTGCTCATTCCCGTTTGCTTTGAGAGTCCTGAGTTAAGCAACCATGCAGGCAGCTTTAGAATGTAACAAAGGAAAATATTTTTAAAAGACGTTTACAAAGTATAGCTTCTGGAAGCAACTACATCCCGGACCCTGGAAGTCAGCGCCAGCCTCGCCATCACCACACTTCCCTATACCACTCCCAGGTTTCTTGCGACAGAGTGAACTGACCTACAGGCCTAGGAATCTGGGTTCATTGTTCAGTAGCCAGTCTCTGAATAGCACAAGCAGATGACTGCCTGTGAGCTGCCCAAGAACAGATGTAAAGTATCTTACACAGGGACTTACCTGGAGGTGACTGGTACTGGGGCCGAACTGCTGTCCTTCCGGGCCCCAGGCTCTTCTCCAAAGGTTCCCCAGGCACCAACCGAGGTTGGCCTGCTCTGAGGAAGGTCGAACTGGCTCCTTTGGTCTCCGTGACCTTGGCCGAGGATGGTGGCTCCAAGGAGTAAGCACAGGAAGACCCAGAGAAAGTGCTGCTCTTTTGGCCGAGAGAGTCATCAGGAGCCACTTCCCACACACCAGGCAGCGGAGAGAGCTGCAGGACCCTGTGATGTTGCTCAGGGCCGGGGATCCTTGGAGAGAGAGGCGAGGGAACAGGTGCCATCCGTTTGTGTGTGCTGGACTGGGAAGATGAATTATTCAGTAGCATGCTGAGCGCTGCCGGGGCCGGGGGGGACGGCTTCTTCTCATGGCCTCCGGGCTGTGACCAGTCAGGGCCTTCACGGTGGGGCAGATCCAGAACTGAGGTTCTGTGATCCCTCGGAGGCAGCCCAGCCTTCCTCTTGCCTCTGGCTTCCGGGAGGGTGTGGGTGGCTGGTGTGCCTGGGGAGAAGCCCAGCCTTTTCCCCTCACTGGCTTCGTCTAACTTCTCACTCTCTATCACCTTCAGCAGGACCTTGTTCACGGCCCCCTCGGCACTGGCGGGAGTGCGTTCCCCGTCCGACAGCTGCCACGACCTGTCCCCCGGCTGCTCCTGGCCCTGCCACCTGGACCCAGGAGTCCCAGCCTCGGCTCCTGGGAGGGTGAGCCAGTCCGCTCTGGGTATAAACTCAGCTTGGGCCGCTGGACAAACGGCAATGCTTTCCTCACCCTCAGGATGCGTTCTAACTACTCTTTGCACCTGAGTAGACAGATCCTGGACTTTGGCCACCACTTTGGAAATAGGCTTCTTCCTGCATGTATGCTCGGTGGGCTTCTCCATCTGGCCCTCCTCGGCCTCTGGATGCTCCTCAGAGTCCCCATGACTTTCAGACCAAGCTGTCTGCTGGTGCAGCAGCCTGTGAGGGCCCCTCTCCGGCTTTCCAGCAGCATCCTCTCCTGGCTCTGTGGAGCTGCAGTCAGGGGCCAGCCCTCCGCCTCCAAGCCCGGTGTCCTCAGAAGCCTTCCCGAAGCTCCCAAAGCTGCGGCCGGCATCCAGTGTCCTGGGGATCTCTGGGGGGCAGCTCTCTCTCCACTGTAGGGAGGAAGTAAATGCCCTGCTTGAGAGCGAGCTGCCTCTCTCCTCTAAAAGCCAAAGATTAGGCCTTGTTCGAGAAAGAGGAAGAGATTTGCTGGAACAGATCTGGTCCTTCCCCATCTGAGGAGACAAATGCCGGCCCCCACGCCCTTTTCTTCTCGTCCTCTTCTGTGGAAGCCCCTCAAAGCTCCCTCTCCTTCCACCAAACCTCCGCGGCTTTCTGTTCCCATGGGCACTCCTCTTATTGAGACAGCCCACGGGGGGCTCCCCTGGCCAGTCACCAGCCCTCTGGAAACAGTCATCCTCCGGGGCGAGGCTCACGGACAGCTCCAGCAGCTTCCCCTCCGGATTCCCCATCGTAATCCCCAGGATGTGGTCTGAGCTCAGCAGATTGGCCAGAAGTCTCTCCCTCTCTGCTGTGAGTTTGTACAGCTCAGTTAAAATGTCTTTTGTGGGAGTTTGCTTGAAAAATATGTCGCCTGGATGTTCATTTGGCTGCAGGCTGAGGCTGATGACGTCTGACCCCTCCCTGACTTGGTAGCAGTTATGAAACCCTTTATTGGATCTGTCTAGAGTTACAGTGCCCTTGTATGAAAATCCTCTGACTTCCCCCCTTGGAAGATAGAAGCTGATGTAGCAGACTTCAGTAATGGGCTTACGCAATTGGAGGGTGCAGTGAGTGCCTTCCATTATGCCTACCTAATTATTCATGCCTTGGAGATGCTGGTCTGTGGTCAGGCTTCCCAGGCTCCGGTGGTGGGGCATGTGATGGTGGCTAGGCAGGGAAAGCAGCTGACAGTCATCTCCAGCAACAAGACTGCCTGGTAGAAGAAGGAAAGAAAACAACTTATCTAACTGAGTGCATAAATCACACACCAACATAAATGAAAGCATAGTCACGACTTACCCTTCCTCTCTGGCTGATCTCAACCAACTCAACTCACACCAACCAGAGGCTGATTGCAACCTCTTCCCTACTCCCATCCCCCCACTGGACCAGAGCTTTTCTACAGCTGAGAGACCACAGAGAGCCCCAAGACAAAAGCTCCTTTTCCTACAAGGGAACTCACCATATACCCTAGAGCAGGTCTGTCAACTTCTCTAGGCTTCAGTTTGTATTTTTCTATTAAACACAGCTAATACATCTCCCAGAAATCCCAAGGAAAGGGGACTATGGGATCCTTAGAAAACATAGCCATTTTAATAACTCCTGTTTGGTATATTACTTTGCAAAAAATGAGTGAAGCTCTTTTACTCTCCAAAAAGCACCTTCTAAGATTTGCGATTAATTTTCTATTTAACTTAAGCAGTCTTGGGTAAAGGTATTAGGCCACAAATTTGGAGCCTTTTCTGAATACAATGCATATATTTTGCCAAAAGAGATAAAAATGAAAAATTTTAAGTTTGAAATTTAAACAAATAATTCAGGACTCTTGGTCAAGGTTGTTTGGGTTTTTCTCTTCCCTACTTCTTGCCTATTCAAGGCCAAATGGAATGGCAGAGAAAAGGTAAATATCTGTAAGTCACTGCTGGCCCTGTGTGGATTCTCCACGTCTTTACCAATGAAGCAGCTGAAATGTCACATAAGCAGTGAAGATTGCTGGGTTTGTCTCCTAAGATTTGAGGAATCCCAGGAATGTCTTTGTGGCTAACATCCCCCCTCCCCCCAGACCAAGCATGGAGCTTAGAATTCTATATGACAACACTTCATTTCTTAAATTAAAGCATTTCCCAGTCTTCAAAACTTCCATACCTAAACGAAAATCCCCCTGGGAAGGGTAACACAGTAACCATTTACTAACCACTGAGATTTTAGTGAATTATTTTCCTCAGGTATTTTATAATGGGTTCTATATAACAAAAAGCTACATAAAAATACATCTTGAGTGCAGAAGAGAGAAAGGAGGAAGAGCTTAGTAATAGAAACTTCTTGAGGAAGACAGCTAAAAGGTGATAAAAATGAAGGTTTAAAAAAAAAAAACATACATCTGCTGGTCAACCCACAGTGCCAGGAGAACTCAGAGTACTCAGAGAAAGGGAAAGTAGAACACCATTTTAAACTGTTAAGAGAAAAGATGTGTTAACTCAGAATTTTATATCCAGTGAAAATATTCTTCAAAAATGATGGTGAAATAAAGTCATTCGCAGATGAAGAAAGAGCATTAGTTGCCAGCAGACCTGTTCTAAAAGATTTGCTAAAGGAGGCTCCTCAGAGAGAATGAAAAAAAGAAACTTGTAACATCAAGAATGAAGAAAAAGCAACAGAAATGGTAATGTCTGTGTAAACACAGTATTATTCCTCTCTTGAGTTCTTTAAAAAGTGATTGACAATTGAAAATAAAACAAAACAAAATAACATTGTTTGGTGGGGTTGTAATATATGTACATATAATACACATAACAGCTACAACATTAAGGGGGTGGGAAAAGGGACCTCTATGGTGGGAAAGTATAATAGCAATTTATTTCTGGCTACACTGTAAAGATTAAGGAATGCATATTTAATCCCTAGAGCAACCACTAAAAGAGATATAATGAAAAATACAATTGATATATTAAAATGGAAGAATTAAAAAAAATCCAAATAACTCAAAAGAAGACAAGAAAGGGAAAATGAAAGAGAGGAACCAAAAAATAGAGGCAACAAACACAAGTACATAATAAAATGGTAAACCTAAGCTAAACATATCAATAATTACATTAAATGTAAATGGTCTACACACACCATTAAAATACAAAGATTGTAAGTTAATATGCAGTTAAAGTCACTGACTTGGATGAGGTTACTCAAGAAGAGTACACAGACCAAAAAACGCAAAGGTTGTAGAACAGAGTGCTGGGAACACAGATATTTAAGGGATAAATGGAAGGAAAAGAGACTTTAAACAAGAATGAAAAAGAATGTGTATTAAGATATTTCTCCATATTTTGTAGTTAAAAAAAATTAGGATTCAGTGGTTTAACCTCTTACTATGCTTTTAGTGTAGGTTTGTAAACTCTAGCCCTAACATCTTTAAATCGGTGCTGACAAAATAAGACCAGAATCCATGTCTCAGAAACTCATGTTAGATTAAATCAGAGGGCTTCCATAATATAAGCAAGACTTTCTTCCTCCCTTCCTTGACAATAACAGAAATCACACACCCAGTTATATCTTTAAATTCTTAGCTTCAGCGTCATCATCTCTTCTTAAATACCTGTTGCATTTTCTATTGATACATTTTCTTTTGCAGAGGAATGTGCAAAAATAGTGAAGGTCATAACCATGGTATTGTACCATGCTGAAGACCTTTCAACTAGGGATCGAGTGATAGAGTGTAGAAGATAAAAGGAATGACCTTTGGGCTGTAGATCTCAACATTGCCCATGTAGTCTGTAGCAGGATACGTGGCAAAAATAAGTCCCTACTAATTATGAAAGAAAAATATCCCATTCTTGGAATTCTACAATTAAAGAAAATATTGCAAAGTTTTACCTTCCTTTCAAGATAAAATACTCTTCTACCACTTTCGGGAGGTCCAAATCCAGGTGCAAAATGGCTTCTTCATGCCATGTGTTCAGAATAATTTCTGAGTTTCTAATGATCACGTAAGCAAGTAGGGAAGATATTCCTAGTGCCTCTCTCTAGGTCTTATAATTTGACAAAAAGTTCAAGCAAAAGACATTATCTACAGTGAAAGGTAGGGATTGAGAAGTGAATTGTTTTTAAGTGGAGTTGCTTGAAAACAACAAGTTTCTCCTTTGAATGAACAAGAGCATAGGTATTGATAAATCAGTGGCATAAAGATAATCTACCTTGCCTGAATTCAGCATCCAGAAGGCATTTTAGAGGAAATTTATGGAAGAAAAAAGTTATTTCATATTTTCTGGTCTCAGGATGAGTTTCAGAATTAGCTCTGCTATAATTTTGAACATCCAAAGTCCAAATAATTTAAGACAAAGAACATGAACAAATCTTTTTCTTTTTCTTTTTAAAGAATTTATGTATTTATTCAACAGAGAGAGAGATCACAAGTAGGCAGAGAGGCAGGCAGAGAGAGAGGAGGAGGCAGGCTCCCTGCGGAGCAGAGAGCCCGATGCGGGCCTCGATCCCAGGACCCTGGGATCATGACCTGAGCCGAAGGCAGAGGCTTTAACCCACTGAGCCACCCAGGCGCCCATGAACAAATCTTTTTCAAACAGTTTTATTTCCCCATTCTCTTTCATAGTTTGACATTATTTTTTTATCAAACTTGTTATGTACATCTTCCACTACCATCAGTGAATACTTACAGAGCTGCCTCTGGAACATAGAAGAACTATCCACACTTTCCCAGTCTCTCTGTCAACCAAAGAAAAGAATCTCAGGATTCAGCAATCAGCCTAGCATCCCCTCTAGTGTCTGTATCTGGAGAAATGTCCCTCATGTATTTTCTTCTTTCCTTTGTGAAATGAGAAATTTAATCTCTAAGTTTCTAATTCATTACCTCAAAATATTACTTGGTGACACCTACTAGCTAGCCAAAGAACTACAAAACTCCTCCTCCTTGAAGAAAAGCATATGCCCCGAGTAAAAGAACTTCAACCTTAGCACTCTAGTGGGCACCACGTCAGAGGCAGGCCTCTGAGCAGGGCAAACACTTCTCTGCAACAAGCCATTAGCAAGTCAGAATGCAGTGCTGAATCATCACACATACTTTCCATCTGAGAAACCAGAGGAAAAACACCATAACTCTTGGGAGAAAGAAAAGCTAAATAACAAGGAAAGCAATATGGAGTGGGGTTATATACACCAGCACTATAATCCATGCTGAGTTCACAGGACTATTTCAAGCAGCATTGCCTCATTCTGCTTTGACTAAAATACAGCAGCTCTGCAGGCTCCACACACTAAATTATACATCTTAATTTGGCCTGCAAAGTAACCTTCTCTGGTTATGCTCAGTATAAAAACACTTTGTTTCTTGGGGACTCTTCATGTCTTCCATTTCCTCTGGCAAACTCCAGGCTGTCTCTCCAAGACAACACTGCTGTGGTGATTTCTTTCCTGACTCTTTTTCCAATAAGCAAGTACATGGTTTCACTTGACCCAAAATGGAAATATCTGTTGTATCTCATCATAATGGAAAATTATTGCCTTTTTAGTAGATGCTAGTCAATGCTCATGACATATTTCACCAATGCCTAAAATAAGATCCAAGAATTAGCTGCAGTCATGCTGTCTGCTTACTGTCCATTTCCTAATTGATTCTGGCCCTAAAAGACCAAGGCGAAGCTTTCTTTGCTTAGCGATTGGCAAAGTAATGCCCTGTGACTCCATCTGAGCCCACTACTGATAAGATAAATTATCCGTAAGTTCCATTATTAAACTGGAAACTGCCAATTTGTCCATTCAGATTCAGATTCTCCCCTTCTCCACACCACTAACCAGGAGGCTGAGTGAACAAGTTCCTTGGCACTCTGGCTTCTACTGGGTTTAGACACTGGAAATTATTAGCAGCAGGTCAGAGAGTAGAATGGAAGAGGGTTCATATTTATTCCCTGGCTCCCTCCCTCCTACACTATGGTTTTGTAGTAGGTATGTCCTCTAATGAAGACCACAGTTCCTTTGGGGTAGCCTCCCTCCAGGTACAGCTACATTCTCTGGGTACCAGTTGTGACTTCTTCCCATTGCTTATCCAGGTCTAGGTAGCTTTGAATTCTGCCACTTATATCTGATTTTGGAAAAGTTAGTGTCTGCCTCTCTCCTTCCTGCCTAGGATGAAATGCAGTACTACTGATGTTCAAATAGAAGATATAAAAATGAAAGTAGGTCTGCAATAGCTTTCTGGCTCTCTTCCTCCAGAGGTATTTTTTCTCAAAGAATCTACACAGTATAAAAGTAGGAAAATAGAAGTAATAGTTAACATATTGCAATTCAAAACAGAAAGAGACTCATTAGACAAGACATCAAAGAATAGATGAGAGGAGGTTAAAGAAAGGAGAGACACATCATGTTTGTAGGATCAGAAAATCCTGCAAAAAGAAGAAAGCATTTGGAATAGCTCCATACTAAAGGATGAGATTTTTGACAGATGTGATTTCAAAAAGAGAATTCTGGAGGAGAGACATCATAGGAGACCAAGAAATTTGCTAACATGTGCAAAGGGAAGAAGTATTCTCTTCGTCTGGTTTTTAGACAAATGTTAGGAGAGATAAGTCAAGAAAGAGTGATAGCACATTGTAAAAAGATTCGAATCCAGACTGGTGGGAAATTAATGCTAACTTTGTAAACAAATGGGAAGCCGTGGATTAGCTTTTTTTTTAATTTTAATTTTTTTTAAAGATTTTATTTATTCATTTGACACAGAGAGAGAGATTACAAGTAGGCAGAGAGGCAGGCAGAGAGAGAGGAGAGAG
The DNA here is from genome assembly GCA_002007465.1 of Ailurus styani. Taxonomy (NCBI): domain Eukaryota; kingdom Metazoa; phylum Chordata; class Mammalia; order Carnivora; family Ailuridae; genus Ailurus; species Ailurus styani. Next base: position 1,905,692 of record LNAC01000041.1, on the reverse strand, counting down.
GAGGAAGCAGGCTCCCTGCTGAGCAGAGAGCCCGATGTGGGCCTCCATCCCAGGACCCTGGGATCATGACCTGAGCTGAAGGCAGCGGCTTTAACCCTCTGAGCCACCCAGGTGCCCAGCTGTGGATTAGTTTTGATCAGAGCTGTTTGTTCAATACTAAATTTAAGGAAGATGAGCTTAGCAGTAAAGTCAGAATAGAATGGAGTAGAAAGAGATCAGAGAGTCAGGAATGTGGAGCTCTGGTAAACATCAAATTCTGTAAAGAGGTTGAAAAAGAAACAAATTAGAAGGGGGAAATTACAAGCAGAGCTTTAGACAGTGATTTTTAGTAGAGCAAGAGGAAACCAAATTATATTGCAAAGAGCAAGGGAGAGACTGATGGGTAAGAGAAGAAAATAAGAATAGCCTGTGCAGGTATCAAGGTGTTGTCTTTGTTGTTACTTTTATTTATTTATTTATTTTTTAAGTGGAGAACACATGGGAAGAGTAAGCCTTGACAAGAAGGAGGTTGTTTCATCCTCAAAGACTAGGGTTAAATAAAGGGGAGAAGATGATTATGAGATAGAAAGCAGTGACATTGAAAGAGTACATATTATCTCAGTGATTTTGTTTTCTTCATAAAAATTCTATAATTTTGTTATTTTATTTGCATTCCTACAATGTCACAAGAAAGTTCTAAATCAGTCTATACTGCAAAAGCAAAATTCCTACCTTTGAAACTCTGATCTGACTATGATACCGTCAATACTTCGAGCTTGGCATTATTTTAACATGTGGGCAAATCTCTACAAAGATAAAATAGAAGCCAAAGCCTGGTCAATAGAATTATTTTTGGCCAGTAAGTTTCCTTCCATAGCCAGAGATGGTTCTCGAAGGATAAGGAAAAGGGCTTCTTTTCGTGTTTGTAAACCATAAACCATAAACCAACTCACTCAAATACCTAATTATGCTATAAGGTGTGAGGGTTGAAGATTCTCCCAAACACCTAAGAGAACCCTTTCTTCACCTGTCCCATACCTCTTCAAAGCTTCAGACTTAAAGATAAACAAATATCAGCTTTCCCTGTGATCTTCATGAGAATATAAGATACTGAGATCTTCAACACATCTCTGGCTCATGTCGCTATCTGGTTTATATCAACATCTATGGGAGAGAGATGAGTATACTGAGGAAATAAGCCCCTTCCCTATGATTTAAAAAAGAATCTGAACATACAAAATTTTTACTCATTGAATGCTCAAGGTCCAATGGCCACTGCTTTACTGCACAGCATCTCACAAAAGTGGGATTGGTACATTCTTGGTAAAACTAAGATATCCTTTTTTTAAATTAGGAGTATCTTTTTAAATATGCAAACCAATTCTGTAGAGTTTGTTTTTCTGAGAAGTTTAAATGAGGATCATTGCATATGTTAAGTAAATTCGTATTTCCAAATTAAGGAAGCTGCTCTTGAACAATAACTTTTCAATTAGACAGAATAAGGGATTAAAATAGGCCTTTTCTATTCAATGGACCATGTCTGCCCCATTTTATAGAGGTGTAAGGACTCAGGCAGGGTGCTTTGAAGGCACTCTTGTTTAAAGGTCTGCCATATACACATTCGTTTCAAGTACACATGCAGCATTCTCCAGAATAGATCACACATTAAGCCACAAAACAAGTCTCAACAAATTCAAAAAGATCAAAGTCATACCATGTATCTTTTCTGACCACAACACTATGAAATTAGAAATCAACCACAAAGAAAAAAATCTGGAAAGAGCACAAATACAAGGAAGTTAAATAACATGCTGCTAAACAATGAATGGGTCAACCAAGAAGTCAAAGAAGAAATAAAAAATTACATGGAGATAAATGAAAATAAAGACACAATGGTCCAAAATCTTTGGGATGAAGCAAAAGTGGCTCTAAAAGGGAAGTTTATAGCCATACAGGCAGGCCTACCTTGAGAAGCAAGAAAAATCTCAAATAAACTACCTAACCTTACACCTAAAGGAGCTAGAAAAAGAACAAATAAAACCCAAACTAGCAGAAGGAAGGAAATGATAAAGATTAGAGCAGATATAAATGATATAGAAACTAAAAAACAATAGAACAGATCAATGAAGCCAGGAGCTGATTCTTTGAAAAGATCAACAAAACTGATAAACCTCCAGCCAGATTCATCAAAGAGAGAGAGAGAGAGAGAGAGAGAGAGAGAAAGAAAGAAGGAATGTTAACAAAATCACAAATGAAAGAAGAGAAATAACACACAACACCACAGAAATACAGACAATTATAAGAGAATATTATGAAAAAATATATGCCAAAAAACTGAACAACCTAGAAGAAATGGATAAATTCCTAGAAACATATAACCTACCAAAACTGAAGCAGGAAGAAATAGAGAATTTGAACAGACTGATTACCAGCAAGGAAATTGAATTAGTAATCAAAAAACTCCCAACAGGGGTGCCTGGGTGGTTCAGTAGGTTAAAGCCTCTGCTTTTGGCTTGGGTCATGATCTCAGGGTCCTGGGATCGAGCCCCACATGGGGCTCTCTGCTCAGCGGGGAGCCTGCTTCCCCCTCTCCCTCTGCCTGCCTCTCTGCCTACTTGTGATCTATTTCTTTCAAATAAATAAATAAAATCTTTTAAAAAAGTGGGGGGAGGGGAGAAAAACTCCCAACAAAAGTCCAGGACCAGAAGGCTTCACTGGTAAATCTTACCAAACATTTAAAGAAGAATTAATACATATTCTTCTTAAAACTACTCCAAAAAATAGAAGAGGAGGGAAAACTTCAAAATTCATTCTATAAAGCTGGCATTACCCTGGTACCAAAACCAGATAAAGACACCACTAAAAAAGAGAATTATAGGCCAATATCCCTGATGAACACAAATGCAAAAACGAAAAAAATTTCAACAAAACACAAGCAAACCAAATCCAACAACACATTAAAAAAATCACTTACCATGATCAAGGGGATTTATTCTTGGGTTGCAAGGGTTGTTCAATATTCACAAATCAATCAACATGATACATCACATCGATAAAGAAAGGACAAGAACAATATGATCATTTTAATGGATGCAGAAAAAGCATTGACAAAGTAGAATGTCCATTCATAATAAAAACTCTCAGCAAAATAGGTGTAGAGGGAACATACCACAACATAATAAAGGTCACGTATGAAAATCCCATGGCTAACATCCTCAATGGGAAAAAACTGAGAGTTTTCCCTCTAAGGTCAAGAATAAGACAAGGATGTCCACTCTCACTACTTTTCTTCAACATAGCACTGGAAGTCCTAGCCACAGCAATCAGATAACAAAAAGGAATAAAAGGCATCCAAATTGGTAAGGAAGAAGTAAAACTTTCACTCTCTACAGAGGACATGACACTAGACAGAGAAAACCCAAAAGACTTCACCAAAAAACTGCCAGAACTGATAAACGAATCCAGTAAAGTCGCAGGATACAAAATCAATGTACAGAAATACATTGCATTTGTATACAACAATAATGAAGCAGCTGAAAGAGAAATTAAGGAAACAATCCCATTTACAATTAGACCAAGAATAATAAGATACCTAGGAATAAACCTAACCAAAGAGGTGAAAGAGGTGTACTCTGAAAACTATAAAACACTGATGAAAGAAACTGAAGAGGATGCAAAGAAATGGAAAGACATTCCATGCTCAAAGATTGGAAGAACAAATACTGTTAAAATGTCTATACTATTCAAAGCAATCTACATTTAATACAATGCCTATCAAAATACTAACAGTATTTTTCACAGAAGTCGAACAAACAATCCTAAAATCTGTATGGAACCATAAAAGACCCCAAATAGACAAAGCAATCTTGAAAAAGAAAAATGAAACAACAACAAAAAAAAGATGCATTACAATTTCAGATTTCAAGTTATATTACAAAGCTGTAGTAATCAAAATAGCATGGTACTGTCACAAAAATAGACACATAAATCAAGGGAACAGAATAGAAAGCCCAGAAATAAACCTACAATTATATGGCAAATTAATCTTTGACAAAGGTGGCAAAAATATGCAATGGAAAAAGGACAGTCTCAACCAGTCAATCAATCAGCAGTCAATATCTGCCACAGAGCACCGTCCTCAAGGAGGAAGAGAGGAACACAGGGACTCAGAAATAAAGCTACTCTGCCATCTCTCTCATTTCCCCTACGGCCCTGATGTTGAAAGAAAACCCATTTTAACCGCCTCATATTGTGTGTTTTCATTTTTATAAAATGGCCCAAGTATTTTCATACATCATAATAATATGACATTTGTACAAAACTTTCATAAGACAAGTTGTGTGGACTGATAAATCACTGAACTCTACCTCTGAAACTAATAATATGCTATATGTTAATTAACTGAATTTAAGATAGAAGATAGAAAGATGATAGATAGATAGATAGATAGATAGATAGATAGATAGATAGATAGACAGAAAGAAGTTGTATGGCATGAATTTCTATTTGAGCCCTACAATCACTCTGTGAAGCAGACGTGACAGATGCTGTCATTGTCAGAGCACACACAGGGAGGCTAAAGGAGACCAGAAAGTTTAAGGAGACTTGCCCCTGGTCACATAACTAGGGAGCAGTATAAATAGAACTCAAACCCAGGGTTCTGACTCTCAGTTCAGTGCTCTTTCTACTACCTCACTATAGCAAAGTCATTGTTTAAATAAAGGAGAAAACTAAAGAAAAAATGCCACAGCAACAATTATCGTTAGATAGAAATTTACATGCAATGTAGTACTATACGGAGTAAAGCAAGGGGGCTCAAAGCCATACCTTGGTAAAGGTCTCTCATTTAAATATGATTTTTAGAAGATTTATATGTCTGATTAAATATTCAGGATCCTACATGGGACTGTAATTTATAGGCAATGGTTCTGTACTGCTTCCTCGTTGCTTGGCTGTTCTTGTTGAGAGAGACCACATTGGTGTTAGATATTCACAAACTCACATTTACCATGGGGATCAAAGACAGCCCTACTCATCTTAATCAAGTGTCAGTTCATAAAATCTGCCATAAAAGTTAGTCATTTTGAGATGCTTTTTGCACAGGACCAGTAACTCTAAATACAGTGATGTTTGAACAAGGCCCTCCCAAGGAAGGGATAGAGTAGCTCAACCCTGCGTTTCAAGCCAGTGTTCATGTCTGTTTCAGCACAGCTGGCTGGGATCACCACTATTGTCTGGCATGTCCCCTTTCCTTAGTTGACCAAAGATGAGGCAGGAAGGTAACAATTTCGGGACAGTCAAAATCCATAAAAGTTAAAGACAGAGGTGTGCTAATAAAATAGGTGGATTCATACTTGGTTGAGAAGGAGGAAAAAGAAGAATGGGAACAGGAGGAGGAGGAGGTGGATGCTGGCAGATATCTCAATCAGTTCTTAATCAGTGCTGGGCCCTAGGCTGAGATGAGCCCTAGTAATTTTCCCATTTTACTCATGAGAACCATATAAGCTCAGAGAGGTTAAGTAGCTTGTCCAAAGTCACAAAGCTATCAAGTCACAGAACTGTATTTAAATCCAATTCTGTCTTAAAAGTCTGCATGTTGAAGCTACAAAATACTGTATTTCCTAAAACTTTAGGGAGAGATCATGAATCCTTATGGGAGACCCTCAAGAGACCCCTAGCATCTCTACACAAGGATTATTTATCTTTGCTTCAGAAAAAAAATGGTTAACAGATTGTGGCTATTAAGCAAGTAACATCATGATCTGGGTGCCCCTTAGCCAGAATTTAAATTATCCACCTGGCAGCAAAGAAAAAGAAGATAAAATTCTTGCAAAGTTCCTGCTAAGAATTCTTTGTCCTGAAAGAACACTAGTGCTCATGGCTTAATATTTCTGTTAGGACCTAAAGAAAGACTTGTGCCACAAATACCCCAGAGGAGATAAGAAAGGTTAAAATTGGATATTAGCATTAAATTTGCCTCAAGTTAAGTAAGAAATATGATTGAATGTCAGTAAGTTTCTACCTCAGGAGATATAATAAAAAGTGTCAATCCTCTCCATTCCCCTACTCTGACTTTGAGGTGGTCCCTGCTGTGATCAGGAGCTAGGCTGTGGGTATGGACACTTTGAACCCCATTTGCTTAAACATTTAAACCAGTCCACCTTGGGTAAAAGGCTTCTAGCTGTAAAGAGAATATCTAAACAACATCTAACTAGTCTCTATCTTCTGACATCTGAATTTAAAAGAAAATCTCAGCCAAAGAGGGTGATTTTTTTTTAATCCCTAATTTCAGCAGCTTTTAAGACACAGACCCTTTATACCGTAGTGGCTTCAGTCAGACCCAAAGCACAGGAAGCCAGTACTATCTTGGGCTCAATACACATCTTCCTTTAATAAACTGAGCTGCTCGGAGAATTCCCCATATGATTCCCACTTACGATTTCACTACTTTATGCAATAATATCATGTCCACAATTCCCACAGCTTGATATGTCACAGAGAAGACGTTTAACAGTTCCTTCATACCATTTACATATGATTTTAAAAAGCATTTCCAGATGACTTCACAAGTACATTGTCAACAATATATTAATTGATCTCAACTAAAAGGCAAAAACATAAAAAGACTATTACTGTATCAGAAATAAAAAATCTCAGCTATCCATATGGCAGGCTTGGAAAGAATAAAGGTGAAGGTAAGTATGTGCTTTTAAGAAACCAATGGAAAAGCCAAAGTTTTTAGTTACAGATGGTTGCCCGGAAAACTTGTTATAGCAGCCTCATGTTGCTTCTAGAATTCTCTTATGTTCCCAGGATTCAAAACATATAAAAAAATTCCTTTGAAAAACATAAAACAACTTTTAAAAACACTTCAGAATTTGAGATTACTAAAATTGCTAGGTAGACAGAAGAAAAATATGCACAATAAAAAATTGACAATGAATTTGGAGGCAAATGGCTGTTGTTTTGATTCCTAAAGTAAAGAATGGTAGGTCTCTCCCTCTTAAAAGCACATAAGGGAACCTCTGGGAACTAAAGGACTCTGAGCACAGTTCTGACATCAGGAAGAGCTGTCATTGCCTGTGGCAAGTTTCAAAGATAGTTTGAAATAAAAGCAAATAAATACTAAGTACAGCAAATGGATCTGTGATGGTAGAATGCAAAATGAGAAGGAAACTAAGGTCTGGGTTTCCATAACTTTTTATAGCCTTTTATGAAAATTTGGAATTTCTGTCTCTCAAATAGCAAAGTAAATCTGTGAATCAAATGAGGCCACTAGGGAACACACTACCAAGTACACTTGTCATCAGTTTAAGTAACGATTGTTCCCTAAAGTGAACTTGTTATATCAACCTTCCAGTCGGGAGGAATCTGAGTGATTAAGAGATCAGGATTCATCAAGAAAATCCTTCCTATTCCTTTTTTTTTTTTTTTTTTTTTTTTTTTTAAGAGAGGGAGGTGGAATGAAGGGCAGGGCAAGAGGGAGAGAGGGAATCATAAGCAGGCTTCACACCCAGGGCAGAGCCCAACAGAGGGCTTGGTCTCACGACCCTGAGATCATGACCTGAGCCAAAATCAAGAGTTGGACACTTAACTGACTGAGCCACCTGGATGACCCACCAAGAAAAGCCTTCTTAAACAGCCTGACATCATCAGAAGAAACATCATTTCGTTGTGTTAGGGAGTCTATTTGAGCCAAAAAAATCTATAGCATTCAAATCATTCTTCTAAAAAGAATATTTTGAAATATTAAGTATTTCAGTAAATAACAATTTCAGAACATAAATAATTTCAAGGCATGCAAATTTAGTTCAACCGATGGTTCTTGGAATTTAATTATTCATGGAGGAAAAATGACCCATGGGGTTTTCTTAAATCTTGATGTTGGGAGATAGGATACAACATTTCCCCATTCCTTCTCTTCAGCCCCAATTGCTTTGCTAGACCCAAAATATTACAAATATAGCCAAACCCACAGCTAGTTACTCTTCAATCCTAAAATGTTTCAGTAAAAGGTACACAATGAATTCTGAGTTCACAAATGGAATTAGAAATGTGGTCATTCATACAACTGTGTGTTAATATCGCTAGCTGCCATCATGATGCACAGTGTATAAAACACAATCATTCAGAGACTCCTGGGTGGCTCAGGTGGTTAAGTGTTTGCCTTCAGCTCAGGTCACAATCCCATGGTGTTGGGATCAAGCCCTATATCTGGCTTCCTGCTTGGTGGTAGTCTGCTAGTTTTTTCTCCTTCTGCCCCTCCTCCAACTCATGCTTTCTCTCTCCCTCAAATAAATAAATAAAATCTTTTAAAAAACACACAATGATTCAAATGGGAGACCTGTATTCTGCATCTAAGATATTCACAAGTTTTATAGTTCTTAGTGAAAATCTGACACCATTACAAAGAAGTACAAAGAGGTAGAACATGTGGATTTATGACTAAATGATCAATCCTCATACTAATTCAAGGTTCCACGATGAACTTGATGCAAAGGCCATCAGTAATCTATGTGACCTGGAGGAAAGTTGCAACCCATGATGCAGGAGTGTTATGTGGATCTACGTGCAGTGATGAACCACAGCCAGTTGTACACCCAAGGGCAACTTGTCACCAAGAGAAAAAAGGGGATAAGGAGAGGAGACTGACATTGGTTATATGGTTTGACACTGAGCTAGAAATGCTACAACTCTTAACTCATTTAACTCTGGGGGTTATCTTCTGTCTCTTATGTGATCTTCATTTTATAATAATGCCATCATAAATGAAGTTCACAAGAAGGAAGTGGCGGAGTTGGGCTTCAACACGAGGTCAGTTTAACCCCAAAGTCAATATTCTTTCAGTATAGCACATTCAAGTGGGATGGGCTTGAAGATTGTCTATCCAAACTCTACCTTTTGAAAGGATTTTAAAAATGGAGAGCTAGAAGAAAGTGGGCAAATGTTTTCAATATAGCTGGAGAAAATATAAAGGATGGAGAAGTAAAGAACGTGACCTTGAAGAGGAAGAGAATAGGGTAGAGGTGGCGAGTCATATCAGTGAAATAATTCAGTAAGTTTGAGGAGGAGCTTACCAGAGGTTTTCTGATAAAAGAGCAACATCATATAACCCACAGAAAAATGATGAAGCAGCTGAAGTAACATTAATCAAAAGCTGTCGTACAGCAGAGTGACCCGCCTGATTCCAGCCTGGAAAAGCCAGGCCACCTCTTTGTGAAACTGATGGACAAGGAGCTTATTATATGAGTAAATACACAAGGGGCAGTTTCAGGGATTGGAGAGCCAGTAAGAAGGTAGGCGACATATTTAGTTATGAAAATCTAGAGGGGGGGGGAATCTGGGGGTAGGGGACAGAGGGAGAGAGAGCAGAAGGGATAACGTCTGACCCACAGAGAAGAAAGAAGGTAGGAAATTTCTTGGTGTTCGTAAAAGACTTTGTAAGATTATGAAACCAAGCAACCCTTGCTTCAGGGCCCAGATGAGAAGGCATGGCCAGGACTGGAAAAGAGGCTGTTCTTCCCCAGGCACCATCTCCTTCAGGGCCCTAAGAGCTCAAAAAGGTTCATGACAGAAGCCTGCTGTGCTCAGCAGGGTGTCATTTTAATGGCGGGCACCAGCAGGGGAGACCAGGACAAGGTAAAGTGAGGCTGAGGCTGGAGGGTCACAGGACTGGTCAGATTGCTGAGCAGATGCTACACTCTAGGAAATAATTGGAGTGGTGGGGTTCAGAGGTAGATGAAGTCCCATGTGAAGAGGAAAAAACTTAAGATTCACCCCAGTAGGTGAATCACGATCAATGTGGCCTCCCTGGAACGCATAAACAAGTGATTGCTGGGTTATTAAGTTTACAAAGGGTGAAGAAGAAGCAAGTGATACAGAAAAGGGTGAGAAAGAAAAGAAAGTCAGTGATAATAAATATGTCTCTCATCCCAAAGAAGGAAAAATCAGAGTATTCCAATGGAATGGATTTCTTTGGAAGGCTGGCTATAGTTGGACATTTCCAAGTGCATGTTGATGATTGCTCAATAGATTATGAGAAAATTATTATCCACCCAGTTCCACAGATCTATCAGGCCTCCGTACAACCTGCTCACTCTCAGATTCTGATCCATTACCAGGTGCCCTTAACCTGGCTAGGTGTTTGAATGGACTGACTTTGGGAACCACTTCTATCCAGAGGTGGTGTTATTTTTTTGTATATGTTATGATATCTGTTCTTCTTGGAAAAGCAAAGACTTTTTGCTCTTTTAAGCTCTTCTGAACAATATCCCACATCATTAAACTTTCATTTAAAAAAAACAGTAGATTCCAATAATCATTAACATGTTTTTGATTTGGTTACTTAGACCATTTAATTTCGCAACACCCAAAATTTGGTCTACTGATACTTAAGAGATCAGACAAGTGTATCTAGGCCAACAGTAGCCACTAGCTTCTTGGGAGCACAGGATCAAATGAGCATATATCATACAGTTTTTCATGTTCCCAACTCCCATATTATGTGAACGAACGCTACTAATGACGGGACTGACAGTAGGACTGACTTTCCCTTATTTGGACTTAAAGAATTGTTGGGCAATCAGAAATGTTCCACATTACACACTTTGGGGTTTCCAAAAGCAAAGAGTCATGATTCAATTGCATCATGATTTGTTTCAAAAGCTGAGTGCTGACCCGTGGGGCTAAATGGGGAGGCTGTGACACCAAGGAGAACTTCCAGATGGAATTATTTCTACTATATGTTTGCCGTAATTAATAAAACTAGATACCTTTCAGAGGAAGGAATTATTTTTAAAGAGCTAGGATCTCAATTACAGATAATTCCTGCAAAAATTTCCAGCGAGGAGAACCGACATTCTGGGAGAAAACAACCTCTGTCTCCTAAGTGTCTTACCATCTATTTTCTCCTTCCATTACTTCTCTTTTATAAGAAATTCAGGAAGGCAGGAAGCCCATATCTTCCCATATCCCTTCCCCTCCCTTTTGCTTTTAAACTAAGAGGTGAGTCCTCAAAAGGCTAGCTTGGACCATTTCACAAAATGCTGGCTATATATTTGCTGGTCTGGGAACCAAAAACCAAAAGCTAGTTTTGGCCCCAATGAGGTCCAATTTTAGTACACATCAAAGCAGAGAAACCCTGAAAATACCTACACCACCTTCTCCCCCACAGACACTTGGCACTACCCTCTCACGGATGCCTAAAGCATCAGGAAAGTCTCAACCATATATATCATCTGCCTCAAACAAGAAGTTCAGTCCTGGCTGGAATATTTATTAGTGTCAAAGTTGAGCTGAGGCTATAATGCCATGAAATTCCACAAGGTCTTCTGCTTTCTGAAGGAATCTCATACACGTAACTTTATCTAAACAAGCAATTTATTTGGAGGTTGTAGAAAATTAGCATCTGAGACACAGAGGACCTTGCTAAAGGAGGTTTGAGAGAAATACCTGGTTGGGGTGCTACCAAAGCAAATGCACATTTTTCATTTAAAAACCATTCCACTTATAGACGACTGGGTGGCTGAGTTGATTAAGCATCCGTCTCTTAATTTCAGCTCAGGTCATGTTCTTAGGGTTGTGAGATCGAGCCCCGCATCAGGCTCCACCCTGGGTATGGAGCCTGCTTAAGAATCTCTCTCTCCCTGTCCCTCTGCCCCTGTCCCTCCTCTCTAAATAAATAAATAAATATTTAAAAGAAAATCTACTCCATTTAAAAATCCAAATGTGGGCGCCTGGGTGGCTCAGTGGGTTGAGCCTCTGCCTTCAGCTTAGGTCGTGATTTCAGGGTTCTGGGCTCGAGCCTTGTGTCGGGCTCTCTGCTCAGCGGGGAACCTGCTTCCCCCTCTCCTTCTGCCTGCTGCTCTGCCTACTTGTGATCTCTCTCTCTCTCTGTCAAATAAATAAACAAAATCTTTAAAAAAATAAAAATAAAAATCCAAATGTATGTCAGACATTTTTCTCCACACTACTCTAGGTGATCATTTGTCTAGATCATTTGTCTTTGGCATTTCCAAAAGACTTCTTTGTGCTTCCCTTCCTTTTACTTGTAATGCATTCTCTTTCCTGTCCTTCAAAAAATTCACTTTTAAAATATGACCCGATATAAGTCATCGAGCTTTTGATTACGTATGTTAGTCATTCCAGGAGTATTTTCACTTTCAGGGTTACCCTGTCAAAGGGAATGATCAGCTGTGAAGTCAATTTAAGTTATGTCAGCTTCACTTAAATAGAAGTATTGGTAGGGTCAGAGGTCTTCCTAGCACTGACAAAAATCCTAATGCTTCTGCTTGCAGCTAACACATAACTCATGAGTACCAAGAGCATTTCTAAGTAGTCTATGTCTTTAAATAGTTGAGGTAATTACTATTGTTTAGTGATCACTCACCATATACTCGGCACTCTCGTTAGGGCTTTACCTGTTTCAACACATTCATTTTCAGGTGTGCACATGCACACACACCCACACCCACACAAGTCTATGAGATAAGTACTACAACTATCCCCATTCTGCCATAAGGAAACTGAGGTACAGAGAGGGTAAGTAACTTGCCTGGGGTCTCATAACTATTAAGTGGCCAAGCTGGGATCTGAGCCCAGATGGTTTGTCCCCAGAGCCCAGGCTCTGAAAATCCCCTACAGGACTAACCAAGGACACTGAGTCTCATTCAGAAGATGGGCCCATTCATTTATTAATTCCTCTTCTTTAAGTCAAAGAATATGGAGCACTCACCTCCTGGTGTAACTGGTCCAGTTCTTGTCAGTCTTCACGGGAGATGGTTTCCCCACCGGGCAGTTTAGACCAAGGAAAACACAACGAATGCAGAGTGAGAAGGCTTGGACTCAAGTCCAGCTCTGTCAATCACTAACAGTGATCTTCCACAAGCCACTCAAACTCTCTGTACCTCTGTGTCCTCATCTATAAGACAGTTTTTGAGTCTCCCTATTTACAATGCAATTCCACAATCCCTCCTGCAGAGAAATGAAGCTCGCTTTCCAAATTCCTTTTCTAGATAAACAGTGAATTCAGAGCACAACATGGGATCAGAACCCAGACTCCTGAAGCCAAAAGACACCATGGGACAGAAAGGGGTGGAAGCAGGCAAAGAAAATGGCATAAGAAACTCATAAATAGGGAAACAAAACCAAACTTTCATCAGTAATACAAGAACTAGAAGGAAAGCAAGTGAAGTGTTGAAAACAAGTAACACTGAATGTAAAATTAGCATGGGTGAAAAAGCAATGCATTAATCAGAGCTTATTATTTCTACCTCTATTATAAAAGAAAATTCATGATTAGCTTAAGAGAGACCCAGGGCACAGGGATCTCTCTACACTGGCATTTCCAAAGCCTTTTCTCCCTTTGATCCAAACACTTTATTTGGAACCTAACTTTGGTAGTTTAATCACTCCTTCCTGGCCCATGCTCAAAGGCAAAAATCTTCAATTCAAGGCCTTTCTCGGGCTCTTACCAGTCTAAACCAGTCTATGAGGTCTCCATGTCCTGCTCTGGGTCTCAGATCTATTTAGCCTTGTCTGTCAGAATATTTGACTCTGCAACAAAACCAAAAGACAACTGACAGAACTGGAGAAGATATTTGCAAATGACATATCAGATAAAGGGCTTGTATCCAAAATCTATAAAGAACTTATCAGACTCAACACCCATAGAACAAATAACCCAGTCAAGAAATGGGCAGAAGACATGAACAGACATTTCTCCAAAGAAGACATCCAAATGGCCAACAGATACATGAGAAAGTGCTCAACATCACTCGGCATCCGAGAAATACAAATCAAAACCACAGTGAGATACCACCTCACGCCAGTCAGAAAGGCTAAAATTAGTAAGTTAGGAAACGACAGATGTTGGCGAGGATGTGGAGAAAGGGGAACCCTCCTACACTCTTTGTGGGAACACAAGCTGGTGCAGCCACTCTGGAAAACAGTATGGAGTTTCCTCAGAAAGTTGAAAATAGAGCTACCCTACGACCCAGCAATCACATTACTGGGTATTTACTCTAAAGATATAAATGTAGTGATCCACAGGGGCATGTGCACCCGAATGTTTATAGCAGCAATGTCCACAATAGCCAAACTATGGAAAGAACCTAGATGTCCATCAACAGATGAATGGATAAAGAAAATGTGTTTTATACACACACACACACACACACACACACACACACACACACACACACACAGTGGAATACTATGCAGCCATCAAAAGAAACAAAATCTTGCCCTTTGCAACAACTTGGATGGAACTAGAGGGTATTACGCTAAGCGAAATAAGTCAATCAGAGAAAGACAATTATCATATGATCTCTCTGATATGAGGAATTTGATGGGCAGGGTGGGGAGTCGTGGAGGGTAGGGAGGGAAAAAATGAAACAAGATGGGATTGGGAAGGAGACAAACCATAAGAGACTTGTAATCTCACAAAACAAACTGAGGGTTACTGGGGGTTGGGAGGGGGGTAGGGATAGGGTGGCTGGGTTATGGACGTTGGGGAGTGTTTGTGCTTTGGTGAATGCTGTGAAAGGTATAAGCCTGATGATTCACAGACCTGTAGCCCTGGGACAAATAATAATAATAGTAATAATAATAATGATAACAATAATAAAGAATATTTGATTCTTTCCTAATTGGGTCCATGATCTGTTTTCACATGCAGCTTTAAGAAATAGGTTCAAATCCCAGCTCCTCCACTTAGCATGGGAACCTGAGATGGCTATGTACCCTCTGTGTGCCTCAATTTCTCATGCCTCAAATATAGACAATAACGATAGCTGAGTATAGTGAGTATAGATTTATACATAGTACCTATATACATAGGGGTTCTATCAGTAATTAGTATTATGTGTTTCAGCTCCATATAATCCAGGAATAGAATCCCAGTACACCCTATTTCCTACCACCAATTAACCTTCTGTGATGTATTTTTTCCTGCTTGATCAAAAGCCCCTATGGAGAGGGATTATCATCATCACCATCTCTGTACTCTCTACAGTACATGTCTTAAAGATGGAAGATATTCAGTATATAGTGCACTGAAGTACCATTATCTGAAGCTCTAAATAGGACCCATTTCTCTGCCTGAAAATTCAAGCACATTATTATTTGTAGTCTGCAGTAAGGTTTAATGATGGCTTGAGTTTACTTTCCAGCAAACACAACAATTAAAGTAGACAAAAAGTCATTATTAGGAACAAAACGGGCTTTCTATCACTAAAACATGTATCAAGGACAGAAAAAGATGAAAAATACGAAAAGTCAGATTAGGGAGTAAATGGCTAGATGAATAGCAAAACTTCCATTAATGATCAGATGAAAGTGACAGTAGGGAATGTGGAAAGTGAAGAAAAGAAATGTTTTTAAATATTCCAAGATACTAAACAAGGGAGAAAATGGATTTATGAAACCTGAATAGGGGCTCCTGGATGGCTCAGTGGGTTAAGCCTCTGCCTTCAGCTCAGGTCATGATCTCAGGGTCCTGGGATCAAGCCCCGCATTGGGCTCTCTCCTCACCAGGGAGCCTGCTTCCCCCTCTCTCTCTGCCTGCTTGCCTTTCTGCCTACTTGTGATCTCTCTCTCTCTCTCTCTCTGTCAAATAAATAAATCTTAAAAAAAAAAAGAAAGAAACTCTGAATAATGCCCTAGAGAAAAATGAAAGATGTGAGTCCAAGATTCCACCATCAGCCTAATTAATTAATTAATTAATTAAGTTGGTTTTCCCTTTGCCTGAACCACCCACAGAATCTTGATGACTTAGTCTCTAGCACCTTCAGGTGTCTGCTCAAATGATGCCCCACGAAAAGTCTTCCTTGGTGATTCGATATGAAAGAGGGCCCATGGCCAATGTCACTCTCCAGCCCTTACCCTGAACTTGTCACCTGCCACATTATATATCTCTCTCTTCTGGTTTCTTGATCTTTCCCCAAACACTGCAGAACATAACTATCATGAAAGGAGGAGCTTTGTTTCAGGCTGTGTCCTGTGCATGAGAAATTAACTAGAAAACAATGGGTGCTCCATAAAAGTCTGCCAACGTGTGAACCATTTAATATAAATGTTAGTAATTATGCGTGTACAGTGTTAAAAGTTGTGCCTGGCACAGAAAGGGCCCAGTTAGCTATTTCCAGGAAGAGGAGTGGTATTCCTCAATTCTTTTGGACGGTTTAGTAACAAAAATCTTCTTTCTTGGGGGCTGGATAAAGTGGGAAGAGTTAGATAAGGGGTTGCAGGAGACAGTTCTGAAATCTAGGAGTGACAATGTTTACTTTATTGGCGGGGGGTGACTGAGAGCTCCTGAAGTGCCCTGTAGTAGAGCAGGGTCAAAAAGCAAGTTTTCGTGGCACCGGCGGGGGCAGGGGGTGGGGGGGCGAGGCTAACGGAATGGAAAGGAAAGCAAGGCCGGGACCAGGATGGTGGGGATAAAGAGACTGCATGGGAGCCCAGGCTTAGGCTTGACAGTGTCTTGACACTGAGTGGAAGTACAAGGTACAACAATGACTTAGTCTACCCTCTTACCTAGATCAACCTTCACTTGGGCAGGCTTCAGAATCTGAGATGTCAAAAACATGATGCCACGAGGCCTGTGTAGAAAGAATAATCCAGGCTTACCTGAAGCAATTGCATATTAGGGTGTGTGTGCATACACGTGTGTATTCTGATATTGTCTATATTATTTGGGGAAGCCAATTCTAGGGGGCTTTTGGAAAAAAAGAATCATGATGTTGATACTCTCACTTTTGATGTGAGTCGGAGAGACGAGAAGATCCTGCATCTTTCGTAAGACAACTATAACCTCTCACCTGAATGACTACAGGGTACAGATGACCAACTGTGCCAGCTTGCCCATGACAGCGGGGCTTGCAGGATGCAGGTCTTTCAGTGTTAGCTCAAACCAATACTGGTTAGCCACCCTACCAGCTCGGCGCCCTCCAGACTGGTCTGTGTTCGTTCACCTGCTGTTCACACGGCAACCAGAGCAATCGTTTCCAAACAGAAATCTGACCTCATCTCCTCCGCTGCCCAGTCACACCGTCAAAACCGCTCAGTGGCTCTACTATTCTTCAAAGAGATTTTAGCCCTCAACTGGGCCTAAAAGGCTCTGTGGGTATTGGGCCTCCGCCTCTTCTTCCAGCTTCATTTCAAACTCTCGCCACAGTGACCTGTCAGCGGCTCACATGCAGGCCACGCCCTCCCGCCCCGAGGCCCCGCACCTGCTGCCCCCCTTTGCGCACAGAAGTGACTCCCGCCCTCCTCTGAGCAGTTCCCTCGTGCTATAGCTCCGTCTTCGTCCTTCTGTAGAGGAGTCCTTCCGGACTCCCCTCTTCTGAGCCTTCCCGGGGTCTCGGCCCCCACTGCCAGTGCCCACCCTGTCCTCTCAGCAGTGATGGGCACACCCCGAGAGCGACTCCCTGCAGACACTGTGACTTTCTGTCCGCTGGCTTTGGCCCGCCCCGGAGACACTCGCCCACTGGAGGAGAGGGGAGCAGCGGATGGGAGCCAGCTCAGGCAGGCTTTGGGCCATGGCTTAGAGTCTGGATGTGATTCTAAGTTCAGGCAAGCTGGGGAGAGGCAGGATCTGATTACATTTGTCAGAGGTTACTGGGGCTGCTATACGGAACCTAGACTGTGAAAGGGCAGGGGTGGAAGCAGAGCGAGACTGGGACCAGATGAGAAGTGAGGGCAGTAGGAAGGAATCACAGTGGAAGTGGCTGTTCATTAGCCCAACAGTTAGAGCCTTCAAGGGTCGGGTCAGCTCCAGAACAGCAGCTCACTTGAGAAGGCCCCTGAAGCCTGCTTCATTCAAGGTAGTTCTTAGGAGAGGATTAAAAAGCTACTGTGTGTGTGTGTGTGTGTGTGTGTGTGTGTGTGTGTGAGAGAGAGAGAGAGAGAGAGAGAGAGAGAGAAGTAGGGATAAACAGAGAGTACATAATAGACACGCAGTTTATCTGTGGTACTAACGTGTCATGATGAGGAGGCAATTAGGGAAAAGTCTAAAGGAGAGGGGCAATGAGAAAAACGTTGAGGAACACTGTTCTAGAATACCAGACAGACTGCAGGCTCCTTCTTCAGACCATCGGGTGGCTCGTAAGCTGGCTTGGGATGGCCCCCGGCCTCCTAGACAAATAGTCCTAAAGCTGCCCTGTCGCCTTACATTTCCTCAGGGCGGTACAGACACTGACTAATACACCTTCTCACTGGGAAGATGGTCTAGTAAGATATGATGGTCTATTTGCAAGTCGGCCTTTCTAAACACAGATACTCCTGTTTGGACACTCCGGAGACGAGCAAACAAAGGAAGGAAGGTTTGGGAGTTAATTAGGGGAATGCAAATACGGTGCATCTCAGCAAGATCTTCAGTCCTATAATTCATGTTTCTCTTTCTGCCAAGACTCCGTCTACCTCTCACCTGAAGAATTCCTATGCTTCTAGCACAGCCCAAGCATGAGTGTCCTGAGCACCTTGCAAAACTAAGAGTAATGTCTACTCTTTCCTGAGCACTTGGGACAGGCATTATGCTTACATGAGTTACTTCACTTAATCCTGCCTCTTTTAGTCCCATTTTACAGATAGTAAACTGAGGCTCAGAGAAGAGAAGAAGATTACTCTATGTCAGATAGCAACAAAATCATAGAGTGGAGATTCAATACCCATCAACTCTTTAGCCTCCAGACTATACACACTATTGTATTACTCACTCATGTATTATAAGCAGTATTTCACGTGCTTCTTTCCTCCATTGCTCCCAACATAAATTTATGATCCAGGCCAGGGGGTCATGAAAAAAGAATGAATTTTACCGTGAAATCCTGTTGTACAACTTTGGGATATTATTTACTGAGGCTCAGTTTCCTCAACTATAAACAGATACAATAAATGCCTGCCTAATAGGTTTGTTGTTGAGATAAAACGAGATATAACTTTTAATGCACTTACCATGGAGTCTGGCATATAAAAGTCCCTTAATTAAACAAGTATTGATTGAGGGCCTGTGAGATACCAGATCTTAGGATGGACACAGGGGATAAGGAAATAATAAAACAGATCTCATGGTGCTAGCACACTAGGAATTTAATATATTTTGGTTGCTTCCCCTTCTGGAGGGCAGGGATTCTAGGTTATTTAACACCAAGTTTTTAGACTTCAACCATGTCTAGCACCAAATAGCCACTCAACAATTTTTTAGTGATGAATGATAGCGGTTTACAGAGTTTTAGACCCTAAATTTTGGAGATCGTGAATGATTGTGTCAAGTTAGTGCATTATTGTTTGTGGAAATCACTGAAAATAGAGCACAAGGATACCACACTCAGAGCTGTACGCATTTGTTTGATTTAAGCATACGGCTACCACTAAAGGATTCTCAAAATATATTCACACAGCAAAAGGGGACACTATAACCTGAACAATGTGAAAATAACAAAACATCTAATAATATTAGATGGGGTGGGAAAGGGAAACGGGGAAGAAGTTTTGAAGCTGTTAATCTTTCAAAAAGAGGAAGTCAATTGATACTGTCTAAAGAAGAAACTTCACAAAAACAACAATGTCTTTAATGACAGTGACTCCAGCTTTTTAATACTTTTCATGATACTTTAGCCATAAAGAGACATTTTTAAAGAAATAATGTATCTTGAAATGAGGTACATTTATTTGAAGTATGACTCTTTTTTAGTTTCAGTTCAGTTTTTTAAATTGCTTAAAAATTTTAAAAAATTATTTTTGTTGTAAATAGCATCTCTCTTTATCTTTATAAAAGTATTTCTATCTAAATATCCACCCAGATAGACAGATACATATGTATAGATAGATGTCTGAAATCACGTTATTTAAGGTTAATGGGACCTGTAGTATTTGAGATGACTTTCTTTTAATGCTCATCTTTGTAATTTTTTGCCTTATTTGAATCTTGACAGTCAACATATGTGGTTTTTTTCAAAGATTATTTATTTATTTATTTGAGAGAGAGAGAGAGAGAGCACAGAGGGAGAGGAAGAGGGAGAAGACTTGCCACTGAGCAGAGCCAGATGAGGAACTTGATCCCAGGACCCCAGTATCAGGACCTGAGCCAAAGGCAGACACTTAACCAATTGAGCCACCTAGGTGCCCAAACATATGTGATTTGTTAAACGTCTGTTTCCCAAAGTACAGGGAATATGGAATACAAAATATGATGGGAATATGGATAGTTATTATTACCTTCTTTGTACCTTTTTGTATTTTTCACATTTCCAAAAATGATTTTTAAAATGTTTTATATTCACAGATTCTACAGACTCTATATTCATGATTGTTTCTTTCAAGCTAGACTCCAAAGTAGATAGAAAATAGGTTTTATGTTGCTGATGGTGTCTTTAACATGACTTGAGAACCCAATTTGCAAAGAAGAAAAGACAGGATTCTTTTGAATGCTCTTAATAAAAGTAATAACAAACGGAGAACTAATGAATGGTTACATATATGCTTGCATTTTTTAAGGATTTTATAAGAAGAGTGAGAGATTATGAAAGAGATTATGAAAATTGTCATGTTGGACTATGTCTGATGGAGTCTTTAAGGGCAGGATTTCAAACTAAGTGTGGTTTTCCTTGTCCTTTCTTGTTTAAGACATGATTAATGAATGTCAGCATGTGCTTGCTGCGATAAATGGCAAACCAGAATAATCCAGTTCTTACCCTCTAATTAAGAATAATAATCTAAAATACATAAATGGTTACATAGCTGTAAAAGGGATGAGCTGATGCGTGATGTCTTGGGGAGCGGTGGATCTAACATCTGAGCTACCTGTTTAGGTCTCACAGGAGGTAACAAGGTAACACAGTTTTCCTTTATAAAGGTTTGGGGAAAGAGTGGGATTCTGATCTCCATAAAGTAGCTCAAGAAATCTATTTAGCTTCACATAGCCTCAAATTTTAGACAGTAGGATTCAGCATCCCCTGGGTTTTGCCTGCTTACGTTAGTATTACAGAAAGTTTTTTTCAATTCAGTGAACCACCTGGATGTGAAACATTTAATTACTGTCAATAACAATTTAGAGGACAGAAAATAAATTTTTGTTTCTCTTTGTGAAAATGTCTTCTCTCAATGATAAGTTACAGCCTATGGGTGTGGGTTTTTTCATATAAAGGAAGAAAAATGTTATAAAATAATATTTGTGAAGCATTTTAACTTCTATTTCATTCTTTCAAGATATGGATTGGCGTTTTTCTAGCCTAGGAGTAGACAAAATTCATAAAGAAAATGATGGGATCTTAGATTTAAAGAAAACTTTGAAATTATCCATTCCGTCCCAATAGTGGATTTTCTCTTTCACTAGAACCTTTGTAAATGACCATCCAGTCTCAATTCAAACCTGTAAGTGCCAAACTGTTCTCTACCCCACAAGGAAACCTCATGGCCTTCAGAGAGCTCTAAATGTAAAAAAAACAAAAATAAAAGAATTCCCTTAATCCCAGCCAAAATCCATTTCCATTGATACCTCCCCACTGGTGCTTGTCCTCACCTGCAGAGCTTATAAACCCCACTCCGCTCCTGTCCAAGGGTACTTTAAACACTGGAGACATCTTCTCATCCTGACTAAGATCCCCCAGTCTCTTCAGCAAGCCCTCAGATGGAAGCACTTCTATTCTCAAAATCCCTCCACATCATCTGACGGTTCATTAGTGTGTCAATACCTTACTACAAAGCAGTGCCCACACTTAAAAAAATTTCCTCAAAAAAGTGCCAAAAGTTGTTCCAGGAACACAAATATAATTCTTACAATGTCCACTTTAAATCCTTAGATGAGGGCGCCTGGGTGGCTCAGTGGGTTAAAGCCTCTGCTTTCGGCTCAGGTCATGATCTCAGCGTCCTGGGATCGAGGCCCGCATCGGGCTCTCTGCTCAGCGGGGAGCCTGCTTCCTCCTCTCCTTGTCTCTTTGCCTGCCTCTCTGCCTACTTGTGATCTCTCTCTCTGTGTCAAATAAATAAATAAAATCTTTAAAAAAAAAAAAATAAAAAAATAAATCCTTAGATGAACACCTCTTAAATGCCTGAATTCTATCTTACTATCTCTTCACCTATCTTGAGTGTCAGTTTCCTCTTCACCATGTTTTTCTGCCTTTGCAATTTTGAAGACCATTCTTGGATTACTTTTGGTGGCAAGCCACTGAAACTGATTTGGGCTACCTTAACGAAAATAGGGGCATCTCCAATTTCTTGAAATTCATGGATTTCTGATTTCATGAAATCAGAGTAAGGGTAGAAAAGCCAAGAGCAGGAGGCAGAGCCTTCCAATGGCCTCTGGGACAGGGCGAAAAGGCCCTCTCCCTGGAGTATTTCCCTAACTGCCACTTAACTCTACTGACTCTTAGTTACTGCCATCTTTCAGTCCTAAATTCTCATTCTTGGGGAAAGGAATCCAACTGGACCAGCTTGGGTCAGATTGCTATCCCTGGTTAAGTAACCCTGACCAGGGACATGGTCTTATGTATATGACATATTGGGGTCATTGTCAGAGAAAGGAAAATGGATGCGAAGGGGCTCCTGGGTGGCTCAGTGGGTTAAAGCCTCTGCCTTTGGCTCAGGTCATGATCTCAGGGTCCTGGGATTGAGCCCCGCATCGGGCTCTCTGCTCAGCGGGGAGCCTGCTTCCTCCTGCCTCTCTGCCTACTTGTGATCTGATCTCTCTGTGTCAAATAAATAAATAAAATCTTAAAAAAAGAAAGAAAGAAAGAAAATGGATGTAAAGACAGATATCCAAAATCACCGTACTTCTAAAAAAGGAAAGTGATGTTCAAAGATAATTAATCTGTTTCTTTTTATTCCTCCTTGTGTTTTCCTCTTTTGCTTGACCCCCAATAAGGCAGACAACAGAATTGGTGTTCATGGCATCAGAAGAGGTCAAAGGTAAGGGGGAAAAAAGAGAGATAGCCTGAGAATATTTCTGGATTTCGTTTTCCAAAATCCCAAACGCTTAGAAGAACATAGGAAATTTCTCAAAGGAGGTAATAAAAAGGAATGGAATGTATGGGCATGCAGAGCCCTGAAGCAACATGGAGAATGATCTCTATCTGGCTGTGGGAAAAGGAGGGA
The DNA here is from genome assembly GCA_002007465.1 of Ailurus styani. Lineage (NCBI taxonomy): Eukaryota > Metazoa > Chordata > Mammalia > Carnivora > Ailuridae > Ailurus > Ailurus styani. The sequence goes on along the minus strand of LNAC01000041.1, from coordinate 1,882,625 downwards.
GGGAGGCTTATGAACCCGGGAGGAGGGAGGAGCAGGCCTTGTTTCCTGGCATTGTTCCCAGGGAGGCCACAACGCACATCTAGGCAGAAAGAACGATAGGAAATGTCACCTAAAGGTTTTTGTGGCTCGAGGATGGCCTGGACACCTGTAGCCGAGCGAGTTACATGAGCAGAAATACAGCACTGCAGTGTAACCTGTGTGATCGGAAGCCTCAATGACCAGAGGGTCCTCTCCGCCAGGGCTGCCTCATTGTGCCAACACCCTGGAGCCTGAGCCACCTGTGGGGAGGCTGGGACCTTAAGCAGGGCTGAGGGTTAAGTCTTCTACCTTTCCAGAAGGAAGAGCCTTGAAGCAAAAATGAATCTAATTTGAAAAAAATTTAAGAGATGAGATACTTCTTCTGTGTTCATAGATGGAGATTCTCACCCGCTATGCTTGCAGAGAGAAGACAGGAGCAAAATAAGAACAAAGGTGTTCTTATTCCTCTCTCTCTGTCAATCTGACCTTGTCCTTTTCAAATAGCAGCATTCGTGCATCATATACTGCTTGTAATATTAAAAGCCCTCTTTTATAAACATTGGCTTGATTTTTTTCTAATCCTCTTATTTATGACCTTAGTTTTCCTAATGTGATTCCCCCGGGTTGACGCTGTACCTCTCTGCAAGGGTAGTCTCAGATGATATACCCCTTCTCCCCTCTCCTGTGTCTTCTGTCCTTGTTGGATGTGGTTTGAGCACAAGATCCCTATGCAACCAATTTGGAGCTTTCAGCCACCTTTCCCTTTCACTGTGTCATTTGCCCAACTGGTGCTTATGATATCAAAATCGTGTTTATCTGTTTAAAATTATTTTAGTAAGGACACTTCACATGAGATCTATCTTCTTAACAAATTAAGTGTACAATACAGTACTGCTGACCACAGATACAGAAGTTTGTTGTTCTTCTTAACAAATTCTGCTTCAGTTAAGGTCTTAAACCTAGCTAATAGTAAACAATGTAGCAGCTATTAATATCTTTTAACCAAAAAATGGAAAAAAAATTTAAGAAGACCAAGGCTCGAAAACCCGAGTCTGAGAGTGGCATCCTGTCCTTTCATTTTTGTAGATGGCAGGGCTGTTACTTCCTAAAGAGAAGTTGAATGATGTCATAAACAAAGCCCAGGGAGCCGGGTGACCTGGATCTATTCTTGGCTGTGCCACTGACCGTGAGTGACCTTGGGCAAGCCACTTTTTTATCTCCCCATCTCAGTTTTCTCCACTGTACAACTACAAAAACATATATCTTGTCACCTACCTAGAGAATAATTTGGGTATAAGAACTATAGAGTAAGAAATAAAGTAATGCTTGAGAAAACAGTAAGGTTTTTGTTTTTGTAGTTTTTCGATCTGCCAGTTTCCCTTATGATACTAGGGTTCTCAGGGAGTTTCAGTTGTTCAAATGATCACGAAAATTAGAATCGATCTATGTTCAGAGCTTAAAAGGAATCAGGACCAGCTTAAAACAAATCAGAAAGTGACTCTAACTCAAGGACAATGCCCGTATTATGTGTAGTACGTTCTATTTGTATTTATTTCAATGGGGATTAGATGGGTCAGAAAGCAGGCAGTTGGGCTCCTGTAGGTAGAAAGCAGAGGATGCCATGGCAGAGACAGAGATAAAAGGAGATGAGGACATTGGTAAATGGGGACAGGACAGATGCCAGTTCTGTAGATGGATTCCATTTTCTGCAGACCTGTGGGCTTTTAAAAAATTATTTGCAAAGCTTTCCAAATATGAGCTAGACCTAGAAAATTTTCTAAAGTGGCTGTCTTTATCTAAAAAGAGAAAGAGTAATCATGTTAATGCCTAAAAAAAGCAACTCTTGCTTTTCACTAAATCCATACCCAGAATACTGCAACTATATTTATGGTTTATACTGCTTTGAAAGTTTAACAAATTTCAAAGCCAGGAATGTTCTCTGTGGCTTACTAAGGGCAGACAGAAGGTGGAATGCAAACCCAACAGGTAGAATAAATACTACCCAGATTCCATTTAGAGCCATACCTTTAAGAATACATATGAACCTCTCTGAGCCCTGAATTGCTCATCTATACGAAAGATAAAACACAACTTACCCACTGCACAGAGGTACCTACCAACCTCTTAAGGTAACCAAGGTAACCTCTTAAGGTATCTCTCAGGTAATCAAGGGAGGGAGCTTAAATCTCTTGCATTAAGCACAGGAGAGGAAATCTACTTGCTGCCCGCCCTTCGAATGGACTTTGAGGACATTTTTCTCTAAGTAGAACACCAACAATTTATATGGACTCCATGGCGTCACAGTGAGAAATAGGCTTTATGAGTACTTGCAAGGCTAAGACCCCAGGGAGGGGCTTTCAATCAGTGAGCAGATCAAAGAAGCAACACACCCTTTGGAAAGGGCGATGAAGATTGTAGTCACTGCCTCCTGGGGACCAAACACATTTAATATAACAATAGTTGCCCAATGTAATCTCACACACGAGAAAGATCATTAAGTGCTGTGACAGCAACTGCCATTCCAAAACACTTTCCCCGTCCTAGCTCAGCCATCTTTACAACATCAAAGAGCAGAAAAGCTGCTCCGTAATACTGGAAGAAACACTGGAGACACTGGAAAGAGCACTTGGGAAACATGAGATAGCACGGGGACCACCCGCATGCTGCTCAGAGGGTCTGCTCCTAGCCACGGATGATGCGATTCTTCCAGAGAATTTCTTTGGAACCTCATTTGTCCAAACGTCGAGGTTTGGAAAGCTTTATGGTTTCCCCAAATTGCCGTGGTGAGCGGATCACCTGAGGGAGCTTCTCTTCCTAAGTGGACAGGATCTCCCCACCCTACTCCTCTGAAACATCTGTATTTTTCCTTCCACGTTTCACAGGGGAAATCACTGCAGAAAGCCTCTGAGCCAGCATGAGTGTGGATATCTGGGCAAAAACAAGGCAAGCCTACCTGAGAAGAACAGCCACACACTGCTGTGTTGGGTGGCTTACTAAATACTCGTCCTCAGGTCATCTCCCGGTCTCTGCTGCTGCTTTCATAGAAACATGCTCTGGAACACTCCTCCTGGCATGATAGCATCAGCACCTTCATGGTAGCCACATAGTGGTGCTTCCTGCCCTACCCTTTGGCCTCATCTACCCTCCCCACTCCACTTCTAGTGTGTCTGCTACTTGTCTGTGAAAGCCCAGAGCCTGATGACCAACATGAATAGGAAAGTCTTGCCTATCCAACCTTTGCTGCTGTATAAGGCCATTCAGAAGGTTCACTGCAACACCCAAGGCCATCACTGGGGACATTCAAACTGCAGCCCAGGAAATTCATCAGACTGTTACTGTCTGTCCTAACGCCACCATCTAAGGATGCTGTAAGCCCAGCATTTGGAAACCTTATCAACCAACTGTTCTCTGGGCTCAAAAACTGGGTGTATAGTAGTTCTAACCATTAGAAATGGGTTCTGTCTCCATAGAAATGCCCCCTACTAAATGCCTGATTGCTTACACCACATAGAGGCCATGTAGATTGCTGAGCTAGGCGCCTTACTCCCACCTATCTCACTGTCTCCTGAAATAACTGTTTAACTAGACTGGCTGAGTCCCAGGACCAAAACACTGATTTAATGAGTTAGGGCAATGCATTTAAATTTGTCCTTTTCTGTTTTCTCATCCCTGTTCCTTCTCTCTCTCTCTCTCTCTCTCTCTCTCTCTCTCTCTCTCTCTCTCTCTCTCTCTCTCCCCATCTCCCCCTTTGTAGATCTCTTATCCTGAAAACCTGAATCTCTCTAGAGCTATATACCAACTTGGCTTTAAATAAGTGAAACTTCTTGGGAAAAAAAATCTTTCAAAGAACAGAATGAGGGATATAAGAATATGCTACCCCCCATGCCTCTTTGGCATATGTATTAGTATGAGCTAATGGCCATTGAGATCCAGGAAGATGCAGTAAAAACTATAAAAAGAAAAGTGCATAAGCTTTCCTTTTGTAAATGAAATGTACATTACAAAGGAAATTTCCACTTGTAAAAAGTGTCTCCTTCTCCCATGCCAGGAAGAGGAGCATTCTTAATAACTCTTATTAATACAGAAGGCGCGGACTTAAATCTGCCTAACACACTTTACTAAGCAACTCTTGTTTAACCATACTTTCCTTAGGCACCTTCCCATAACTTGCCTTCCTCGTCCAGAAGCCCCAAACTCCCTTTGGCCTAAGATAGTGTTTAAGCCCATATTCTCACCATCCTTTGGAACTACTCGGTCTGGGTACATGCTAATAAACTCCATTTTTCTGTTGTTAAAAAAGAAAGTCCTGCCTACCTCCAAAATATCCCGCACCATAGCCTGTGACTCAGAAGACCAAGGTAAAAAAAAGTGCTTAATTTGAAAGATGTTCATCTTTACTTAGGATCTATGACACTGCAGAAAGGAGAAATAGGTATAGCCCTAATAAGATGGAACACAATACAGGTCAGTTTTGCTTAAAGTAAGGAAATAGATGAATTGGCTTTTAAAAAATAAAAAGAAGAGCAAGATAAAAAAAAAAAACCCACCCAGTTGCCTGCTTCCTGCAGAGGTGAATTACAGAGGTCATTTCAAGGTAATGGTAAGGTGAGGTAAGGCCCAAAGGGAAGACCAACTCTTTGCCCCCTGCCTGTCAGACCCATATGTATACTATGACATCACAGCTTCAAAGCCTAAAGAAATATAGAAATACACATTATACAGGGGCATGCTTCACATGTAGTCAGAGAACTTGAGAAACCTAAGTAGGAGGGAAAGGCCCATTTCCTAGCCCTTTGCTTTTATATGTGGACAAGGTAAGGAGGTTTGTAGCTTTCTTTCCATCTTCCTACTTTAGGTAATTATTATGTTACAGGGCATACAGATGACTGCTTTGTCAGCACTTCCGCTCCTATGCTAAACACAGGGATGTTCCAATTCCCTCACCGGGCCAGCCTGTTGGTGCAAGCTCGTATTTACTCCACGAGGATACAATTCCCATGGTTTAGCATCTCTACAAGATCAAGCAAATCAGATTAATGGCTGTACCTCTGTCAACACACAGGCTGAGACCTGCTGAGAATAAAGCTGATTTTTAACACAGAGACCATGGGCCTCTGAAAAATAATGGCTCCTGTTAAGACAAAGTCCCAACAAGAGAGTATGAGTAACCCCCAGATGTGATTTACCAAGACTGGAATCACCGTATATTATTAAGTACCTCTGGTGAATTGTCACAATTATACAAGTAAAGTTTTAATTAAAGAAACCATTAAAGGCAAAACTCATCCAAAACACACTCGTGCCTGGGATCACATGTTCTGCGTCCCGAGCTCTAACATAAAACTGAACTTTCAGGAGGTAGGAGAGAAGGATTTCCGAGTCCTCATCATCACATCAAGCTCCAGGCTGCTCCCCTTCTTCTTCCTTTGGGGACAACTCCACCGATTTTATGTGGAGTGAGGGGAGAAGACCAGAATATGACTCCACTCCCAGACAATAACAGGACTCACAGAACCCCATTCCCTTCGCCAAGACATTCATCCTAGGTAGCCATTCATCCTGTGACCACGTACGGATCAGTCAGGGTTCTTCCCGAGGATTCGCTGTGGAGCTAGAGGAGACAGGAGCTACCCTTGGCTAACGGAGCTAAATGGATATGAATCTAAGGAGACACTGAGAGGACAAGGTCTATGATAAGAAATAATAAGGCTAAGAAAGAGAAAGAGCAGATATAAAAGACAGAACTAAAAGAGATAGAGACAAAGAGACAGAAGTTAAGCTGGCAAACCGGAAAAGCTTCTGAATCTCAGGACCGGCTTCCTCAGGAAGACATCACAGTGTGGCCATGGCTCAGTTATGAGTCAAAAATGCTCATTTTTGCTTATGAGCGTTTCTGCTGGGTTTCCATCCCATACGACAAAAAGGATCTTAACTGATGCAATTGATGGGATCCTCTAAATTTCAAAGTATCCCCAGAGAGCTGATAAGACTGTTTACCTCTCTCTCTAAATGGGAAAACTGAATCACATCAATAATGCTTGCTGTTTTCTACACTGACAAAGAGAAATATATTATTCTTAGAGAAGAAAAATATTGTAAAACACAAGTTCTTCCATGCTGTTAAGTTAGATTTTCTTTAATTCCCAGGGATATTTGAAGAAAAGCAGTTTTGCTTCTCCTGGGCAGAAGCCAGTGCATTCACTAGTGATTCTGGAAAAAGCACAATTTACCAAGTCAGAGCATTGAAGAGCCAAGGAGAAAGGAGCAGCCTAGGACAGGCCCAGAGGCCCAGAAACCTTCTCTAAAGCTGCATTTTTAATGCATCTGAAAACAGCTTGCTAAGCATTTGTGCAGCCTGGTGAGAGAAATGTCTGTCCAAACACAAGTGGCTTCAATCAGTACTACCCCTCCAAGATGGAGTCCTATGAGAACCTCGGGACTTGCCATCCCCCATGAGTATTAGTTTTAAGACCTAACAGGGAAGGAGAAAGGCAACGGGAGGGCAGTATGTACATTTAGGGGCAGAACACTAGCTTTCGTTATCTTTGTTGGCAAGTATTACTAAGAACAATTACCATTCATTCCCCACTTACTATGTACCAGGAACTACTAATCATTTAACTATATTCTTTCTTTAATCCTTCCAACTTCCCTTATGAGGCAGGTAATAGTATCCCTATTTTATAAATAAGAAACTAAAGTGCAAGAGAGTAAATGACTTGCCAAAATCACTCATCTAGTAAGTGGTTCATCCAGGATTTGAATTCATGTGACAGGTTTTGGGTTTAACCATTATGATATCCTGTCTCCCAATTTTTATCCATTGTATCCATCCAGTGAGGCCACTGCTCCTTTGTCCCTGCAGTATATCAAAAAGCCCTGTATTCATTGGTCCTACTACTGGGTTATAACCACCATTGGGAAAAAGCAGACTAATGGTTAGATATGTCTGACCAAGACCTCTAAGCACTTTTAGAGCAATATCTTCCACAACGACAGTTAATCTGGTATGCAGCTCTCAGCTGTACTCTTTTCCCCTCCTGAAAAGGGTTAAAAAATCTGAAATTCAAGTGATCTTGTACTAAGCCCTGGGAACAGCTAAGCAATGGCTGCTGAATCCCAGTCCTGCACTCATAAGATGCTACCCGCTATAGACAACCCAACATAATTCTCTCTCCCGGGGACTCGGATCCCCCAAGGTGGCAGACCCCACGATGCATATACAAACACGGATCATGCTTTGTATAGCTGGAGCCACTTTTAAAGGCTTAGGTCTGGATATTCCCCTCTGCATGGCTGAAGCACCCATACTGCACAGGCCTGGATCCCAGGTCCTGGACTCAGCATTCAGCTCTTCGGAGTGTGTGACTGCCAATGTCAAACTCTCTCTAGTCAGCCAACAGCAGTGTGAATGATTAAAGGAAAGGGTTTTCTGCTGCAATCTCAACTGCAAATAGGGTTAAGGAAACTCTACCCATTCACACCCCACTCCCAGCTCCGTGGCCTTGAGTTAAATGAGGAGTTGGCTCTGTTCGGCCTTAGGGGACAAGGGCACTGCGTGTTATTTGGGGGAGTCAGCACTTACATGCCTGAATAGAGTCTGCCTTTGCAGAACTTGAAGAGCTCTGATGGAAGAAGAGAAATGTTGATGGTGATGGTCGTGGTGAAGATGTTGATGAAAGAAGAAAACGGTGATGGTGAATGTCACCTACAAATATAAGCACAAAGCAGCAACAGATACCCTTCTAGTTATTGCCAGTCCCCATCATGAAGCGGCTTCCGTTCCCAAAACAACCCCACTAAGGTATTCCCCCTATGAACTAAACACGTCCAGCTTCAAAATGAAGCTCTGCATCTCTCCCATTCCCCACTCGCCCTTCCACCCTTCCTGTGCCAAGCTGGGAAGGAGACTGCACTGGCAGGTCACGGGCGCTGGGACCTGAGAGTTAACGACAGTTCTGTAGTGAGGAGCGTTAGGCTGACCCGGGAAGCCCCATTCCCGTACTTCGGAACCGCTTGGTTGGGGAGCTTGAGGAACGGACGCCAAAGGGGAAGAAGGTAAGGTGCCGGGGCAAAACAGATTTGATGCCTCTTTCCGAGAGCCCGGAGGCCCCGAGAGGCGGAACAGGCAGCCTGTGGTCGGGAGGGAGAAGAGGCGGAGCAGACCGCCGGCAGGACAGACAAGGCTCGCTTTACCTGACCAAGTGCAGCAGCCAGCCGTAGAGGCTGCAGCGAGGATGCTGCGCTGGAGTCCAGAGCCAGAGCCCAAACCCACCGCTGCGCCACCCTCGCCGAGGCCCCACCCCTGCCCCGCCCCTGCCCCGCCCCGCCCGGCACGCCCCACTCGGGGCCCCTGCGCCTCCGNGCTGTTTGGGCCAGGTGAGCCGTGGATTGATCGGCAGGGTTGGCGACCAATGGAAACGTGCAGCGACGCCCGGGGCGGGCAGATGGCGAGGAGGAGCGGGAAGGGACGGCGCCCAATCAGCAGCGGAGCCGCTGGGCCTGGCTCGGGCGCGGCGAGGTTATTGGGCAACTCAACCCCCGGCGGCTGGGTTAGAGCATGCGTTCGTTAGGCTAGGTCAAAGGTGGACAGCCAGGGCAACAGCCAATCCCCGGCTCCGTGCCCCCAGCTCCCCGGCTCCCGGGCCCTCTCTGAGCGCATGTCCTGGACTGGTTCGAAGCGACGGGGGGAAGGGCGCAGCTCTGTTCCCACGATTCCCGAGGTTCCCACGCCTTGGAGACCCCTCAGAGCTGTGCTGCTCCAGTGGTGGGGCGGCGCTCCCTGCCCCTGCACCCCGAGTAGCCCTTCTCGGTAATAAGTGCTTACAGGAGCAAAGGAGGAAAAACCAAGAAAGAATCCTCACGTAAATCCAAACCCTTCTGTTAGTTTCCCTCACGCCCCAGCGTGGCCTCCAAATAACTCTTTAACCAGACTCACCGGCAGATAAATTACTTGGACTACTTGTAGTTACGAGCTGAAACTTTGGGGGGGAAAAATGAGGTAGGGCCTTGGCCTTCCGGGGAAAGAAGGACTCAGTCTGGACGTCAAGAGGGTGGGCCTCACAACGAAGGCTACCGGCCTGCTGGAAAACCACAGTTCAAGAGCGTGTTGCCATTGTTTCTGTGACGGTGAGTCAGTGTACCCTTGATGCCAAGGTAACTCTTTTGCCCCCCAAATAAGTGTCTAATCATTACTGGGAAGAACATCCTCCAAACCTTTCGTAAGAGGATTTGAAGTCTTAATGATATGATGATTTGGTCTGTGATTTGAGTGGCATTTCCATCTGTTCCAAGTAGGTAGGCAAGAAAGCCTTTAACCTGCTCCCTGTTATGTGCAAATTTTGTCTATCCATTACTTAAGAAATCTATCCTGAACAGATTCTGGTTTCAAATAATAAATAAGAAAAAAATAGGAAGCTATTTTAAAGTAATTTTCCCTCAATTTTTTTCTAGAAATAATATAGCTGGTGGGAACTCTGATTTATTCCTACTTATAATATTACCTGAACACTGGTAGGCACTTTATATGTAATTATCTCATTCAGTCCACGTATCTACCTTGTGTAAATTCCACCTTATTGATTAGAAAACAGAGGCTCAGAGAGGTCAAGTAGTTGTCCCAAGGTCACATAATTAGGAGCAGAGTCAACACTAGGTCACTATTTGTTTAAAGCCTGTCATCNAGGTCAAGTAGTTGTCCCAAGGTCACATAATTAGGAGCAGAGTCAACACTAGGTCACTATTTCTGTTTAAAGCCTGTCATTATCAATTAAAAGAAGAACAAGCAGCAATAACACAACTCTTCTTTGAAGTTTTGTTTGTTTCTCACCTGAAAAACTATCCTAGAGGGACCCAGTTCCCACGATACTGACTACTTAAAACTGTGGCTTCAAAAGCACTTCTAAGAGTGAGGCATCACTTCTGCAATGTGTTAAGAGAAATCACAAGTCAGTTTTGCTTTTACAGTGGAGCTGTAATTTGATATTGATGGGAATTAAGTACAGTTTTCCAGGGCATGGGTTTAACTAGTTTTTAATTGGTGTTGAAATCTTTTAAAGTAAACGAACAAAATAATATCATGGCCATAAGAGCTTAGTCCTTGAGAGAAAAAGAATGGATAATAACCCAAAACAGCTCTCTGAAAAGAGTCATAAATCATATGCTGACCTTTATTCAAACCTGGAAATATGTACTAATTCTATGGTTGGGAAGGAGGTCTATGTAGGAGGTGGTTTAAAGGGGAAGAAGAAGATAGGTATTTTCTCAGAGAGGCTTTTTATAAAGACAAAATATAAATAAGCTAAAGGTTTTAGATCAATACAAAGGTATACAGTAATTAACAGGTTGGTGGTTTAGGCATTTAGGTTTGCTTGTGCTGCTCATTTAATACGTACTTACAAAGGGCCTAATATATGTTGTTTGCTCTGCTAGACTCTGGGGGTATTCATTTCAATAAAACCCATTTCCTGACCTTGATGAAACACAGCCAGTTGAAGACACAAATCTGGATCAGGCTTGAAGAGATCTCTTTAGAAACATAATTGCTAGTCTTCACAGCCACCCAGCATGGTCTATATGATCCCCGTTTCACAGATGAGGAAACTGAGACTAGAAAGAATAATAACTCCAGTTTGCACGATTAAGGAAAAGTCTTGATCCCAAATCCTTCTGACTCTGAAGCCCCCATTTTTGCAGCCCACTGTGCTGCCTTTCCACGGGAAGAAGCTGTCTCTTGTAATCTAAACAGAAATGCACTCCTCTTAAAATATACGACACAATGCCTGTGAATTTTAAAATACTGAATTCAGTCCACTTGTTTATCAAAGTACCCTACTTTGCAAATGGAACCAAGAAAATATGAAAGATGGTTCCGGCCACTGACTGTGGTTTACCTTTTCACCGTTGCACTGCCTTGCATATGTAGGTGATCTGCCCTGGTTGATTGAAATCTCTGTCCTTCCCTGAGGTGAGTGTTTCCAACATGTGACCTAGAAAATCAGATGTATTTAAAAAGGAAGCAGGGAAACCAGGCACGGGGAGGGGGGAGCCCCACAAACATTTGGTAGTTCCATTTGGAAGAACTCCAATCCAGGCAGGGAAAAGAGATAGAATGTGGCATGTGGCATCATCCGTGGTAGCAGAGTCCCACCTTCCCATTACGTGACCAGTCAGAAGCAAGGAGTTTCTTTGACCCAAGAGCTGATGCCAGGGAACAGCATTCTGGAGACCCTGGGTATGGATGTCAGGGAGATACCAGCTGGAGTAAACATGGGGACCAGACACTCAAAGTGAATTCTGGGAGTGTGACGGGGACACAGATAGGAAGAGCACCCCAGTGAGCATTCCCAGGGGGATGGACTTGGCTCTCCCACAGGGAAGGACTGTGCTCTGACAGGATCTGACCACATAACAAATAATTCTAGAAAGGGCCCAACAGTTCATCATGCTAACTAGTTCTGTCCCCGGCCCAAATCACCTTAACCAACCTGGACCTTAGTGTATTCTCTCTCATGGACGCAGGGTAACAAAGTTATCCCAGAATGCCTGCCACAGGACCACTACTGTTCATGTTCTTCTTTGTTCCTACTGAGCCAAATGTATACATGCAGCATTCTCCAGGATAGATTTTGTATTTATTTCAACCCCCAAACAATCAATCTGTGGGAGAGAAACGCTGTCCACAGAAGGCAGTTCAACAGGAAACCAGTGATCACATCCCTCTGAAATGTAGGACACTGGGAGCAAACCTAATCTCCAAGATGTTTCCACCTCATTTGCCCTCAGCTGTATAATCAGCTTTTCATCTCAACGACAGATGAATGCAACGTGCCTGCTGCCACATTTGTCCTCATATAGTTGCTATCCTATCAATCAATAGCTTCTCATCACCCACAAATTTCCTGAAAATACTTAATGGCAAAATTCTGATCTCTGCAGCATATCCGGGGATCTAAGCCACAGAAAAACCAGGCTTTGTGCTGCGACTTTGTCACTTATGTGGGCTCATTGCCTGAGAAGAGATAAATCAGGCCATGGAAAAGCCAGAACTTAAAGAACAATAGAAAATACTTACTCAAGTCACCAGAACGAGACTTCTTCAGAGTGAGGGCGCTCAGTCTCTTCTGAAGCACATCCTTATTTATTTATTCCTAACTCATTCCAAAAAGATTTTGAAATGACAGATTATCCTTGTAACACTGCAGTGTGTAGGTGAACATTGTGGAGGCTGGTAAAATGTTTGCAGACTGACAAGATTTTTTTTTTAACTTGCCTACAGAAGTATTAAAAATATCTTAAAGGCCACCTGAAGTACCATATGGAGGAATTACTCTCACTTAGCTACAACCATAATTGCATTTATGCTGTCAGTTTATAGGAAGAAAACAAGTACTCGAGTCTCAAGCTGAAACCATTCAATCACTCATTAATTCCTTGAAGAAGCTGAGGTCCATCTCAACAGGAAAAGTCATAATGACTATAGTTCTCTTTATATAGTGGAGCGGAGGGGAATGATGCGTGTTTCACNCAGGAAAAGTCATAATGACTATAGTTCTCTTTATATAGTGGAGCGGAGGGGAATGATGCGTGAGTGTTTCACGCCAAGAGAAATCTCAGACACTACAGCAGAACTTGCACTCAGAAAAATCCCACTGTCTTGTCACTAGCTGGCAAGGCAGGCTGGTATGCAACTTTGTTAGAGGGTCTTTTGCTGAAGGCCACCCCGGGCTGTACCACCCCTGAGAACAGGAGGGAGATAATAGCAGGAGTCAATCACCTGCTTTGTGCCCAGTAACCTGAAGGTGATGGGCAAGGAAGAGTTACTCCATCTGGGGCAGAGTTTCAGACAATGCAGCCTAATCATATTGCATGATATAAGCTGGTCTCTGAAGGTAGCAGTCAGAAGAATCAGTGCCAAAGGCAGCAGGCTCTGCAGAGAACAGCTGGAGCCTCAAAAGAAAGGAAAAGCTTTCTTTTTTTAAAAATGATTTTCTTTTTATTATAAGAGCATCACGTGATCATTGCAAAGTGAAAAAGACCAGGAGGCACAGAGGAGAAAATAAAAATTGACAGTAATCTCACCATTCATTTATTTAATCAGCAAGTGTTTCTTGAGCCTCGCCTACATACCAGGCCCTTTTTTTAGGCACTGGGGTTGGACAGGTGAGCATAAATCTGCTCTCTTGGAGCTTACAGGGCACAAAGGGGGACAGGTGAATAATATAATCACACAAAGGAGAGTATCATGATTTACTAGGCTGAGTGCTCCACAGAAAGGAATGCAGTCCCTAAAAGCAGAATATAAGGGGAACCTGTTCAGACTTAGAGGCAGAGGAGTGGTGGTCTGAGAAGGCTTCCTGAGGAAGGGACCCTTCACCTGAGATCCGAGAGGTGAGCAGGAATTGATTAATCAGAGGAGGGGTGAGTAGTGACCACCAAATAAATAAATAAATAAAACGGAAAGAAAGACTTCGCACAAGCTCCCTGGCAGAAGGGCACGTGGGGTGTGTTGAAGAACTGGGAGAACCTGGCATGCATAGTTACTAGACTCAGAGCTGGAAGGAGAGGGTGGGACAGAAGACTGGAGAAGTAGGCAGGGCCAGATCACTGACCGCCATACAAGTCCTTCAAATATTTTATTTACATATATGTGTGCATAATATGTGTGTATATGTACAACCTGTGTATATATAAGGTGTGTGTGCATGTGCTTGTGTATGTGCATAGTTTAATCGTTACCATCACACTGCCACATTTCCCTCCAGAAAGCATGCCCTAGTCTGTACTCTTGCACCATGTGTCAATTTCACTTGATCTTCAACAAACTCATTATCTTTTTTTGAACTTCAGTGTTCGATTAGCAAAAAGTATATTATTTAAGTTTTCATTTAACAGCGAATGTATTTTTCCCTTACTTCACAGAGAGCAGGACCGTCTTCTCAATGAAATAAGTACAGTATTGTTAGAGTCAGTCAAAGGCAGCTGAAATAGCCTGTCTGTTGGAGATAATCTCTTGCAAAGATTCAGCCTGGGTACCTACTGTCCCCTCCTCATTCCTCATCCTCGAGATAAGGCATTAAAATGTGAAAACAATTCATCAAATTCGTGTTGGCCATTAGTCTTAGTTTATATTAATGCATGAGATGAATTTCCTCCTGGCCAATCACATAGAACAGTCCCGTGGGAAATAGGGAAGTCAGCTAAGATTTGCTGGGAAGAGAGAAAAGAGTCCGGTCTAGGCTTGATGGGAAATGGGCCAATTTGAAGGAGGTAAGGAATAGTAGGACCCAAAGCAAGGGCCTCACGGGGAGTCTTCACTGCCAAGAAGCAAGGGATGACCAGTGAGAGAGTAGGGCAGTAGAGAGAAACATCTGAACACAGGTTTGACAGCTTTACCATTCAGCCTCTGGAGGGCTGTGTTCATTTGCATGCATCATCTGCACATACTCGCCTTCCTTTTATCCTCAAGTCCCTTCCGCACAAACAGATCTTGATCTCAGAAGATCAGGATTGTGAGTGAGGAGGGTGTGTGAGGACTGCGGAGGCTTATGCCTAAGTCACATGTGGTCTAGGCAGCATCTGCTGGGACTGAAATCTGCATGTCTGGGGAGGTCTTCGGGGGTGTGGGAATGGGGCAGAGAAGTCTACCTATTTCCACCCTCTCCAGGATCTTGACAGCAACAGTCAGGAGAGAGTGCAGAGAGCTTCCTGCAACAACACTGGAGTAGTTTAACTTGAGAACTTTCTGAAACAATGAATCAAGAAAGCTAGAACCTTGAGTTCTATGTACATTTTACTTGGTAATCTATATGCCACAAACTACAAATACAATAAAGTGCATTTCCTAGATAAATGTCCAGTTCCAGCTGACCATAGAGGCTGGGGGAGCTAAAACACCTTCTCTCTTCTGGTCCATGCTGGATTCCTCTCGTTTTGTTTGGCTCTTGTTCTGTAAATGAACTTCTGAGGGTCTCAGTTCCATATTTAATGACATATCCAAGTCCAGCTCCATGGATGTGGAACCTGGGCAGTCACTTCAGACCCTGAGAGTGGAAGATCCCACACTTTAATGTTCTCCTGTCCCCGTCTTGAAATTCATCATGACTTTTAAACAAGAGAACTTGCATCCTGATTTTGCACCAGGTCCCACAAATCTTATAGCTGATCCTAGTTATATCCTGTTCCCAAGACTCTTGTTTCCAGTATTGAAATGTTTTAGAGATTTCTCAGTATAATATTTTGGTTAGAAGACTATGTTTGGAGCCAGACAGACCAGGGTTCACGGCTTAGTTCTGCCACTTCCTTACAGTGTGATTTTTGAGATACAGAATCTGTCTGAGCTTCAGTTTCCTCATCTGTGCCCACCTCCAAATTTGATTTTTTTCCCCTGGTTTTAAAAAATTTAAATGCGGCAAAGTACTTAGCCACTTAGCCCTCTGTTGGGCACAATGCGTGAAGATACCATCAGCATGTGATTATACTGTACACATTTTACTTTTATTGCATCTATCTTACTAGCTAATGAAGACTTTGCCTCTTCTCTCCAATACAATCAGCAAAATATTTGCCGCTAATTACCACAGTAACAGCTAGACTGTGTGGCCCTTCAGGTGGCCATCTGTCTCTGTCTCCATACTCTGCACACATAATCTGGTCAGTGGTTACTGAGTTTGCTCACACTGTCTTCTTCTCACACAGCATTTTGTATTCTCTTGGTGG
The DNA here is from genome assembly GCA_002007465.1 of Ailurus styani. Classification (NCBI taxonomy): domain Eukaryota; kingdom Metazoa; phylum Chordata; class Mammalia; order Carnivora; family Ailuridae; genus Ailurus; species Ailurus styani. Next base: position 1,866,890 of record LNAC01000041.1, on the reverse strand, counting down.
TCATGAGAGGGTTGTTTTTATTCAGCAACTTTAGGCAGAAGGAGTAACTCCAGGATTTGGACTGGACAAAAATGGATTCCGAACTCCCACGTCAGCCCTCAGTCACTTTAGCCACTATGCCATGACACTTTCTTTCCATGTAACTGCCATCAAGCATGGGTCCTACCCACAGCAGTGCAGGAGCTTTATTAGTTACCATGACATACCCCAGAACGGATCAGCTCAGACACAGAAGGTTCACTTAAAATACACACAGGTGTGTGCATCCCCATGCTCAGACACACACAAGTAAAGGAATAAAAACAGATCAAGCTAGAGACCAGAATGGACAGTCAGAGTGTCTTAGAGGAAGTATGCGTGTGTATACGTGTTGTCTGCAACGCACACTGAAATGCATAAAAATTAAAATGACTGATGGATGATGGGTAGAGGGATGGGTAAATGGATAAATATATGATAAAGCAGATAAGCTAAATGATTTCCTGTGGGAACTAGCTGATGAGTATATGAGCATTCATTGTAGAGGTCTTTCTTCCTTTCTATACATTTAAATTTTTTTAGGGACCCCTGGGTGGCTTGGTTAAGCGTCTCTCTTCAGCTCAGGCCATGATCCCAGGGTCTTGGGGTTCAGTCCCACATGTGTTCCTTGCTCAGCGAGGAGCCTGCTTTGCTGTCTGCCTGCTGCTCCCCCTGCTTTTGCTCTCTCTGTCTCTCTCTCTCTGACAAATAAATAAAATCTTTAAAAAAATAAAGTTTTTAATAAAATGTTGTCGNAGCCTGCTTTGCTGTCTGCCTGCTGCTCCCCCTGCTTTTGCTCTCTCTGTCTCTCTCTCTCTGACAAATAAATAAAATCTTTAAAAAAATAAAGTTTTTAATAAAATGTTGTCGAGGGAAATCTAGTCTGCTGAAAATCAGGAAGTGTATACAATCCAGATTTTTGTCTTTTGGAAATCTAAATTCTGGCAATACTGAGCCTACATGCCAACAAGTGGTTGGGACTAAGTAGCAGGGGCCTTTTCAAGGGGCATTAGACCACTACTCCACATCCCTATCATCTCCTGTTCTATCACCATAGGTGCCCCTTGAGTCACTCCATTTAGGTTTCCTGCCTCATTCTCACAGACATTTGAGTTGCAAACCCTGTTGTAAATATACACGTGTCAGTGGGTTGATTATGAAATGATTCACTCTGTAAAAGTATTCTCAAATACCTTATCTGGAAAATTTGTACATGAGGATTTTAAGGTTCTCCTTCAGCAGATCTGTAAATCTCTTAAAATTATAATGACATGAAAAATATTGTGCCTATGTTCTTACGTTCATTTTTCTGGAAAGATACCCTGTAGCTTTTTTTTTTTTTTAAGTAGGCTCTATACCCAGCATGGAACCCAGTGTGGGACTTGAACCCTGAGATAGAGACCGGAGCTGGGATCACGAGTCAGATGCTTAACCTACTGAGCCACCCAGGCACCCCTAAAAAATTTTAAATGTATAGAAAGGAAGAAAGACTTCCTTTCTCAAAGAGTTCAGAGAAGTTCCCAAAGAGGTCAATGACTCAAAATAATTAAGAACATTAAGAACCAACATAAGTTAAGGAGCAGCTGTACTAATGTATTTTAAATTATTCAAATTTTTAAAAATTCCATATACACATAGCCAATCAGGTACACTGTTACCTTGGAACTCATGTTATCCTGGAAAATAAGGGACCTGTGTACCTCTTCCTGAACCAGAACCATTCAGGGCTCTGTGTGTGTAAGTGAGCGAGTGAGTGAGTGAATGTGTGTCTAGAAAGTAAAGGCAAGATTCACTCATGATGAGGGACCAGCACATGTAGAGTTCCCAAATTTCTAATTCCCAAATTAGAAATTTACTTCATGTGTGTACATAAGGGCTGGTGATCTCCAGGAAGCTCCAATAGAACAAAGTGATTAGGTGAATTTTACCTTGGGTGTTAACAGTTTCATTACTGTCTCCCCCTTCACTTAAGCCCTGTCTCTAAGAATGGCCAATAGTATCTTGCTTCTCTCCAAAACTTGATCCCAGGATTTCCTGGATTTGTTGTTGATGGTTTTNCCAATAGTATCTTGCTTCTCTCCAAAACTTGATCCCAGGATTTCCTGGATTTGTTGTTGATGTCTTTTTTTAAGATTTTATTTTTATTTATTTGTCAGAGCATAAGCTGGCAGAGTGGCAGGCAGAGGCAGAGAGAGAAGCAGGCTCCCCACTGAGTAAGGAGCCTGATGTGGGACTCGATCCCAGGACCCTGGGATCATGACCTGAGCCAGGACCCTGGGATCATGACCTGAGCCGAAGGCAGGCACTAAACCGACTGAGCCACCCAGGCATCCCGGATTTCCTGGATTTGTATAGATAGTAACAGTTTATTATTCTAAGGTGGTGCTTGCTTCTTATCTTTTCTATACTTAAATATAAGTTAAATATTNTGTATAGATAGTAACAGTTTATTATTCTAAGGTGGTGCTTGCTTCTTATCTTTTCTATACTTCAAGAGTGTGAAAGAGATAGTGGTTAAATATANACTTAAATATAAGTTAAATATTGATAACCTTTCTTTTTTATAGGAACTAATTTTTTCCACCAGTTTGTCTGCCTTTTCGATAATTCTGAGTGAAAAAAACTTAGGAATGGATTTAATTCAACAAATGTGTACCTTGAACCTACTTTGTTTCATGCAATGTGTTAGTCTCTGGGGCTACGAAATATGACTCAGTCCCTACATTCAAGGAACATTTGTTATGGACACTATTGACTTGCTATTGGTATAAGTGACCCAGAAAAGCCCTTAAGATTATATCATTTTAGAAACCAAGGTTTTTCCCGGGAGTTCTCCTATGGATTAGGAAAACTTAATTTACTGGTCCTGAGATTTTTGCCTTTCAGAACTCTCCCTAATCTCTTTTCTTCAAGGTTGACCACACTGAACTTGGTGTCAGGGAAATCCCTCTCAGTCAACAGGGTGTTCAGGCAGCTGTGACCATTAGAGTTTCTCTGCGCCTGGGCTTGGTGAGTGTGGGTATGTCGGGGAGGCAAGGCAGAGAACAAGGGCCGTTTCCAGAGGCAAAGCAAACATCAGAACCAAGTAGAGGTCTCCTCGGGGCTTCAGTCAAATGTCCTGGGCAGGAAGGTAGAAAGTGGTAAGGAATCAACAGCAGGATGTAAAGTAGAAGTACCCGGATGGAGGGCTAAGTAGAAATCAAGAGAAATTCTGTTAGGTACTTCAGAAGCTTCTCATAAGGAAAAGGGAACTGTTAGGGTTTGTGGCACATTTACATGTAGATCTCTTATATAGACAATTCTCTAGACCTTCAGGTATCCCTCAATCACTCACTCAATCATGAATATTTGCCATCTGTTCATCTCAGGGGTGTGAGTGCTTTAATATTAATTATATCATTTAATCTTTATCAACTCTTTAAAATTCCGAGAGAAAAATCTGAGATAAGGCCACAAAAACTAAGACTAGAGCCGAGGTCTTTGATTCCAAGATCTGGGTTCTATCCACCACACCCCAGCTACCCCCAAACAAGTACTAACATCTTGGGCAAAGGTTCTTTGGATTTTTCTCCTTGATGCTAATCCTGCCTTTTTAGGGAGGAGAATACACATTAAAGTCCTTCCAGATTACTCTGTTCTTGATTGTGCTTACTGCTTTAGTAACTCAGCTTCACCTCAGATAACCCAATTCACTCATCAACAGATACCACTCCTACTTACTGGATTTTTGGATGGATTTCACAACAGGCTTTCCTGAGGCCAAGCTGTTCAGCTAAGTTTTTCTCATTTAACACAGAAGCATCTAATGCCTGGATACCAGAGTCATGTGAGGTGTGAGGATGCTCCTGACCAGAAAGAAGACAATGCTAACTACTGAGCTGGAAGTTATGGTTCCCTGTGGAAAAGGGAAAACAGGAGCAAGAGCAAGGCTCACCTAATGGGAATCCGATTCTCTTGCCCGTGCACACTTGTTACAGGGCACTGCCACTTCTAAGCCAGCAAGTGGCTTCGCTTTCTCTTGCAGAGTGTGTTCCTCTCATACTGACAGGCCAGCTGTTTTACTAAAAGTGATTATTAACAGAAATGCAATTATTTTGTGGCACCATCTCTTAAGTATTGTACCTCAAAGGATTATAACAAAACCAAACGAGTTCACACCTGGAGCGGAGGTAGGACTAAGGTGACCAGATGTCTCTGCTAGTCACTGGATTTATTATCTTCCCAGGTCTTGCCCATCTGGCACCTGCGCTGGCAGAGACTCACTGGCTCCTGGCCAGGGGGCACATGAAGTGAATAACCCCATTTTAAACAATTCTAGAGTGTGAGAGGGGGAAAAGAGATTAATCTATAGGAAGATAGTCTTCACCCTTGGAATTTCTTTTCCTTTATCTTAGGTATGTTCATATCATTGGTTTAAAGTAGCTTTGTACAGTTCATTTTATATAAAACAAGGATAGGGTCTTAAGACACTATCTTGATATAAATATATTTACATTCAAGAAAACAGGAAAAAAGAAAACAGGAGAGGTTTATTAGGTTCTCAAAGGAAGCTCCTTGTTTTTTATTATTTTTTTCAGCAATTTCCCTCAATAAGCTAATTGGCTTATCTTTGGCAAATTAAAGCAATTAAGCAAACATAAAAAGAGTTCTTATAATCTGAGTTCTTGGAAGAAATGGCTGGGGAGGCTTATAAATTAAAAAAAAAAACCCCACATCAACAAATGGCCTTTACATGAGGTTAATAGGAGTCTGAAATTTCCTAAAAATAAACCTCTCATACATGTATANAGGTTCTCAAAGGAAGCTCCTTGTTTTTTATTATTTTTTTCAGCAATTTCCCTCAATAAGCTAATTGGCTTATCTTTGGCAAATTAAAGCAATTAAGCAAACATAAAAAGAGTTCTTATAATCTGAGTTCTTGGAAGAAATGGCTGGGGAGGCTTATAAATTAAAAAAAAAAAAACCCCACATCAACAAATGGCCTTTACATGAGGTTAATAGGAGTCTGAAATTTCCTAAAAATAAAACTCTCATACATGTATAGATACACAGTCTCTCCATTGAACTTTTACCAGTGGGCAAAAGTTTTCATTCGAATTTAAAAATTTTTTAATTTATTTTTTTAAGATTTTATTTTTAAGTAATCTCCACATCTACCATGGAGCTCGCACTTACAACCCTAAGACCTAGAATCACGTGCTCTACTAACTGAGCCAGCCAGGCACCCCCCAAAAGTTTTTATTTTGATACTCAGGATCACTCTGTCTTCCTCTCCCTTCATCCTCATAATGATGTCTCTACGGGAAGATGCTGCAGTTTTTTAACTCTCAGGAACCTGGAATCTGCCTAGAGATAAACCTAGTAAAATTGTCCTTACAGCCCTAAGGCATCTGACCACGCCCACAATCCATGTCCCAGCTGAGGTAGCAAATCCAGCTGAAATTTAAGTCACATGTCCTGCATCTGAGGGCCAGACTGTGGAGATGGCCTCAACTTGCTAGTCAGAAATAAAGTCACTTAGGACAGAATGAGAAACTTAAGACAACAGTTGTGCCACAATTTGACTCAACTGAGTGGAGCTAGGCTCAAGTCTGTGTTGTTTCTGTGCTTCATTCCCATTTGTTTTTGTTTTGTTTTTCTTTTTTTTTTAAGTTTTTATTTATTTATTCGACACAGAGAGAGAGATCACAAGTAGGCAGAGCAGCAGACAGAGGGAGAGGAGGAAGCAGGCTCCCCATCGAGCAGACAGCCTGATGCGATGCGGGGCTCGATCCCAGGACCCTGAGATCATGACCTGAGCTGAAGGCAGAGGCTTTAACCCACTGAGCCACTCAGGTACCCCCGTTCCCCTGTTTTTAAAGAAATGGTTTTCAATTGTAGTTAAAAAGAAAAACCCTGAGTAACTTTAGATCAGCAGTTATGGATTGTACTAAGGTATAGACCCTGAACATTTGCTTAAGATGGAGGGAGGATTAGGGAGGGACAATCTTAACGGTGTTAACAAGACCATTTCCCAGCACCTCCAGAACCAATGTCCTCTTCCAGAGAGCCTGAGAAAATGGCCCCTCAATTAAGATTAATGCCAGAGCACATAAAAGATAATGGCTTCATTGAATATTTAATTGTAAGGAAGCTCCTCTCTGGTTGAGAACACCTTCTGAATCTCATAAAGATATTGACATTAGAGAGTAAGGGACAAGAAAAAGTAACAGGCTAGGCCAATTTATAAGAGCAGAGTGGAGAGGATCCTTATCATCTTATGAAGTTGGAGAGGAAATCCAAGAAAAAGGAGCTAGTGGTTGGGTTTACAAGTGTTATGTGTGTTTTTATAAAACCTTCAAATTAGGGC